>JADLZN010009491.1:600000-1152344 GCA_018155175.1 Sinocyclocheilus anophthalmus | reverse complement strand
GATAAAGACTCATTTCTGACCAACAGGAATACAATAGAATTATTGAAAGGTTGGGATTTTTGTTTTCTTTTTTGTGTGTAGCAAACAAAAAAACAAAGCGAGAGGCCATGAATAAGTTAAGTGCTTGCACGATTTTACATGCCAGTGAAGGTGCATAATTGGTTTCGTGAAATGGCGAGACTTCTATTATTTTGTGACCTGAAATAAAAAGAAATCATCAAGCTCAAGTGACAGTGGAAAGAATCTCATCACATATGAAACCTATTCTCTTCAGCAAAGAGACTGAGAGTCTGCATATGCATATTCTTTCCTTCAACATCTTCAGGATGACAAAAACGTTTTGCAGGTTTTCAATGCTTGTTTCTTTTATGTCATTTTAAACCCATATCACCATTTTATATTTGTTCTCATACATCAACTTGGAATAATTTCCACTAAATATTCAGAATGCTGCTATATTTACAGCTCATCTTTGGGTTGAGACATTGTCTTTTTGGAAAGTCCCTGTTTTTTTAGTTTGGGTAGTGCAGATCTGTTAAGCTTGCTGTCTGGTTATGCCTAGTCTCATGGTGCATCCACGATTGCAATGCTGTTTTATCACCCCCTATCGGAAAATATACTGCTGCCAAGAAATGATCCAGTGATATTTTGGCCTCCATTACAAAGTACTGCCTCAAAATGACTGCCATTACACTGCACAATGAATAATTGCTGCCGAAATAAATGGAGATTATATATCTTCCTGTGGTCCGTATTAAATTGTAACTGATTGAAATTTCAGTATACAAAATAGAAGGTGGAAGTGTGAGGGCAGCCATTTTCTCAAGTGATGGGATATTATGAAATGCCTGACATATTTTTAGGTACTTTTTAGTTTTGCCCACACATACAGACAAAAACGAAACAACAGACAACAGCCAACATAAATGAGACAATAGCTCACTCTAATTAAAGGATAGTTCACCCAAAAATGAAAATTGCCATCATTTACTCACCCTCAAATTGTTCCAAACCTGTATGAGTTTCTTTCCAAACAGTTGCTGTAGCCATTCGCGTATTATTTTTTCCATACTATGGAAGTCAATGGGAACTGAAACTGTTTGGTTACCAAGATTCTTCAAAATATATTATTTTTTGTTCAACAAAAGAAAGACACTCATAGAGGTTTGGAACAATTTGAGAGTGAGTAAATGATGACACAATATTCATTTTTGGGTGAACTATCACTTTAAAACACAAGCCTCAATTTCAGTGTGCCATACAAGAGTGTGTGTTTGAAGCATCCATTTTTTCTTGTCTCCTCAAGTCCTGACAAAGCAGAGTTTTCCCGCGCTCTTCTTTTGGTTTGATTGTATAATCACGCCACCAGTGGCTGAATATCACATGCCAAGCATAATACACCCTGGAAAGTCCCGAGCCGGACACCGGCACTCTTTCACTTTCTTTTCTACTGTAGCCTATTTGTTGGTGATGCCAAGCCAAAGCCAAGCTCACAGTCATGTGACTCTGTGATTGTGGAGGAGGGAAGGAACTGCTAGATAGATCAAATGCAAACCAGCCGCTCCCTTGCAAAATATACAAACTTTAAACTCTGTTCTTATTTTGAATCTTATAAATGATTATTCAGCTTTACTGCCACTAGATAAGTGCATATTATAAAAAATGATGGAGTGATATTGTGGATGACATGACGGGGAAACTTGGGGAAATTCTCATCATTTTTAGCATGCCTGTTGAAAACAGGTTTGTACTGTAGATCTGAAAGCAATCATCACAAATGGTTAATTCCCAAAAATTATCTGTGATAATGAAACTAAGCAAAACACTGCGGTTGGGCTTTTATAGTGCTAACCAACTTACTCCAACCTACATTACAAAAAACAAACAACCAAAATAAAGCAATCAAACAAAAACAACTTCTGGATGGCTGATCTGAGCATTAAATATTTATGCACTTCATGTCTAATTGTGCTTTACCTTGACATAGGCTACATGTTGTTTACATGCTGCATATTTTCACCAAAAACTATTATGCACTATAAGCAAAACAGCTACAAATCAGCTTTTCCTACTGAATATAATTTAATTATAAAGGTATATAGGCAATAGGACTTGATGTGTTGTTTCACGAGCACACAGGGCATTGTGTCAGTTAATGGACTGATAATCCCCTAAAGTTACCAGAAGGGGGGAATTGGAGGGGTGTGTAGCTTTATGGTTGCATCAACAGAAATGTGGTTAAATTCGGCACTCATTCTAGATGAGCTTTTTTATTCTGGAAAGTCCCTAGATGATGGCTGTTTGGGTGGATTTGGCTGATAAACAGCTCCCCCAAGAGACTAATGAACAGATTTCACTCTATCCTGACCAGAGCTTCTATAGACGAGATGGTCCTCACTGCAGAACACAAGATCCAGGGGGCGTGGTTGGATCCAGATCCAACTCCTCCCACCTTACATATACCTAAACCTACCAGTCTCCACCCCCTGATCCCTAAACCCACCCATCTCCACCCCCTAGATATGGATCCAACCACACCCCCTGGATCTTGTGTTCTGCAGTGAGGGGCTACTGTGCTACAGACAGGACTTCTTTTTGGTCCACTTTTCTTATGTATTCATTTTTATACAACTTAATCTTACTAGTGTTGTCAGAGAATATAATCATCCTTAAATGGTATTTTATACATTAGCTAAAAAAACGCCACATACTTTGTTTCCTGATATTCTAAACCTGTTCTTTCCTGGAGCACATGGAAACTCCTTAGGATTCAAGCAACCAATCAAAAGAAATAAAACAAATGCAAATCTGCAGTTTCATCCTGGTTTCTAATGCACAGACTTTGGCGTCCTCTTGTGAGCAGTAATGAACAGCTTCTCAACAAGATGTCATTCTATAGTGTTTCTATCAAAACCTCATTAAAGAGCAGTTATTTAAACTCTTGTATTAACAGTGAATTTTGTCAAATATATTTATAGATTTTTATAGTTTTAATTGTTTGTCCTACAGCACACGTGGTTTAAGGTGTGTAGGTTTGTGGGTTATATGGTCATGTGTTAGGAGAGGTGCAAACATGCAGTAATGTGGTTTTGTTGATATGGTAACTCTGGGTTGACGGGATGTAGCAGTGGTTTCTTTATTGCACTGTATGAGCTCCTTTCATAGAGAAACCAATCCTTCAAAAATCTTCCAAGATAAATCTGTTTATTTCAAATAATAAATCATATAATATAATGTTTCTTGAGCAGCAAATCAACATATTAGAATGATTTCTGAAGGATCATGTGACACTGAAGACTGGAGTAATGATGCTAAAATTTCAGCTTTGATCACGAAATAAATTACATTTAAAATATCTTCAAATAGAACAATGTTCTTTTAAACTGTAATAATATTTCACAAAATACATTTTTTCTGTATTTTGATCAAATAAATGCAAGCTTGGTGGAGAACATAAGAGAGAATTCTTTTTAAAAAAACATAAAAAATCTTATTGTTCAATAACTTTTGACTGGTAGTGTAAATATATAGAGCGATAAAGTTGAGCCAACCCTTGTTTCTAGACAACCTTAAACTAAATTTGTGATATGACCACACATATTTGAAGATTTAAGCATTTTACATTTTTTGAGAGGCCCATGGAATACTTGGTAACTACATTTAGGTTAAAAAAAACTGTTGTTTTTATCTGTTCAAAGTGTTTGTGCTTTAGGAGGTTATAATATGAAGCTATACTGTTAGCATGATTTTAGCTCTAAACTGCTGGATGATACAAGTTTGTTACAATGGTAGGAGTGGGGTCATTTGAGTCAAAGTTCCTGGGGTAAGTTCCTGGGGTAAGTTGAGCCAGTGGATCACCCCCTCTTATGATTATACAGTATTATTTTACTGTAATTCTGCATTATATTTCATTAATTTTACACCAAACATGATTCTGATTTTGTTTTGAACTTGATTTTGTTCTGAGAGTTTTAAATAGGCCTTGTTTATGAAAATTGGACACTGACGTTTTTATGAAATTGTATTTCCCTGCAACATTTGTAAGTAGGATGTTAAATATTAGCCCAATTCTGTAAGGTCAGTTGCAGTCTGTTTTTTTTTTATTCTTCAATTTGAACTTTTTGTTCTGAATTTTTTTAATAATTTCAATAAAACTTTTAAGAAGTCATCATCCATCCAATTTAATATCCAAACCAATATGTCCTTATTAGGGTCGTGGGGAGCTGGATCCTAACCCAGCGTCTTGAGCCACAGGTGAGGAAACTCTCTGGATGAACGGCCAGTCCATCACAAGGCTCACACCTAGATTTTAAGTCATTTTTATTGAATTTCTCTTTGATATAGCATGAGGTGAAAATGTTCAGTTTTACTTCAGCATAATCAGTGGCACAGTTTAACTCCATGTGGCTCAACTTACCCTCTCCCTAGGCTCAATTTACCCCTCACTGGGGGTAAGTTGAGCCAAGAGACCACTTTTTTTTTTGGAAAGTCATATTTTGAAAGCAGTTTATTTTAGACCCAAAGTGATTATTCCCAAGCAAGGATGCACCGCATCCTGAAATTTATGCACATTTTTAAGGTGGACACATTACTGTCATGTGCTCACTTTAAACACGGCATAAGTAAAAACTGGCTCAACTCACCACACTTTCCCCTATATCCTCTCACATTCGACTACTTTTATTTGCAGCAAATTTAATGTGTAAATATTTGTATGATTCAATAACTGAATTTCACAGATATTTGATGAACAGAAATGGAATGAATCCCTGAACAAAGCTAGGGGGTCAGTATCAAAAGTCGCAATGAGTATGTTGTGTGGCCAGCAGCTGTGCCTCTCATCCTCATGAACTGCACCAGGTTACATGCAACTGCAAGGATGATCTGCTGTCCTTCCTGTTTCCCTGTAGCTCTGTCTTAGGCGTCTAACATTACAGACATTGCAGTTTATTGCTCTGGCCACATCTGCAGTCCTCATGCCTCCCTGCAGCAGGATTATGGCATGTTCACACAGGTGATCAGGAACCCTACACAGTTAAAAATGTTCCTGTATTTTTACAGTAAGTTACTGGGAGCAAGGTTGCCATTAAGTTACTGTATTTTGGTTTTACAGCAATGTACTGTAATGCAACTTTACAGTATGTAGAACAGTGTACTGTATAACTACAAAACGGTATTGTACTGTATGTTAGTAAAATTGTGATACTACTATACTTCAGAATAACATTACAAATCAAAAGGCAATCCAAACATATATTTACAAAAGTATTTTTTATTAAAACATTTCTAAATATTTTAGTACTGTGTTTGCTGCCCAGAGTACAGTGCATCAACAATTTACAGCCATGAAAGCATTTTAAGTGTGCAAGAATATAAATGAAACACATCTTGAGGGCTGGATTGGGAATCACTGTCCCAAGAGAGAACTTGATTTATCTTAAAACTATCTTAAAAATGAGCAAAAACAACAAGAAGTGTCTCACAACCGTCGCACCTAAATGTAGGGCATGTGGGTGGTGGCAAACAGGCCACTTACCCTTTCTGTGAAGTCCTCCATTTAAACATAATTTTGGACTGAATGACGCTGTTGACATGCAGGGTTGATGGCCATCACTCTCCACCAGCATCCTGATCTTCTGCTCACTCGCTGTCTGCCAGTACATTTCTTCCCATCAGTGGTGAAACTGAAACACAGTCATGAAACACACACACAAAGACAAAACCTGTTATCCACATCACCAATAAAGATGAACAGACAGCATGAGGAAAATAGTGAATGAAAATTCTGTAGCATAGATGAAAAATAAATACATAAATAAATAAAATCAGTTTAATTCAAAAGTTTACACACACCTTGCAGAATCTGCTAAATGTTAATAATTTTTTATGTATTGAACAGTTAAACTGCCTGCTGTTCTTCAGAAAAATCTTTCAGGTCCCACTAATTCTTTGGTTTTCCAGCATTTTTTTTTTGCGTATTTGAACCCTTTCCAATAATGACTTTATGATTTTGACCCACCGACTCTTAATGCATGTTTTTATCTTCTGAAGCATCAGTGAGCGTGTGAACTAGGGCTGGGCGATATGTCAAAAATATCTTATCGATAATCGCCTTTAAAAATATCGCGATATGTCTACCTACATATTTCAAAATATCACGATCATCCCTCAAACGCTCATTCACAAATGCTGAGGTTTCGATGACAGGAGGGAAAGAAAGTGATGGCTGTGTTGCTCACACTGTCGCTGTTAACTGGCGTATTGGACTTCCTGACTGGGCGACTCAGGCAGTAACCGGGTTTGGCAGTACACCTCCCTCCCATCACACTGAACATGGTGCCCCCAGGATGTTCTGAGCCCCTCCTCTTCCACTCTGCTGCCCAGACTGCACAACACCGTCACACAACTCCCAACCTCCTTATAAAGTTTTCGGATGACACTACTGTAAGTGGGTCTCATTAGCTAACAGAGATGAACAAACTACAGGGACGTGGAGCCCGCCTGACCGGGTGGTGCAGTACAAACAATCTCTCTCTGCCTGTGGAGAAGAACAAAAGTAGATTTGTTGTTGATTCATGAGAAGTGCGCCTCAGCATTCTCCTCTGACCGTCAATGGTGTGACTTTGGAGAGGGTGAGCAGCACCAAGTTCGTGGTTGTGCACATCACAGAGGATCTCTCCTGTACTGACAACACCGCAGCACTGGCCAATAAAGCACAGCAGCGTCTCTACTTCCTACGCAAACTGAGAAAAGAGCCAGAGCCCCGGCTCCCATCATGTGCACCTTCTACAAAGGCACCATCAAGAGCATTCTGACGAGCTGCATCACTGTGTGGTATGGCGCCTGCAAAGCGTCCTGCCGCAAGTCAATTCAACGCGTAGTGAGAGCAGCTGAGAAGATCATTAGTGTTTCTCTCCCCTCCCTCCAGGATATTTATGGAACCCGTCTCACCTGCAAAGCCCTCTGCATTGCAGGTGATCCCACCCACCCGACACACAGCTTTTTCAGTCTGCTGCCATCAGGGAGGAGATTGCGGAGTCTCCAGGCCAGGACCAGCAGGCTGAAGGACAGCTTCATCCATCAAGCTGTCATGAAGCTGAACTCCCTCCCGACCTCATTCAACTACCTCTTCTGACAGTTTAAATAAAGAACCGCTCTCTGAGCTTTTTGTCACTTTAATCAAAATAAGCTCTTTCGCACTACAATCATTATATCTGCGCTGTTTGTTTACTTCACTGGTTTGAACTCTATCTGCCATGTGCCTTGTGCTGCTTTATTTTTTTTTTTTTACATGACCTTATTTGTATAGTTGTATTTTATTTTATATTTAATCTGTATCTATCTGTATTTATGTTCTACTGTTAGTGTTATCTGTATGCACCAAGGGTCTGAGAGTAACGCAATTTCAATTCTCTGTATGTATGTGCTGTACATGTGGAAGAATTGATAATAAAGCAGACATGACTTGACTTGACTAAGCCCCACCACCACCCCGCCACGCCCCCGCTGAGACAACATTGCCGACATGCACCATAAACACCCTTACGCAAAATAAGTTTATTCAAGTGTGCTATTAGTATACTTCTTTTAAACTAAAAAATAGTAAAGTATACTTTTAGTCTACTTTTTATGTACTTCTCAGAAATGGGCTTTATGTACTTCTCAGAAATATACTTAAAATGATATTTAAGTATGCTTGACTTATAGCCTACTTAGAAAAAGTCTAAATATATTTTAGCTATACTTGTGTTCCTAGAATCCGTGTTTTCATTGTTATACTGTAGAGGGCACTAGTACACATCTTCTGTACAGAATTTCCAAAAAACACAAGTGAAGAAGAAACCGAAACAACAGATGCTTCCACCTGTAATCTAACACGATCATCAGACATAAAACACCATCAAAACTGTGTAACGTTGATGTTTTCTACCAATGAAGAGGTAATAATGACTGTCAAGCTTTGGGGTGTTGATCGACTCTATCTACATTTTGATTATCGTTCTGAATCCAATTCATAGTCTTTTTTTCAGCTTTTTGTTCAAAATGCTGTTTATTTCTTTATTTTTTATTTATTAAACTTATCCACACATTCAAGTGTTTTAAAAAAGAATGCATGAAGCTAGAATATTTTTTTTTTGTTTACAAGCAGATACCCTGCTCTTTTGATGTTTTGTATGTTCAGATATTTATATAATAAAATACTGTATATACAAATTAATACCTAAACAGGGACATAGTAGTACTTAAAGTATGATGTAAAGTTCACTTAAAGAAAACTTACGAGTATACTTGCAGTATAAAACTACTAAACTAGTAGTTTACTGAGACTATACTTCAAAGTGTACTAAAAATGCAACTACAAGTATTTAATTAGTAAACTAACAGTATACCTATAAGTTCACTTTTAGAATAGTTACAGTACAAACTAAAAACATAGATGCAAACTAGTTGTGTACTCAAAGTTTACAACTGTTAAACTTAAAGTATACTTTTATATACTAGAAAATGAGCCAATTTAGTCCCAAAGAGTATTGAAACAGTACACTTACAAGTATACTACTAGTAAACTGATATTTGTATACTTACTACATAAAAAAAACACTTAAAATATACTTGAACTTTACTTAAGTACACTTAATAAAATAAACTTGAAGTATACTACTTTTTGGTAAGGGCACACACCATGTTAAGTTTGGTCTTAATTATTGCCACAAAGTTTGGCTTGACTTTATTTAGTTTGGGCTTAAACTAACAGAAAATGTTAGCTTTGCTGTTATTTTGGTGTTGGTAATAATTTCCACTCTGTTCTTATCAAACTTGTGTTTGAAATGAATTTCATTTTGTGAGAACTGTTGAGGAAAAATAATAGAACCCAATTTTAAGGTCATCATGGGGAAGGTGGGCATTCTGGCGGGGATTGTAAGAATGATAAATGCATGTTGATGTCATATAATAATGTCTTGCATAAAATATGCCTATTTTTCGATGTTTCTCTTTCTTTTTGGCATTATCGCCTGTGTAGACACATTTCATGATGGTAAGTTTAATTTCTTTGATTATAACAATTGCAGCGTTGTTTTTTAAACTTGTAGTCAAGCTATAACATATTTGATATTTATCATGCATGACAAATCATGCAGGGATTAAAAAAGAAATTGAGCAAAAACGTTAAGGTTTTTTTCCCCCCTTTCTGGTAGCCTACTAGTTCGGAGGTCTCTTTCGGCCCGTTTTTAACGAAATAAAAATAACTGCTTTATTTAATTAAAAGCAGGGTAATTCATTTTTGTATTTAAATTTTTAAACTTTATAGTTTTGTTGCAAATTAATTAAGAATGTATAGTGCTATATCTCAGCTTAATTAAACAATTATATTGTATACACGGTCACAATCCGTGATCCATGAACTTCTGTCCTGCTTGCCACCAGAGTCACCCTTCCCACTATGAAACTCTGCACCACGAACCACTGTTGCACTTCAACCCGACTACAGTTCCCATCATCCATTGCCACTGATTGCACACAGCTGTCATCAATCACACCTTCCCTATATAACACTCACTCTGATCCCCGTTAAGCAGCCGAGTATTGTATAGCATTTATCACTCTCTTAGCGATAGCTACTCTACGGAGCCTGTTTACTTTTCATAGCCTTAGCTTAGTCTTGCCTTGTCTGTTTTCTCGTTTTCTGATTATTGCTTGTGTACTTCGGATTACCTCTCTCGTCTTGCCCTATTCTGATACTGTTTGCCCCTGGCTGGATCTTGCCTTGTACCTGGACTTATCCCTCTAGTCTCGCCCTATTGATCCTGTTCGCCGATTGTAGACCCACGCTAGCCCAAGGAATATTATTTGTCTTGCCTGTGCCATACCTGTTTGCCATTAATCTGAACCTTGCTGTCTCATCTACCATGTCTATTAATAAAGCTTTGCACTTGGATCCACACGTCTCACGTCGGTTTACAAAATCTGTAAAATATTGCCCTGAAATGTGCGCTGAAGGAATTTGCGTATTTCAATTAAACCTAATGTTTGTGGTTTTTCATCATTATACAGTCTGTTTAAATATTCAGAAACAGGCTGCTGTCAATGCACGGATCCAATGCACCCTTGTTTTCTTTCTCAACTCTTTACGTTCACTTAAGACATAACCGATTGTATTTATGGGATATTTTGATATAATTCTGTGTGTGTTTGTCCATTCGAATGTGTAAGAATGCGAGAAAGAGAGCTCAGTCCAGTGTTCGCGTATATAAGAGGCGGCTTTTGTGTGTGAGTGCACAGCGCGCGAGTGCAGAAGTGAGTTCTATTTCGTCTTCTTGCAGTTGAATCTTTTGAAATCACAATAAATGTGCATACAGAAATCGAGACGCAGAATCGAAATGTAATTTTATAACAAGTAATCTGATTCTTGACCTTACGCATCTGATCTGATTTTCCGAATTTGGAATAGCTTTTCGATTCCCAACCCTCCTACTAAATTATTTCATTCTTGCATGCAAAAAAACCTGTATGGTGACTATGGGGCTATGCAAAATATTTTTTGCATCTTACTAGGTTTATCATTTGTCATTTTTTCCAGATAATGTCGATAATCGTCTGTTACCCGACTGTTGACATCGACATCGTGATACTTACGAGACATTGTCAATATACGATAATATCGTCATATCGCCCAGCCCTAGTGATAGTCAGTGCTGCCAACTTAGCAATTTTGTTGCTAGATTTAGCAACTTTTCAGAATACCCTAGCACCCTTTTCTTCCTAAAGCACCTAGCAACAAATGTAGCTAATTTAAAAAAAAAAAATTATTTGGCAGCTTTTAGCAACTTTTGTTAAGTGACTCAAATGATAAAAAGGCACATTTTCCATCTAAATTACACAGAGAGGAAACCAAAGATGCCTAGCAGTACACAATTCACATGAATTAAGTTGGCTGCTATTAGCAATT
The DNA here is from genome assembly GCA_018155175.1 of Sinocyclocheilus anophthalmus. Lineage (NCBI taxonomy): Eukaryota > Metazoa > Chordata > Actinopteri > Cypriniformes > Cyprinidae > Sinocyclocheilus > Sinocyclocheilus anophthalmus. The sequence goes on along the minus strand of JADLZN010009491.1, from coordinate 1,141,396 downwards.
GTTTAATTTAATAGTAATAATAATTGAATACTGTTATTTTTCATTTATGATACACCTTGTTAGTAGCTTGTAGTTGTACATGCGATTGTTGATCAGTTAGTACACTAAGAAAAATATCTACAAAAATGGAAAAACTAGTAATTTTCCAGGACATTATCCATAACCCGAAAACACAAAATACAATGCGTAATTTAAAATGTAGGTAAAAAAAAACTGTGAAAAATCAATAAGGAAAATTCCTTCATATTAACATAGTAGATTATTTTTACAGGCTTTTCTTAGAGTGTAGCATACGAACTACTAATACGCTGCTTAAATCTATAATTGTTCAGAATGAGTAGTTTTACTAGTTTACTAGCTAATAAAAAATCTTAAATTGTAATTGTTAAAAAATGTGAAAGTGTTAAATAATTCAACGTTGTATTTAAAATTAGTTATTTAATTTTAATAGTATATTATGCATTTATGCCTCTTTTTGATCTCAAGCAAGTGTTAACTACGGCTACTCACAAATCCAACTGACCTTATTTACACACGACACTGCTAGGAGGGGCTCCACTGATCATTGCTGGTTACTCCACTGCCCCTCAACACTCCTCCTCACTCTAAAAACCTTCAACATGACACATCCTGCACAACCCCTACCCCTGTGACTTTTCGCACCTAATCTACGCTCTCTCTCACCCTCCCGGCTGTCTGCTATGGTTTCATCTTTGCTTCCTTCCCCTGAATCCTTCCCCATCTCTTGATGTTAACAGTGCTACTGATACTTTCTCCTCCACTCTTACATCTTGTTTAGACACTGTCTGCCCCTTGTCTTCCAGGCCAGCTCGTACCACCTCTTCTGCCCCTTGGCTTTCTGATGTTCTCCGTGAGCATCGTTCTAAGCTCAGAGCTGCAGAAAGAGTATTGCGCAAATCACAAAATCCTACTGACCTTAATGTATATCGATCACTCCTCTCTTTATTCTCTGCTAATGTCTCCACTGTTAAAAGGACATACTATCATAACAAAATTGACAATTCGTCTAACTCTCGCATGCTCCTTAAAACATTTTCCTCCCTCCTTTGTCTTCCTCCTCCCCCTCCTTCATCAAATCTAACAGCTGACGACTTTGCCACATACTTCATTAATAAAATTACAAACCTCATTGCACAATTTTTGACACCACCACAACGTCAAACACATTCTCCACAACATAACACTCGTTTTTCATCCTTCTCTCCCTCTTGAGGCAGACGTCTTTAAAAAACTCATTCCTTTCCGCAATCAATCCTACTACTGTGTCGCTTGATTCCTATTCTCATCTCATCCTCCTTCAAGCCATTTCCCTCCGTTGTAACCTGCACTACCCATCGTTAACAATCCCTTCCACACTGGTGTTTTTCCCTCCAACATTTAACAGGCTCGTATACCCCACTTCTTAAGAAACCCACTCTTAACCCAACTCTTTTAGAGAACTACAGACCGGTTTCCCTTCTACCTTTCATTGCAAAAACACTTGAACAAGTTGTTCAACCAAGTCTCAGCCTTTCTCACACTGAACAACCTCCTGGACAGCAAACCAATCTGGCTTCAGAAGTGGACATTCGCCGAAACTGCCTTTCTTTCAGTGGTTGAAGCCCTAAGACTGGCAAGAGCGGATTCCAAATCTTCAATACTTATCTTACTGGATCTGTCCACTGCTTTTGACATGGTTAACCACCAGATCCCCCTGTCAACCCTATTGGCAAAGGGCAACTCAGGAACCGCACGCCAGTGGTTTGAATCTTACCTCTCAGACAGGTCCTTCAAAGTATCTTGGAGAGGTGAGGTATCCAAGTCACAACATCTAATTACTGGGGTGCCTCAGGGCTCAGTTCTTGTACCACTTCTCTTCAAGCTGTCGACATGGCATCACTAGGTTCTGTCATTCAGAAACATGGCTTTTCATATCACTGCTGATGACACTCAACTCTACCTCTCATTCGATCCTGATTATCCGACGATAGCTGCTCGCATCTCATCATGTCTAACAGACATTTCTTGTTGATGAAGGACCATCACCTTCAACTCAACCTGGATAAGACAGAACTGCTTTTGGTTTCAACAGACCCATCACTTTATCAAAATTTCACAATCCAGTTTGGCTCATCAACCATAACTCCTTCAAAAACAGCTAGAAACCTTGGAGTTGTGATTGATGATAAGCTGAATTTCTCAGACCACATTGCTAAAACAGCCCGGTCCTTCAGATTTGCTTTATACAACATTAGGAAAATCAGGACCTTTCTTTCAGAACATGCAATTTTTTTTTTATTTAAACCACTAGCGTTTCTATTTTTTCTATTCTGCTGCTTGTTTTTCTTTGTGGTGTGTGTGTGTCTATTTGTGTGTATAATAATATATATATCTATTATATATATAATAATTTTTTATATATTATATACACCTTGCTATGTGTACTGCGTTAGGTTAACCGAGACTTGTCATTTGCACTTAGGCCTATATATTGTTGCTCTTTTGTTAGTTTTTGACTGCTTTTAATTTCCTCATTTGTAAGTCTCCTTTGATAAAAGTGTCGCTTAAATGACTAAATTAAATCTTTACATTAAGAGAAAAATACTGAAATGGTAATGGTTGTGAATGCCATAAAGTGGCTTAAAAGTTACACAAAAAGCTTTAGGTAATAAGGGGATCAAATGCTCCTGTGCTTATTGAGTTTTGTTCAGCTTTATTTGCACACGTCTTTGCAGAGGTAAATGTGGTAATGCAACAATGGTTTTGCATAGCAACACTTCACACCTGTGCAGAGTAGAGCTGTTGGGGTTCATTGTGTCTGGGTTCAGAATAGAAATGCAAATGGATGTGAGAATCACTGTTAATAGCTCCACAATTAACTAGGTTTTCACAGAAAAGTCTGTAAGGCTTCTAGCAGTCATTGCTGTAGTCTCAGACATGCCTTGGAAAAGGATGGACTGAAACTGATTCTAGGGCGAACATTTTATTTGGAGAATATATATTTTTTATAATATAGAATATTTTGCCTGACAATAATGTAACTCTGCTGCTTAAACCATAATTGAATAGAAAGGATTCATTGACTATATCATTTTTAAAGATATATTTACATTTAACTCTATATGTAGCATGTACCATGATCAAAGCTTTGCTGAAAAACCTGTTGAACACAATCTAATGCGTGCCTTCTGTCGTCTGTTTGATAGTTTATACTTGTTTAGTATAAAGTAAAAGGCCTTTTAGTTAAATGTTCCCTTTCTGTTAAATCTTTAAATATCTTAGTGAACATGACTTGACATAAAGCACCTGAAATATCAATGCTTATTTTCTTAAAAAATCCTGTTAATGTGCGTATAAATATGACACATCATTGAGGTACATTTATATTCTGTTTCCTTCGCGTCAACATGTGCTTATATGTTTTGCTCCCCACATAAAACTACAGGCTTTTATCATAAAACTAAGGCATTTAAATATCATCCTCACTAACCGTACGGCCATTTAATGCGTCTTATGAAGGATTTAATTGAATTTTTACATTCACTATAAAAGTTCATCTTACTTTTTGGCGTAATTATTACATCCGCACTATATTGCATATTTTTGCCAGGTTTGGGCTGTCCTGCCTTTGGTGTTTTTTTTTCTGCTCAAGTCAGATCTCCATATAGACACTATATACTATTAGCCAATAAGTATAAAATATCATATAAACATAGAACTTTTTTTTAATTGTTCTTTTATATTTTGTCTTAGGTTCAATAAACTGTTCCATTAAAACACACACACACACATTAGGCTTTACAAACAAAGAATGCACAAGCATGTTAAAACATTGCAATGGAAAGGATATAAAGTACAGAAGTTAACTAGGATAAAATGGCCTTTTTTATATATGACACCCCCATGGGCCCCACCTAAAACCAACCATTGAGCATTGCACGGTAAAAGTGTGTGCTTTCCTTCAGTGTCTATTGCCAAGAAAGTCCAGCTATTAGGAAAAAGAAAGAGTGTGTGAGCGATAGCCTCCATAGCAACCGTTTCCCCTGCTGGCCAAGTTGCCTTGTGATGCTGAGTCAGACTGTGTTAGTGTCTGTGATCAGTAGTGTGGGACATGAGCGACAGGCCAGGCTTGTGCTCTTCTAACAGATGTTGTCAGATGTAGTACAACATTGTCAGATAACTGTCTGGTAATTTTCAAATGTAATGTTTTAAAAAGAAGTCTCTGGAAGTGATATGTTGCTAACTATAATATTTGAGAAGCACAGAAGAATTCACAAATATATTTTTTCTTGTCAAGATATTTATTTATTTTTAAATGGCAGTTTCAAAATGGTAAAGTAGATTTTAAAAGGAAAATTATCGGATTCTTCCTAAATAAATAATTAAATAAATTATTAGTGGAAAAAAAGCACACGTAATGTACCATTATAAACTGGATAATGTACCCAGCAGATCTCTTATATTATCTCTTTGCGTATTATAATTATTAATGTTTGCTGTTAGCCTTTGCTGATCTCTCAGTGATGCATCTGTGTAGTCAAACTTATTACCAATTCCAATGTAGCTGTATTTTGTAATCAGTAAAAATAAATAGCCGCATAACAAGTTTCCAGTTTTAGCTCACGTGTGTCGGGGAAGGGAGTCGAACTGCACATGCGCAGAGAGGATCACATTCAAAGCGCGATGAAAGCTATTGATTACAAGGATTTCGCCTGCTCCTAATACACTTTTTTTTTTGCCACGCGTTTTACTAAACTGGATTCAAGTATTCAGAGCATTTGGAAAGGAGTCGAACGGAATCGGATTATACGATCCAAGAAGATAATCTAGGTGCAAAAAAAAAAAAGAATCAGGTTTAATTTTTGCGATGGTTTGCGAGACACGTGACCGGCTCCGTCCAATCACTGCGCAGCAACGACAGCCATGTCTTCTTTGTTCTGGAGCTATCAACGTTCCTGACTAACTACAAGTTTACATTTTATGTTTTTTTTTAGAAGACCGGGTCTTTAGTCGCTAGGGGATGCTCTCGTATGCAACGTGTCGTGAAAAGAACACGCGTTTTGGATGATTCCTGCTTAAAACCGGTTTAAGCCCCGCGAGCAGTTGTGTGAGCTATCACGTGACTCTCCCTGCCCCCACTTCGACCCAATGACGGAGAAGAAGAAGAAGAAGAAGTCGGACATGTTTGAGGGAAATGTGTTGACTAGAGAAACGTGGCTGGAGACGAGAAGAAAAGCGGGATTTTTCCAACCATGAGGAACTCGACATATTTTGTTTTGCATTTTTATTTTCAATTCACTTAATCTGGATAGAGGTATATGTTAAGAGATTTAGATTTATTTTTTAGAAAACAAAAAAAATAGTGTTAATAATTTAATTTAAACGTTAAATTTTAAATAATTTATAGACAACCACGAACAATTTGGCCGGTTTAGTGTTGTATTTTGTCGATGACATTGTTGAACATCTGTAACCTTGGTAGTGGGGGATGGGCGGCAGTATATTTGACTAAAAATCCGCTGTGCTAAACTCTTTTAATGTCAAAATCTTTAAGTTTTTATACCAGGGTAATATACTTTAACATGGCTTCTGGACAGAACATCTTTTAATCAGTGCGTTTCAAGTGTCCTCTACAAAAGTAATACGAGATTTGTTAGTAATTATGGCCTTTTATTAGAACAGGCAGAACATCTGAGCTGTTTTAGGTGTTGTAGAAGATTTTGGCGTTGGTAGTTAGAGCTCGATCTCTTTTTTTTTTAGGATTTCGTCTAAATTCACAATGTAATTCGAGCATTCAAGTCATTTCTGATCAACTTTGGTGTGTTTTGTACATAGTGTGTCCTTGTAATGGTGTTTTAGCCACTCACACAAGCGCCAAAGTTGCTGCGTCATGTTATGGAGGACACTCCTTGTAGATCGACAGAGAAGGGCATCGCCTTTTTGTTTGTTTGTTTTAATATGGGTCTGACTTTGCTGTGTGTTATCTTACATTGGCTTAAAAGTCGAGTTTTTAATGATATAACTTTGTTTTTGGCTGCTTTAGGCCTCGGTTTGCCTTTTCCGGTTTGTTTTGGGGGTGTAGCAAAATCACAAGGTTGCCTTTAAGATATTTTATTTGATATTTTTGTTATTTTCAGGCAGAGGAGCGAAGGCGAGGTGAACAGTGCGTGTGTGTGCCGCAGTTGTCTGTTACACGTGACTAGGGCGAGCCAATGGCGTGTTTCCAACCTGACCCGGATGATCGCGCCTTAGTTTTGGCCAGCCAATCAGCGACGTCTATTGACGTAACGCAAAACTCTTGAGAAACGCAGCGTTTCTGGAAACGTTACCGCATCTTTGAGTGTTTTTTAATTATTCGTGAAAATGTTTTGCTGAGGGTTGTTCTTATAACTAAAGCGGCGGCGTTGCTTAGACGAGTGAATTTTTTTTTTTTTTTTTTAGTTTTGCGAAATAATCTGGTTTAAATCCACAAATCGTGATGTGTGGGCGTGGCCTGTTTGACTGACAGATAGAGTGGCCAGTGGAATTCGCGTAGGCGTGTACTTCTGGCGTTGCATCAGCCAATGGCGCCGTCGATGGGTTTATAAAAAGTCGGGCGGAGCCTCGACGTCGCCATTTCATTGTAGCTCCGAGCTGGAGGAAAGAGGAAGTCAGAAAAACAAGGCCGCGAAACTCGGATATTCGAACGAAACCGGTTTATAAACAGAATCCGGATCCATCCCGATGGAGACGGCCATTAGCCCGCCCTTTGACAGGTACCGATTGGAGTAACTGTTAAATGACTCTGCACTTGTTCTGTGAACGAATATGTTGTTGGAATATAGTCTTAATTCGGCATCTTTCGGAATTATTTTATTTTAATCACTTGCGCCCTGCGATAACATCAAGCGAAACGCTGGAGTATTAAGACTGCGTTGACGTTCGCTCTTTAATGGCAGTGATGCTGGAGACTTACATTTGTACAGCGTCAGTACACGACTAGTCTTCAAGTTTCCAAAGTCTGATTTTTAACGAGCAACTGCCCGTGTTTAGTGCGCATGCGCGCTTTCGCTGCCGGAGTTATTTATTTACTGCTATTCTCTCGGTGTTCAGACTGTCGCGTTTGAGCAACACACAACCTATTTTTCATATCCGAGACTTGTTTGAATTGTGTAACTGATTGCGTGTAGGGTGCGAACGGTAAGTTAGCATGATTGGCTAATGCTATCAGCGGCCGACACTATTAGAAATGTATGCAGATTTGCTTTGGGTGTTTATTAAGACCCGAAAGTGTGTTTTGAATGTTAAACTCACTGTTATGCAACGGTCAGGTCTTCCCCGAGTGTTAAAGCGAGCCTGTGGGTGTGAATTTGATCAGTAGATTTATAATACAGACTGTTGGCATAATTATATGTATAGATATAGGTCATAAGGCGGCGACATGGCTTACAGAAACACATAATGTGTCAGCATCAGGTGTTTTATAAGTGGTTGTTATATTAATGTGATTTTGTGTCTCGTATGTTGACAAGTTTGAGTCATTCTGAAACGCGTCTTGTGTTGCGCTTCCGTCTCGCACCACGTGGACTTTTGTCAACATTGTACACTGTGAGCTGCGGCCTCTTTTAGTGGCGAGAGCCATTGATTTGTGAAATCTTAATGGCACAACACTGAATAATTTGTGGGGTTGTTTCGCTTTTGGTTGCTTAGCAACGCGAGTAGTTAAAAGAGCCGCGTGAAGCCTGCCATCTGCCCCCTCCCAACCAGCGTGCAGAATAATTCGACCTATTATTTGTTCTAGTTTTTTTTGTTTTTGTTCGTTTTTCCCCCAAACATTGTTTGTATACTAAAATTTTACTTAACTGAAAATAAAAGTTTTAAATGTGAACTCTTTGTGATTTTTGTATCATTTAGCATTTGCATAGTAGCATAATAAAAAACATGCTTAATATGCTTTATCAAGATTTTAAGCTTAAAAATGTATCTTGAGATAATGTGTGATGGGTTTACACGGGTCACAAAGTTTATTTCTCTAGGAGCAGCCTGTGTGCCTTGTGTATTTTTCAGTTTGATAATTGACTCTCAGTCCATACTGGGGCAGGTATGCAAGCCTTCACGTACAGAAACTGTCTGGAAGGCATGAGATCAACCTTCTGCAGAACCAGTGAACACCCGCCTCAAGTGTTTTGTAGTCTAGTTCTGCACTAGAAGCTCCTGACACCAAGACAAGACCTTGTGTGTGTGTGTAAACACTTGGCAATAAAGCTCTTTTTCTGATTAAAGTCTTATTAAAATAACCATACAAATGTTGCATCATTGTGCTATCCTAATGAACACTGAGAATGATTCCCAGGAGGATGCACTTGTAATAAATGTGATGCTTCCAATTTATTCTCTTTAAAGCGTTCAGCAATTAGGCTTCAGAAGGTAAGTCTTGGGGAGGAAATTAGATTCTTCATATTATCAGCTTATAAAATATGAAGTCTTTTGTTTGTAACCTAAAATGACTTGGGGGTAGTGCAGTTTTACGCAAGCAATTTGTAACCGTGTATAAAATCCGTAAAAATGTCCTACATTTCTGTGTACACGAGTTCAGAATTCATACTCGGTTTTTAAAACCATGATATTGTAAACTAAGCTGATTAATTTCTTCATTTCTGAGGTATTTTATATGCATAAAATCAATTTAAATGAGAATGCAGCAGTGAAATTCAACTGTGGGGTAATGCTCCTTGTTCTATTGAAACTGAAGAAAATAAGCCTTTGTTATATTTACTAACCCTTTAATAAAACATTAGGGGTGAATCATTAGTGAAGTTAGTCCACTGGGCAGGAATCATTGATTTGTGATTCAGAATATTTATTTTGAGGCCTGTTTACTCATTGGCTAATTCTTCAGATAAACACAAACATGAGCTGATCTGGGTTATTAGGTCTGTTTAAGGCCCCGCCCCCAGTTTCCAGTAGGATAGTGGGTATCGGTTTGGAATGTGTCCTAGCGTATCTCACCCATGCCTGGACGCATAAACTGCTGAAGGGCCAGTTGTGTCTTCATGCTTGGTTCACATAAGCAAAACACGCGATTAGTCATAGAGCTTGAGTCATGAGTCAAATGTGATTTATGTTGACTTTTCATATTTCACATCTCATATAGTCTATTATTAGTTATATCATTTGTTTATGACCTGTATTTTCTCTACATGACACACCCTCACCTTCCTGTCTCCACAGCTCTTTGGGCGGGGGCGACGGCATGCAGGGGGTCACCATGATGGAGCAGACCATCTCCACTCCCGGCAAGCGCATCCGCAAGCCGTCGCTGCTGTACGAAGGGTTTGAAGGACCTGCTCTGCCCCAGGTGCCTCAATTCGGACCCCCTCAACCCCCTGTGCGGGACCCCACTCGACTGGGCCGCATGACCAACCAACTGCAGTTCCTCCAGAAGGCTTTACAGAAGACGTTGTGGAGGCATCACTTCGCCTGGCCTTTCCATGAGCCGGTGGACGCTTCCAAGCTCAACCTGCCTGTAAGCTGGATCTTGTTCCAGAATGGACTGTTTGAGGGACTTGTTATTAGGCTCTGTGTTTAAATATATAACAAAATGGCATGTTATACCACAAGTAATGGGTCTAAACTCAAGCGTGTGTTTTTCTGACTTAATAATGACTTCTATTTGTTATCTCATGCAGGATTATTACAAAATCATTAAGCAGCCCATGGATATGGGGACTATCAAGAAAAGAATGGAAAACAATTATTACAGCAGTGCCAGCGAGTGCTTGCAGGATTTCAACACCATGTTTACCAACTGCTACATCTACAACAAGGTCAGTCAGTTCATTTGTGTTCAGGTGAAAAGTTCTATAAGCGCTTAGCCTTGTCTTTTCAGAGCTTGGATTTATTTTGTTGTTCCATCAAGCTCAGGTCTTCTACCCAGGCTATTATGGAGCAATTACTCGCATCGTCATGTGATCTAAAAGTCTTCTGTTTATTACAGCCAACAGATGACATCGTTCTGATGGCTCAGTCTCTGGAGAAGGCTTTCCTGCAGAAGGTTGCACAGATGCCCCAAGAGGAAGAAGAGATTCCTGCACCTGTCCCAAGGGGCAAACCTAAAAAAGGCCACAGATCAAGTAAGAATGGGTTGAAAAACCGATGAACCTGAATAAATTGATGAAGAGAGCGGTTTGATTTTTATGGTCATGGTCTTGATAGCTACCTGGATATATATTTTTTTATAAATCTAAATATAACTATGTAACAATTTAGCATAAATTTACTAAATAAAAAAACTGTGTAATCTAAAAGGTTATTTCCAAACCTGAAAAGTCGCAGAAGTTAACAAAATCCAAAAAAATTGTGGCGTGGACATTTTGGGGTATACAGGTTTTATACCATTTATTTTAATTTGAAATAAAAATATCTATATTAAGAAATGTCACAACTGAATTTCTGACTTTTTCAGGTCTGGAAAATCCATTTTTTTTTGTGAATTTATATAGATATATATATATAGATATATATATATATTCATATTATATATTATATAGCTAAGATCTCTGAGTTCTTTTCTGCCTTCATGCTTATGCATTTCTTTTTTTTTTTCCCAATCTCCTCTAGTGTAGGTGGATGTCCACGGACAGCTACAGGTCCCTGCTATATCTTCCGTGTCGCTGTCGGCTTACTCCCCTCCCACTCCAGACACCCCAGACTCGGTCCTCTCCACCCCACTGCAGATGCTTATAACCAAGACTTTGCCTCCCACTTTACACAGCACCCCTGCGCTGATGGGCCTGCCCCCTACCCAACCGACTGCAAAGGTAAGACCACCTCTTTCCTAATCACATCTATTTATGCAAATCAGTTTTGATATGCAACAATACCTAGTTGGAATACCAACAAGTTTGTTTGCTTAAGTGCAGTATTTTCACCATTCTTTCAATAGAAAAAGGGTGTCAAGCGCAAGGCAGACACAACCACCCCCACCACCACAGTTATGCCACTCGCTATGGGTGTAGGTGGCATGGGTCTCGGCATGGGTGGCGGTGACTCCCCGCTCACGCTCTCCACTTTGGGTGTTGACCCCAATCAGAGCCTGTCCCTTGGCCTGGGCATGAGCCTTGGCGGAGGCCTGGTTGGAAACAAAGTACCGGCAAGACGAGGTGGCAGTGGCAGGCCCATCAAACCACCACGAAAAGACTTGCCTGACTCCCAGAACCAACATCAGCCGGTGCGGCGCGGGAAGCTAAGCCAGCAGCTACGGTACTGCAGCACGATTCTCAAAGAGCTGCTGTCGAAGAAGCATGCGGCCTACGCCTGGCCCTTCTACAAGCCGGTGGACGCTTCCTCACTGGGACTGCACGACTATCATGATATTATCAAGTGTCCTATGGATCTAAGCACAATAAAGGTGCGTGTAAAGAGATATATTACGATATAAAACGCCACCATGTGCACGATCAGATCTACATGATTTTTTCATGATCTTGCAGAGGAAAATGGATCATCGGGAGTACAGGGATGCATTGCAGTTTGCTGCTGACATCAGGCTAATGTTCTCAAACTGTTACAAGTACAATCCCCCAGATCACGATGTGGTGGCCATGGCCCGAAAATTGCAGGTATGGACACAGACAAGCTTTATCATGATTTCATTTGAGCAGAATATCGCATTGGTGATTGCTGAACTCCAACTTATGTGTTTGTCAGTGTTTTCAGACCGTCAGCACTTTTTTTTTTTTGCAAGGCAGAGAAGAGAGCATGTGCATGGTTTCCAGATTGGGAAGATTAAGTAAAACACTTTACCCTTTAAGGGAATTTAAACTCTTGACATCAGGCCACCCCAAGCTTTTAAGTAAACAAATTCAAGTTTGTGGAAGCTTGTTACCAATGCAAGATAACAGAAATGTCAAAAAAAAAAAAAATCAGAATAAATTACTTGATGATTATGCTTAGTTAATCGAGAAAACCAGAAATGATGATCGTGACTGAAATACGATTAATCGTGCAGCCCTACTTGCACAAAGCTTGTCCAAAATTGGATTTTAAAAATGTCTTCTATTTCAGGATGTCTTTGAGTTCCGCTTCGCCAAGATGCCAGACGAACCCCTGGAGTCCCTCCCACCTGCGTCCCTAAGCGGCGGCCTGGGCGGTCACTCCTCCTCTTCCTCTTCCTCTTCCTCCTCGTCATCAGAGAGTGGCGTGAGCAGCGAGAGTGAGAGCGAGAGCAGCCCGAGCTCCGACAGTGAAGAGGAGAGAGCGCATCGCCTGGCCCAGCTTCAGGAACAGGTGTGTACACAGGTAGCGACTGAACTTTTCCAACAAAGTCCGCTAAACCGGGACTGACAGATTTGGCGTAGTTGTACATTTACTGAGAGCTGCAGTGGTCGTGGGTTTAACACTCACTCACTCGCTTGTCTGCAGTTGAGGGCGGTGCACGAGCAGCTGGCCGCGCTGTCCTCTACACCTATCATCAAGCCCAAGAAGAAGAAAGAAAAGAAAGACAAGAAGAAAAAGAAGAAGCCGGAAAAACACAAGCGGGCCAGGAGTATGATAGAGGACGATGTACTCATCCAGCCGTCCAAAAGGCCAAAACTCTCCAAGACACCAAAGAGCAGGAGCAGCAGCAAAGCGGCGACATCCACTCAAGGCAAGAAGGGCTCCAATAAGAAGAGCAGCAAGAGCAAGTACGTCTCACATACACGTTTACTGCGTGCCTAATTAATTTGAACCTGAAAATCAACAAAACATAAACTTGTCATTTCTTTCCCTAGATCCTCAAAGAAATCTCAAGCCGCCTCCTTTAACCCTCAACACATGAGCCAGGGTGGTCTTACGCCACACTATGACTCTGAGGAGGAAGAGGAGACCAGCCCGATGAGCTACGATGAGAAGCGGCAGCTCAGCCTGGACATCAACAGACTGCCGGGTGAGAAACTGGGCCGCGTCGTTCACATCATCCAATCGCGAGAGCCCTCGCTGCGTGACACCAACCCCGAGGAGATCGAGATCGACTTCGAGACGCTCAAACCGTCCACACTGCGTGAGCTGGAGCACTACGTCATGATGTGTTTACGCAAGAAACCACGGAAAGCTAGCGGTAAGAGCATTTCGATTCAGAAGGATTCAAACTAGGGCTGTCGATTTAACTTGATTAAATAAATACATGTATGAATTGATTTATTACCAAATACATTTTATATAATTGAAATATTTATAATTAATAAATTATTTATATTTTTTTATTTTGTGTGAATTTAATTTGGAAGAAAAACCTATTAAACTGTTCAATTAGTTTCTGAATTAATGCAGAAGTTTAGTTGAATGAATCTGTTGGTGAATGAATCATTGACTCTCTCAGAATGACTTGCTGTGACCTGCTCGTGGTTTTAGTTTCATTTTGAGCGCTTTATATAATTTTTTTGTTTTTTAAAATAATTTCATATTTTAGATTCTTTTTTAAAATGAAGATTCCCATTATTACATTATGCAATTCTGAATCAATTAAAAATTTTTCTTAATTTTCTTATGTCTATTTCTCATCTAAAAACAATAATGACTTTATATGATCTTTTTAGGGGGGGGGATGGTTTCTCAGCCCAAATGTATTTGTGATTCAGTGTTTTCCACGGACTTCCACTCTGTGTGTGGGAATATAGGCTATATATAAAACAGCTAAGTGTGGCGGGCCGCCACAAATAAATCAATGCATCGGAATCACTGTGATTAATTAGATTTATTATTTGGCACATCATGTTATTAATAAACATAATAATATAAAACCTGTATAGCTTGACAGCCCTAATTATAACCCTTTTTATATTTATGCCATTGATTTGCTAAAACGATATGAGCTTCCCTGGAAAAAGGAAGGTTTGTTCTTGAGCAGCTGATGGAAATCTGATACTAGACGCTAACCCATCATGCATTGTGCAGCCCCACCTTTCCTGGTTTTATTCAGCACACTTTACAGGTAGACAGCAGTCTGCTATGAACGAACACAACGCTGTTCTTTCATTCCTCCACTGATGTAGATGTCAGAAAGAGGCATCTCCTGATTAACTATACTAATATTGGTGCAAGGAGAAATAATAAAATGAAAAATACACTATTGTTTTTTAATTTTTTTAAATGTTTTTGAAAGAAGTCTCATCAAGGCTGAATTTATTTGATCAAAAATACAGTAAAAACAAACAATATTGCTGCAATTACATGCAGTTTATGAGATGCTGTAGAGACTTTAGTAGTTGAATGGGAAATTTGACTCCATGTGCTGCTCCTGTTTTCCAGTGACAGTCAAAGGCACTGCAGGGAAATCCCGTGAGGAACTGACTCTGGAGAAGAAGAGAGAGCTGGAGAGACGACTGCAGGACGTCAGCGGCCAGCTCAACTGTGCCAAGAAACCACAGAAAACCAAAGGTAGAGACCGAGATGTTCATAGATGATCAGTGCTCGTTCAGAATCGGGTTAATCGAGATTAACTGATTTAACACATCTCTCTCTCTCTCTCTCTCAGTGGAGAATCCCACTGCGGTGGAGCCTCATGCCGCAGCGTCTCGTCTCAGTGCCAGCAGTTCCAGCTCAGACTCATCTTCCTCATCATCCTCTTCCTCCTCCTCTGACACCAGTGACTCAGACTCAGACTGAGCGGATCGAAAGAACGGACATCAGTGAAAACATGCACTCCATCCCAGAATAGAATAGAGTTTCTGCTCTTAATAACAGTAACTGTTAACAGAAAGATGTTTAAGGAAAAGCAGTGTTTCTCTTTAGATGTATAGAAGCAGGTCAAGAGAGAATTCTGGGAAATGTTGGACAGAGAAGGAACTAATGGAAAAGCAGACCAGGGCATCGTTGTCTAGTTTGGGACTCATTTCTGTTAGTCCATCCTTCTTTACTTTGTGTATATACATGTACAAAGATATATAAATATCTATTTTTCTTTTATAAAGAAGAATTTTAAGCAATTCCCTGGTAGGGAAGAATACAAAAACCTGACTTTTCTTTCTTTTTTTCTCGCTTTTTTCGTTTGACCTTTTAGTAGTTTGTCTTAAAGAAAAAACAGAAGGCTTGGAGTGGAAACTGCTGTCACTTTTGTTTGCATGAGTGAGTGTGTGATGTGTGCCATTGAATCCTGTGGTTTTCCCATTTACACACTTTGCACATACGTGGATGTGTTGCCGCTTGGTTGTGCATTTGAATAAAAAAACAAAACGAAGCTCCATCTATTTAAATGGCATCTGTACACCTAGAAGTTATTAGAACAGGGAATTACGTCACTCGTCTCTGATGGGTGACTTGTTGGCGTCTTAACTTGAATCTGATCACCTCTCCATCCAGCCTGCTTTACTTTCCATGGTCATATGAATGGGTTCAAATCTCCATTGTTTTATATACAAACATGCAGAATCTTGCTCTTTGAATTCAGCTGGGCCACATGAGCATTTGTGGATTTCTAGAGCGGAACAGAGTCTTAGATGCACTATGAGAGGTACACAGCTGCTTAATAGCTGTTGATATGAATACTGTTTTTAAATATTGGTTTTTGAGTTTTGGTGTGTTTATTATTCACCCAAAGAATTAATGCACAATTGGTGGTTTTAACAAAATGACCCTCGTTTTCAGAAATGAAATGCTTGGAAATATAGTTTCAGTTTTAGAGCACATGCTGTTACATGACAATAGCAACAACCAAATTTGACGTTTGTATTTTTTCCTTCCAAAATTTTGTACATATGTAAAAGTTTCATGACCTCGTAGCTTGCATCTGTCAATATGACCTGATTTCAGCTTCCTGCATCATTTTTTTTTCTACTTCAGCTCTTCTGTTTAGTCTTGTGGCTGGTTTTTTCCACAGCTCGATATGTTTTTTTAAGAAAACAACAACAGCAAAACATAACAATATGAAACCTCAAGCTATAAGCATCATCTCAACAGATGCTTCATGCGACCATTATTCTCATCTGAAAAATGTCATGTTAATAAAGAGGGTGAGATGTCTTTAAAACAAAATCCTGCGGCTCGGTGTGTTTCTTCAGGTGTATGCTATTTCATTAGATTTCTACATGATTTTCAGGGAATATATATTGCATCTAGGGATATTATAGCTCATTAAAACCATTTAAAAAATTGTAGTTGCCACATTTCTAATTTTCATTTAGTTTCACATGTACTACATACTTGACATTAATAAAACTAGAGACATTTAAATAAAATAATAATAAAAATTACTAAACTAAAATGTAAGTAAAATTAAATAAAAGCTGACCTAGATCTAATGTAATGTTAGCTAATGTAATATATAAAATTATAATAAATAGAAAGTATATTACATTTATAGATTTTTTAGTTTATTATTGATATTATACCCCTCCAGCTACAAGTAGGTATGTAATTTATTTATTAATTTATACATTTTTACACAAAAAATGCATTGCACAGATGAAGATGAGCTTCATCAGAAGGTGGCAGTAGTTGTTTTTGTCTGCTGAATATCTTTAGTAGGTCAGTGACACCTGTTAGCATTACAATCCCA
Organism: Sinocyclocheilus anophthalmus; assembly: GCA_018155175.1. Taxonomy (NCBI): domain Eukaryota; kingdom Metazoa; phylum Chordata; class Actinopteri; order Cypriniformes; family Cyprinidae; genus Sinocyclocheilus; species Sinocyclocheilus anophthalmus. Next base: position 1,124,883 of record JADLZN010009491.1, on the reverse strand, counting down.
TTCATCTCAATGGCAGTTGCTCAGTTAGCAGAAGCCCTGTAGAGGTCTATTGTGCTGAGGCAAGTAGATTTGGGTAACATGATGAACGTATAGATGGGTTTTGTTATTTAGGTTAGACAGTAGTTCACTGTATTTCAAACTCAGCTAATAATTGTGTTATTTAGTTCATTCACACTGAATGCTCCCTCATTTTTATGTAGATGATAGTAGTGCGGAAAAAAATGATTTTAGTGAAACTGAAATGTGTTCGACTAAAGACAACAAACTAGCTGAAATACAGGCATTGTGTGTTTTTTATTCCTGGTCTCATGCGTGATTGATACTAAATCATAAGGTAGTATCCCTAAGCAGTGAGGCGTATAAATGCTTTCATTATTTAAAGGGGTCATAGGATGGACATTTTCCACAAGTTGATATGATTCTTTTGTGTCTTAATGAAAAGTCTGTAACATAGTTTGGTTAAAATTTCTCAATGGTAGTGTAAAAAACACCTTTTTTTACCCTGTCAAAAACAGCTCTTTTCAGATCAAGCCGTTTTGTAGCACTTTCCTTTAAATGTTAATGAGCTCTGCTGACCCCGCCCCTCTCTTCCGAGCCGCTCTCTGCTGAGGGACTGTTTACTTTAGCGGCATTCATCATGAAAATTGCTAATTAGCACATTATTAGGAAAGGCAATTTGCCAAGATTCGTTAAAAAAAAAAACCTTATACTCACTTCTTCTGTGGGTGAAGCTGGATCACGAAGGATTCGCGCGAACATAAATGCATTTATGTAGATCGGGGGGCGATTCTCTTCAGAAACAAACGTAAATGTAAATGACAGCGGCTATGTTGATTATTACATCCAGCAACAGAACACCTCAATCGAGTATTCGGAGTCATTCTTGTTTACATCTGCTCCGGCGGTGAAACAATGGCGGACTGATGACAGTCACTCAGGAGGGCTCGAATGTAAGACGCCATGCCAGTCGGTGCTTCAAAAGCTACATTTGTTGTCAATCAAACTATCGTTGGAGGGGCCTGTTTTTGTGACGTCACACTGACAGGCATCTGAGATTGGCTCGATTTGGGAAAGGGGTAAAGATTTGAGTAGATGATAAAAATCCACCCAGTGTTTCTTTTTAATTATAGGGTGGTTGTGTACACACACTGCCAACACACATTTCAGTTCAAACTACTTATAAAAGTGCATGTAGCATCCCATGACCCCTTTAAACACTCTCCTCAAACAGCTCCAATAACAACAACACAGAGATGAGGGCACTCGGATTTGTCCTGGTGGGCTTTGCTTTTTGTTGTGTCTCGTCTAAAGGTGAGTTTCGTTCCATGAAATTACTGTTATATGAAGACAGGACTGACTTGTAAAGCCAGTATGGCCACTTTACGGTGACTAACCATACGATCAGAAACATTCTAGCTTCTTCTTATGGTACTTTCCTGTGGGGTCTTTCCAAAAGCCTCAGTGCAGATAAATAAAATGACAAAATGCTGAATATGCTGATTTCTGGATTCTTAAAAATCTTTGGCTTCTATGGTTCCCTGAAGAGCCTGTAACATTCATAGAACTTTTCCAGTCTACAAAAGGTTCTATATAGTGGAAAAGGGTTCTTTAGATGATTAAAATGTTCTTCACACTAAGAAAAAAGTGGTTATTTTTATATTTTAAGAACTATTCACTGAAAGGTTCTTTGAGGAACCAAAAATGATTTTTTTTGGAACGTATCATAACTGGCATATTTACTTGAATCTGTTCTCTTCAGATGTTTATGTGTTCCAGGACATCGATGAATGTGAGTATAGCAAGGAGGATGTGTCTGACATGGTCTACACAGTGAAACTGGTCTTCAACCAAAAGCTTCGGTGCAGTTATGACTCGAGCATTGACTGAGCATTTCTGAGCATCAGAGAGTCTGAATTGATTGAAGAGTTGCATCACTTAAATTTGCTGGAGATGATGGTTACCTTCACCACATTTATTTCACTGTCATTACTCTTGTCTTCTCAACAGTGTAAGGCTCGTTACGGTCAGCTGACCACGCTGGAGTGCCATGCGTACGATTTCTACCCCCAGGCCATCAATGTCACCTGACTGCAGGACAGATCAGAGGTCACTGGTGACGTGGTCTCTACTGAATTGGATAACGGGGACTGGAGCTAGAGGAGTCCCAGTGAGCTGCCGAGCGGAGCACAGCGGTCTGGAGGAGCCTCTCGTCGTTCAGTGTGGTGAGACACGTTCGTGCTCCATACTCACTATTGATTAGATAACTGCGGGAATTTACCTGACAATCAGTGAACTTCTCACATATGATTCTTCTAGAAGAACTGCAGGGTTATTATTACCGATTAAAACTATTAAACACATTTTCATTTAAATAAAGCTGAAATAAAATCAAATATAAATGTTCGATGAAAAACTTAAACTACTTAAATTAAAACTAAATAGAAATATTTACAAAAACTAATAAAAATGACAAGCATGTAAAAAAAAATGCTAACAATAAAAAATTAAAAGCTACTTGAAATATTAATAAAAACTAAACCTCTATATAAAAAAGAAAAACCTGTATATAAGTCTGGAACTGAAGAGCCATTTTGCTCATGACCCAACAAATGTGGTTGGTGAATAACAAAATTACAAAAAATTAAGTAAAAAAAAAGGAAAAAAAAGCTAATTAAACAAAAAAGCTATTAAAATATTAATAGTGGTATATAAATAATATTGAAATAACTGGTATTTTGCACAGCCCATTAAATGCAAAATTAATAATAATTAAAACTGAAATAAAAACAGAAATACAAAATAAAAACTAGCTAATTAATTATCAATACTAAATTAATAGATAACTATTATCAAATATAATACAAAAATGTCATGTATTGAAAGAAATCTTTAAATACCACTGGAACTGACAAGGAAATGAACCTACTATAAAATAAATGATAATTCAAAAATAAAACGTAAAGAATAAAAACTGTAGTAGTATCAAAATAATATTAAAATAAAACGGGAACGTAAGGCATGTGGTCCACGGACCCAACAATGTGGTTTGGCCATAACAAATTAAAATGAAAACTGTAAATATAAAATTAAAAATAAAAGCTAATTCAAAATATGAATGAATACTATAATTGTATATAAATAATATTAAAATAACACAAACTGACAAGGCTTTTTGTCCACGACACAACAAATGTGTTTTTTTCTTCTTTGAAATGCTATACTGCAGGTTTGAGTTGATGAAGTACATCGTGTTGGAATTACTAGAAGTTTCCAGCTGCTAAAATCCACACACATGCACTTTGAGTCATGAAGTCCAGGTGGTTTTCTTGCATTGTTGGTTTATTGATTTGCATGTACTGTTGAAACAGGTTGTTTATGTCTGTCACTTTCTCTCTCGCTCAGACTCGACCTCTCTCCATACCAGAATCACAAAGTTAGCTGTGGGTTGCTCTTTTTTCCTTATCGGCCTCATTGTGGCCCTTTCTGCTGCATACTGGTACTACAAGAAACAGCACAGAGGTAAACCTCCACCACTACTGATCCTAAAATAATTATACAGCTATGACAATGCAGGATAGCTCTAAAGAAAATATGTCAATTCTTTTCTTGTCTCTTCCCCTCCATTGAAAGCTGAAATGATTTAATGGTGTTAAAGTTTGAACCATTGAATATCGACTCCGCTTTTGCATGTGTGTCTATGTAAATCTTTTATTTCCTCCTGTTGTTGTATATTATTGCTCATTTTAATAAAGATTTAATGGCTTAATTTACCTATGCATGATTGCCTCGGGCTCATTTACATATCAGACCAATGCTCTAAACCAAACAGAGGGACAGACAGAAAAAATATGCAAAATACATGCCTCCAAATTGCAACAAAATATCAAAGAGGTTTATTGTGTCTGTGGGAAACGTGCATATGTTTAGGGATTCATTGATGTTTTAATTTGAATCTAATGGAGTTGAATGATATCAGTAGTAGAGATATCAGTAGTAGAGATGGAGAAGCTGCAGTAAAAACACTCGGCCTGCGTTTACTGTAACAGCCCCGCGGGACCGAGGTTAACACTTCTCTTCATTTCCCAGACGCTCCAGCGCTGAGCACAGGTGCAATGCAGAGTTTATTCACAGTCAGAGATAAGAGTGCATTATCACTTCACGTTTCCCTCAAGAACTTCATTAGAACTATATTTGATGTTGTTGTTCACTTCTGCTTGCTTGTGCTCAGTTATGGTATTGCTGATCCTTTGTAAATTACTCGATGTAATAATGTTTTTATCTCGTTATTTATTTTTTTGTGTGAAAATGTAATTTTCAAAAAAAAAAAAGAAAAAAGATCTTTAACAATCAAGGACTTTTTCGCCAGCTTCTTTCCTTATGACAGTAATCGCCAGTGTTGGTGGAAAAAATTACTTTTAAAAGTAATGCATTAAAATATTGCACTACTCCATAAAAAACTAACTAAATACGTTACTTAGTTACTTTTTATGGAAAGTTGATGCGTTACCGCTTTACTTGTTAACTTTTGCGTTACTTGATAAATATGACAGGCTGCTGTTTGTTTTTAAAATAAAAAAGTTCTATTTTTGGCAAATATAAAATAAAGTGAAAGAATATAAGACTCAGGTGAAGGAAAGTACCATTTACCGTCCGTTACATTAGAAGTGCGAAGAAGAAGACATATTCAACACCACTTCAGCAATAACCCAAGACACACTAATGTTCATCTAGACTATAGAGAATTGTGCCTTCTTAGACGGGTTTGAACTGATCAGCGAAGGTCAGATAGCAAAAGGCTTGAGGTCTTATTTAATAAAATGGGATTTAAATACATAAAGGATATTTGTGTTTAAATCTGTGTTAAGATTTAATTATTGCATGTTTGCGTCATATTCTGAGTTGCATTATTTGTATTCATTTTGAGGAATACTGAATCTGTTTGTTTTTTGTGGGTGTGAGATGCATTAATAGCATATTCATATTTATTTTAGAAATACAGTAACATCATCTGATTTTTCTCAACATGAGGACAGGAGAGCTGTCAATCAATAAAAAAAAAAAAAAAAAAATTAAAAAAGTAACTTGCGTTACTTATTTGGAAAATTAACTCAGATATTCTCTTGTAAATTAAGTAGTAATGCGTTACTTTACTAGTTACTGGAAAAAAGTAATCTGATTACAAAACTCGCATTACTTGTAATGAGTTACCCCCAACATGGTAATCGCAGGCAGAGTTGCCAAGTCCGCGTATTTTACGCAACTTTGGGCTTCTTTTTTTTTAAAGTCGCGTTGTTTGTTTTTCGGGTTTTAAAATAAAAATCGCGGGTTGTGGTTTTTTGGGCTTATTTAATAAATATGGTTGCTTGTTAGGAAAACCTGACAAGCAACTTCGTTTCTTTACATCAATGTTATTTAGTCGACTGTTATTGCAAAATATAGGCCTATTGTTGGACACTGGACAATCCAGTGGCTGTAGCGTAATTCTTATCTGTCCAGCCTTTTTATTGATAATTAATAATATTGATTATAATAACATTGGGCTTGTTTTTGAAGTTGTGGTTGCTTATTTATCTTGCGGGAGTTGGCAACACTGATGGCAGGCTTTACACTGCTGCTTGCTCAGTTTAAGTAAAACGAGGCAATGCAGTGCAATTCTAAGCAGTTCATTCACGCGTTCAATGCTCCTAAACTCGGAAATTTGGAAGTTTTTCACATTTGTTTTGGGACTGCTCAAATAACACACACACACACACACACACACACTTCGTGTATTATGTGCAAGACTTTATGAATTTAGTTCTTTGACATTTGATGCACAAGACATGGTCGAGTAGTAACAATGGTAAACGTTCCAGTGAAGATATGCAACGCAGACAACAGAAATAAATTATTTTAGTCTTAAAATGAATTTTAATCCATGTATGTTAGCTTCCAGGTCATTTATACTCATGCACTTCTATAGGTTGACTCGGTGTCCATGTTTGCCAACAGCAGCTGCATCAACATTCAGCTTAACTCAAAGAAGGTGATAAAGGTTTAGAGCGACATAAATGTGAGCATATTAAGTTTATTTTTCACAAGTCCTTTAAAAAGACACTAGCTGTGCCTGTGCGAAATGCTTTGCCCCATTCATGACTTTGAAGGTCAAAAGGTGAAGTATGGAACAGTATGGAAAAAATATGAATGGTCGTTTGGTGCCCTCTAGCGGACATTATTAGCTACTACAACACACTGTGACCCATCATGGCGGCGTCCTCTCGTCTCATATCCAGGCTGACCCTGGGGTGAGATTTAAAAACGTTGCATTTGTCTTAACGGCCATACATGTTTTTAATGTATTTGAAGTCATTATAACATTTTATAGCTGGACACTTTTGTCATGCAAGTCAAAAAGCTACAGTTGTCTTTCAGTGCATAGGTCATGTGGACTAAATGCAAGCTAACCACAATATTGTTTTCAGTATTTATACTGTATATCAAACAGAATGCATAAAATGTGTTTAGCTTGTAAATGTAGACTAAATGTTGCATTGTAACAATATTTGGAGCATATGTCATTTGAAGTAATATTTTTGAAAGGTGTTGAAGTTTTTGTGCATATCAGAGCTTTATTGATCAGATGGTCAGATAACACTGGTTTCCTGTGTTTCAGGAGGCGGCAGTGGCATCGGCAGGGCCGTGTGTCAGAGATTCTCCTCTGAAGGAGCTTCTGTAGTAGTGGCTGACCGCAATGAGGAATCAGCCAATCAGATCCTGGAACTGCTGTCACGTGACCACAAAGGTCAGGGGCAGCTGGCCCTGGGGGTGGACGTGTCATCAAAGGACAGTGTGGCGAGACTAGTGACAAGTATACAGGTGTCTGTGCCGTTCCTGGGCTAGTGGGCTCTTCTGGAGCTCGAGGGGTCAGTGATAAAACAGGAAGTTCATGTGTTTGTCTTGTTTTCTTCCAGCCGCCCGTCTGTGTGTGTGAATGCAGCCGGGATCACTCAAGATGCATTCCTTCCCAAGATGGAAGAAGATGAATTTGACAAAGTCATTGAAGTCAATCTCAAGGTACCGCAGTCCAGAGTCTAACTCTAGTGTTTAGCTCTGTCAGGACCACTATCGTCAAAGATGATTGACAATTAGCATATAGTTTGGATTGGCGGTATGGTTCTGTTCTGGGCAAAAGCGCTGGCGCACCATGAGCCTAGCATGGATGAGAGCAGGGAGAGCAGCGATAACCATAAAATATAAAACATAAATGTTTTGCAGATATCGTTAAAGTTCAATAATGTTATGTACACATTTTAGAATTAGTCTGATTCAAAGAAGAATCAGAAGGCTGAATCCTGACTGACAGAGGAGGAGCTGGGGATGGAGGAGGGTAATTTGCTATTGAGCAATGCGAAAACTGCTGATACTACAGCGGGACCTTATATATGAATGCTTAGATAGGTGTCGTATTCCCATAGGTTGATGGGGATCAGCTGAAGGTCAGCTGAAGCGAGCTTGACTAACGTGACCTGCCAGAACTAACGCTACGCTTCGTTTATGAACATGTCATCATATACAGTCATGAGAGGGCTTACCTTTGATCAGTGTTTTAGATAATGGCTGAGAGCAGAAGGATTGATGGGGGAAAATACTTTACCCTGTACTTGCCCAAAAAAACTAACAACATCTTGTGATCTGAGAACAAGACTCAGTGAAATGAAATCTTGAACGAATTCAAAAGTCACAAATTTTGTCAATGCACAGGTATGTATATATGTATTTAACTACACTATTGTAGATTTAGGGTTGTCCATTTTTTTAAAACACGTTCATCTGCGCACAAAGGTGCATATTGATTAATAAAAAAATACAGTATATTGGGAAATATTATTACAATAAAAAAAAAAACAGTTTTCTATTTGAATTTATTTACAAATGTAATTTATTCCTGTGATCAAAGCTGAATTTTCAGCATCATTACTCCAGTCTTCAGTGTCACATGATCTTCAGAAATCATTCTAATATGCTGATTTGCTGCTCAACAAACATTTCTGATTATTATCAGTGTTGAAAACAGCTGTGCCGATTCAAATTTTTTGTTGAAACTGAGATACATTTTTTTCATGATTATTTTATGAATAGAAAGTTCAAAATAACAGCATTTAGTGAAAACAGAAATCTTTTGTAACATAAATGTCTTGCTGTCATTTTCAATTTAATGCGTCCTTACCGTCCTTGCTGAATAAAAGTATTAAATCTTTAAAAAAAAAAAAAAACGAACACGCCACAAACTTTTGAACGGTAGTGTGTGTATATACAGATTTTCCCATCAAGCTGTTCCATTTTCCTTAGTGTTTATGAAATGTGACAGTGTGCAAGTCTGTGTCTGATCTTCTGTACTGCTGGTGTTTTTCAGGGTACGTTTCTCGTGACTCAGGCCGTCTCGAAGGCTTTAGTTTCTGCAGGCGCTGTGAAGGGCTCCATCATCACTGTGGGCAGCATAGTGGGCAAGGTCAAACATTTAGAGCAATGTCAATTTGTACTACATAGATAATATAGTGGACATTTAACAAAGCCATTACCATTTTCTGACCTTTAGTTCCATATTGTTTCTTTGTCTGTAGGTTGGGAATATCGGGCAGGTGAATTACTCCGCTTCTAAAGCAGGAGTGGAGGGCCTCACGCAAACCGCTGCCAAAGAGCTGAGCAAGTGTGTGAGCATTTTACTGACGTCACACTGTAACTGAAACATATTTACAGACCTGCAGACATTGTACCCATTTTATGTTTTGCTTTAGGGTTTGTGGTGCTGCTCATGTCTTAGTTATGGATTGTAAACATGTAAACAAAAGAGAGAGCCTGTCTCTTTATGTTCTATATTTTAAAAATTAAATTTAAAAATGTTGCTTTTAGGTTTGGTATTCGCTGCGACTGTGTCCTGCCAGGGTTCATCACTACATCCATGACAGATAAAAGTACCAGAGAAAGTCATCGATAAAGTGAGAAAGACTGTTTCTGGCTTCAGATGAATAAAATGAGCTGATTATTTGTGCACAAGTCATTTAGTCTCAGTAATTTCTTAGAAAGTGGCTGTTTTTTCTTAGATGTTCAACATCCAAAGTTCGAACAGCTTTGAACTTTGGTAAAGGATCTTAAAATTTGATTACTTGATTACTTAGATTGTTTGAATTGAAATTGCATGGTTGACATTGTCAGACAGCTTACCGCGCTAAAGCCACTTCTGTAACTCTATATTTTTGGTTATTTTGTGCAGCTCACAGCCGTCATTCCAATGGGAAGGATGAGAGAACCTGCTGGTAGATAATTTTTTATTGTACAAAAACATTTTCATATATATAGTAACCATCCAAACCAGTTATTAAAACACTGTTTTGTGTGACACAAGTAGGTTTATGATTTTTTTTTTTTTTTAGATATATAAATATATCACCCTTGCTTGTCTGTGCAGAAGTAGCTGATGCATGTGCCTTTCTGGCTTCTGATGACAGTCGATATATTACAGGAATCAGCATTGAAGTTGCTGGTAAGAAGCTTGATCTGAACAGCATCTTCAGCAGAAACACTACAGAAAACCTATATGATTTCATTCTCAATTTGTTTTGAATTGACATGAGTTTTTCTCTTTAATCATTGCAGGTGGACTCTTCATTGGCTGAAAACTGTTGAATAACACTAAACTGATTACCAGCTCTGTGCCTTCATCGTTGTGAAATTGTCCTTGTATAAATTACATTTACTTGCTGTGAACTATTGTATAAAGTGTAACAAATGAAAATCTATATTTCAATCATGACAACTCTCAGAACATTTTTACATGGTGATGGATATGACAATGTTAATGTATTTGGTCTTGGCGGAACAGATCTGCTACACTGCTGCTGTTGGTTATTGCTGTAGTTGTAGATTATTGCTGCTGCTGCAAGCAAGTACAGGAACTTGCTACTGCCAATGCATATGGCGATACGGTGCCATGAGTATTTAAGACATGCTGCTGCTGCACAAATAGCATATAAAATAACCCCGTAGCAGATCTATAAAGGTGGAGCTGGGTGAGGTGGAGGGTCCTCAAGGAGCAGAACTCTGAAGTGCGCCAGGAATCTCTGTGAATGCTAGCAGCCATATAAATCTGCAAGGAAGTAAGCTCTTGGCTGCATATGCAAAGCACGAAACCCAATCATGCTTGGTGCTAAGTCGTTAACTTCTGAATTATCGGCCTACGTATACACCCAGTCAGTCACCATCTAGAGTTTCATGACTGAACTATTCAGTATATTTATACAATTAAAGTGTGAATAATTTATACTGAACCCACTTTTAAAAAACAATTAAGTTGACACAGGACGAAATGTGTTGTGTGGTTTAATGGGAACTTTTGGACAAGTCAAGGAATTAAAACAGTCGACATTTCAAAACCTAGACTAATAGAGCAGAAACAAAATGCATCATTTAGACGAAGGGTTTGAAGGAAAGTGGGTAGATTACATATGGTGGTTTCACCAAGACACACGCTGTTCAGGTGTTTAAAGGTGAAAATGGGAGTTTGGCTCAGAAGAGTGCAGATGCAGATCAAATATTAGCAAAAGCATCATGTGACCATGACAGCAGGGAAAAGAACAACGAATGAGTCCAACAGCTCTTTAAATAGATGATATATTACACAAACAGATTTCCAAGTACTTACATAAAACAAGTTTTAGCACCATATTTTATAAAGACAGATGTTCGTCTTTCACTGACAAAAACTGTCCTAGCGGTATTGTCCTTGTGAGAAAACCACACAAACAACTTTTAATTCACAAATACTTTTTTATAGCTTTTCATCCACCTCACCATGTTTAAAAAAAAAAAGAAACAAAAAATATACATAAAAAAAACAAACCACCATCATTTTCCTTCCCTCTCCTTCCTCTTCCTGTCCCTTCTCCACTGCTGTCTGAATCCTGAGACATTTTTGTGTTTGTGTCTCCACCTGCCCCAAACTCTCCTGAACCTCAAGCTGCAATGGAAATACACTAATAATGCAACATGATCTAATATCACCAAGTAAGTGTATATTTATCATACAGAGAAGGCAGATTTGCTTTCTGGGGTTTGATTTACATATTTAATAGATTGATGAAAAGCTACAGGAAATAATTACAGTTGAATACCACATTATTTTGTACTGCAAGTGTTGGTCATTTTCTTGTGAGCACCTGTTTGTTTCACAAAATAAATACAATAAAATATTTCTGTACAAATGGTTCTTATGCACAATTCCAGCCTGAACACTGTCCGCACGAAAGGTCAAAGGTCACAAACCTGTGGGTTTGTCAATGCTGTGGGCCAAAATAGCAGAAGTGTTGAAAGCGTGCATATTATCAGAAATGTTTTTTTTTTTTTAAGACCTCTGTAATGAAATAATAACCAGCTTATATACTTTAACTAAAAAATACTGAACTGGTAAATCGGCAGCATGTTCACGGCATGTCTAAAAAAATGTTTAATTCTTACAGATTTGATCATTCTATAATAAATGTACAACATTATCAAATTCAATACACTTTTACACTGTAAATGGCTTTTCATTGCATATGCTGATGACAGTTGCTGGTGTGATTTGAAATCATTCTAATGGAATTTTCATGCTCCACTTCCGTTCCTCAGTTTAAATGTCGCACCTGCAGATCATTCTACTCTATAAGGAAAGGAAGGAAGTGAGGAGGGGGCGGTGATCAGGCATGGAGGTAGGAAGAGTGGAACGTCTCGGAAGAGAAACAGTGGGGAGGGGAGCTGTAGGAGAGAGAGGGGGCCGAAACGGGAGGGTCTTCCGCTTTAGGCCAGCAGTATCTGCTCCAACACAGAAAATCTTCTCTTCTCTCCTGCGAGAACGGCTTTCTTCTCCTACGTTGCTGGGAGTGTTTTTCCCTGGGTGTGTACTTTGTGTGCAACTTTGTTTCACAACAATGTGTGTGTGTGTGCATGTGTGTGAGTCTATGTGTCCCACTGATTACACGTAATTTCAAATGTCTTTTTTTAGTGTTGGCACATCTCTATGTGGTGGTATTTATGTCTAGGTTTTAAGTGAGGAAACTCTCGCAAAAGGAGGGTGATTATGAGTGTGTGTGTGTGTGTGTGTGTTCTCGCTTGTATTGGTGATTGTATTCTCCTTGCCCTCAGCACGGGTGTGTTTATCCCAGGAAACAGACAGGTCCCACTTCAAAACCAAATTTCTGATTGTCCTCCCCAAAGTCTGAGATCCTGATGTCCAGCAGAGGGAGCTGCTCCACCTGAGGCGTGTTCACCTCCAGCACTGTCCTGTCCAAGCCTTTACGATACTGCAGAGGGAAAAGATGGGAAAAAATATTTAGGAATATACCTCAACTTGTATTATGTTAAACAAGTTAGGTATGATTGTTTATGTTAATTGATCACATAAAAAAGTCACCAAAAATCCACACTAACTATTTGAAAAAAAAATTAAAAAACTATGTAACAATTTTTAAACATGTAAAAAAAAAAAAAAAAAAAAAAAAAAAATATATATATGTATATATATATATATAGATATATATATATAATTTAAAAAATTTGATTTTAAATATATATATATACATTTGATTAAAAATAAATTAAATAAATAAATAAAATAAAATAAATAAATAAAAATAAATATACTATATATATTAATATATATATATTATAGATATATATCTATTATTAGTTTTTTTGTCATGTTCAAATAGTTTTTTTTGTGGGTGTTGAGGTCTTGTGAAAGCTTCAAAACAATAAAACCGAGGAGTTAGACCATTTCAAGACATGGGTTCGATTCCCACACATGAAAATATATGCCTTCAGCACAGTATACAAAATGTCTTTGTTTCAATACTTCTGCCATAACAAAATTTATGTTTTACATTTTACAATACATCATAATAATATATGATGTATGCAGATTCCACAACATTGCAGGCATGTTTATGACCCTAAACAAGAAATAGTCCATTTCAGGATTTCTGACAACTCTAAATGTGGCAGGGTCCAAATGAAACAGAACATCAATTATAATGTGTTTGGGGGTGGGTAGTGTGAGTTGTTAAGATAATCAAAAAAGTAAAGGAAAAAAAATATATATGTATATATACACGCACACAAAACCAACTACCCATCAAGCTCAAACATTTGTAATAATATTGCATTTTGGGTTCAGTTAAAACGTTCTAAAAACACCCCAAATAGTAAATTTAAAAGTACATTTAATATTAATTGAACAAAAAAAAAGTACATTAAAAACATCCCAAAATCTTTTCATTACTTAAAATGCTTATATAGTGCAATCGCTAGCTTTTAAACATACTGCCATCTTTTATCTATTTATTTGTTTCTGTTAACTTACAGAGCAGCCGTCGGTGAGGGCTTTGATGTAGGGGCTGGTCTCGTAGCTGAGCTCTTCATCGTTGGCACCCTGGAAGAGTAGCGCCCTCTGGTACCCGCTGTCGCTCGTGAGGTCTGCCCAGGCCACTGATCGCTGGCAGTGGTAGGTCAGGTTTTGACGGGCCTGAACGCTGAGCAACCGCAAGAATCCCCAGCTGGACAACACCCACGGCCTCTCCACTCAAGTCAACATATGAAAACTACAACATAAAAGTAAACAGTAATTCACGATTCACAATATAATGAACTTGACACTGGAATAGTTCTTCTTCTGGTTGTGTTGTCGCTGCAAATCACTTTCAGTGTAAACACACTTTAAAGGGATAGTTCTCCCAAAAATGAAAACCCTCAAGCTGTTCTTTCTTCTGCTGAACACTAAAGAAGATACTTTGAAGAATCTGGGAAACCAAACAGTTGCTGGTCCCCACTGAATTCCTTTTTATGAAAAAGAATACAATGGAGGTCAATGGGGTCCAGAAACTGTTTGGAAACACACATTCTTCAATGTATCTTCTTTTATGTAAATGATGACAGAATTGTTCATTTTTGGGTGAACTATCCCTTTAATAACGAGCTTTTGGTTCATTTGTGCATATTACTTGGCTAAATGAAACATGGATTGAAGAGAAGATTCTGAAGAGTTCTTGAAGTGATAAACTCACCTGGCTGCCCTTAGCAAACTGACTAAACCAGGACCCAGGCTTCTCCTTTGGCCAAGTGTTCATCTTCACCTATGGCAGAATTAAGGACTAGTAAATTCAGTCGAGACTTCAGAAGTCTAAGGATGTCGCAGTAAAGTATAAACATATAAAAATGAATGCCAGCAAATTCTTACATTCTCTACTGCTTTGCTGGGATACAAGCACGTCTCTCCCCCGGCAGTGAAGTTACAGTAAACCTTGAATGAGTCCCGGGCGCAGCCTTGATTTGGATCAATCCAGTACTCGCCTGAATAAAAGAATAAGAATGATTAGAATGTCTAATGGCTCCACATTGGTTACGGAATGTGTCAATCACATAGTAACCATGACGATCATACCGTCTTTCAGATCTGGTTGGCTGAGGTGGAGGTCCTGGCAGGTGCGGGCGGGGCTTTCCTGTGTTCCCAGCGGGAAGCGCATGCTCTCGATCTCCTGGCGCAGGGAATTGAGCGAGCTGAAGATCTCCTCCATACCTTCATTAGTGGTCAGGAACTCTGTGCCCGTGGCATCGGCAGCCTCAGTCTCAGAGAGCATCTTACTGGCGTCGATGGAGCGCTTGGACTTCTTAGGGAACTGAATAGGCAGCGGCTGAATGACATCACCAGGTGGTCCCTAAAGAAAAAACTAAATTCAGCTGCATTTCAAGGAACTCTGGGATGTGCTGATCTCCTTTTATTTGTCTTGAATGAAGTTCATCTTCACTGCCAAATGATGACTGTACAACATCTTGCGTTTTGTATTGTAGATAACAGATACGACTCACAGGTGGTCCTGGTGGTCCTTGTACACCTTTTTCTCCTTTAGGACCAGCTCCACCCTGTACAAAAGAGAAAGACATTAAGAAATTAGTGCCATTTTAGTGTAAAGTATAAGAAATGTGACATGTATAATGCTTTACGTAAACATTACCTCACATAATATGGCTCATGATTTACTTCTCACAATACATTTGATCTTAAGTACAAATATTTAAGGATTACTCACAGTGGCACCTTTAGCTCCTTTGATACCCCTCAGACCCTGTGAGAAACATCACATCCATTCAGCTTTGATCGAGTAAACCAGTGTTTTGAGATGATATATTTTGGTGCTTCAGAGCTCAAGTTAAGTAGTCATAGTTTCAAGATTATTTTTAAGGTTTAACAAAGGATTAATCATGAAGAATCAGTGTACTTCAAAATACTTAAGACACGTTTCTCCACAAAATTCTGAGTTTGGTATGATAAACAGCTCTACAGAAGTGAGAAATGGTAATGAAAGTTTACTCACAGGCATACCAGCAGGACCTGCAGGACCAAGAGGACCCGTTCCTCCAGGCATACCCTAACAAAACACATCAAGAAATGAAAGAAAGAAGAAAACTAAATATGGTATTTGGTGATATGAAATAGGATATGAACTGGGAAAGTTTGACATGTACACATCCCTTCAAAGGTTTGGGGATGCACAGACTTATAAAAATGTTTTAGAAAGAAGTCTCTTCTGCTCACCAAGGCTGCATTTATTTGATAAAAAATTAGTAAATATAATTAGAATTTAAAATAACTTGTTTTCCTATTTTTAATACATTTGAAAAATTTGTAATTTATTCCTGTGATGCGCAGCTGAATTTTCAGCATCATTACTCAAGTCTTCAGTGTCAAATGATCCTTCAGAAATCATCTAATAGTCTTATTTGCTGCTCAAGAAACATTTCTGATTATTATCAATGTTGAAAACAGTTGTGCTGCTTCATATTTGTGGACACGGGATCAATTTATTTCTCAGGATTCTTTGATGAATACAAAGTTCAAAAGAACAGCATTTATTTAAAATAAAATCCTTGGCATTCTTAGAATGTCTTTACTGTCACGTTGAGAATTTATTCGATCATTGATGATATTTAAGCAGTAATTTCTTTTAAAAAAATCTTACAGTACCTGGATGTCCCTTCTCACCCTTAGCGCCGGGGTCACCACGAAGACCTGGCAAACCTGGAGGACCCTGTGAGAGGAGCGGAATATTTGGCATTCAATATACATACATCTATTTCATGTAACTATAATAATAGTTCACTTCTTAGTGTGTACTTGTATATTGAAAACTCAATTTATTACTGTATATTTGATAATACAGCGGGTCTTTGTAAAGAAGATTATAACGGCACACTCACAAGTATATTATTACCAACAAACAATGAGACACAAAAAGTCTCAAAAGACCAAAACAACATAACCAGAGATCTCTCTGATGTCATGCGATATACGGATCAGTCTGTGTTATTTTAATTGCTCAAGATTGTTAAATAATTATTGAATACTGATTGTGATGTAACTATGTTTCACTTGTGAGTAACTCGATTTATGATGTTCTCAGTTTTGAGGAAATTGTAACTTGACAAATGTTTGTTGCTGAAATGTTGGTTATAATGATCTTGTAAGTGAGTGTGCTGTTATACTCTTCATTTTTCCCCCTGCACCTCCATAAGGTGTGCGTTTGCTGTAATGCTCTAATACAGAGGGTCTTACCATTGGTCCAGGGGGTCCCTTCTGGCCAGCAGCACCTGGAGCGCCTTGCTCACCCTAAATACAGTTATCAATTGTCAGAAGATCATCTGATAAACACTATATTAGTTTTTACTAAATAAACAGAAAAAAAAATCCACAATTCCAATATCATACCACTGTTCCAGGCAACCCTCTTAGACCCTCAGTTCCTGGTTTTCCTGGTGTACCCTGTGCCCCCACGGGGCCAGTCTTTCCTGGAGGGCCCAGGGCACCTGAATCCCCCTAGAAAAAAAACAGATTATAGGAGGAAAAAAACTACAAAAAGCCTGTTTATTTGTTGTAACTATATTCTCTCAGTCTCACCTTGCTTCCTTTCTCTCCCTGACGACCCTCTGGTCCCCTTGTGCCTGGAGGACCCTGAAATATGAACATTAACACAGTTTAAAGTCCAGAAATATGTATTTTTCTATGGGTTCCATCCTGTACAATATTTTTTGTAGACCAAATATTTAACAAATTACTCAGATTACTCATCTACTACAGTGAAATACACAATCAATGATCTAAAATTACAAGGCTCACAAATTAACATGAGAGTGGTTATGTTGGGATGTGGTGAAATATGGTGATCTTACTCTCTTTCCTGGAGGTCCAGGTGGTCCGTTCTCACCAGTTGGTCCAGGTGAACCCTAAAGCCATACAAAGATAGTACTCAGTGAACACAATATATCGTGAAAAAACACCTTATAAGTATGCATAAGGAAGATGTGCACTTTATAAACAGGAGGATGATCACTCACAGCTTCTCCTTGTTCTCCATCCTCTCCTCTTTCACCCTTTGCACCATCTTGGCCCTGTAAAGAAGGTCAGACATTTTTTTTCTTGCACAGATGAATCATATACAAAGACCAGGAACATGTACGAAGAATGTACGAAGGGTCATATTCAATTTCATGTTGACTTGAAGTGCCATGTATTAGTATGTAAATGACAGCTCTACTCACTCGTGGTCCAACTTCACCAGGGGGACCAGGATCACCAGGGAAACCAACGGGACCCTTGAAAACACAAATATCAGCTGCCGAAGAGTCACAGATAGACCTGTTTCTCATTTCAAAGCTATGTCATGTTTAATACATACGGGGTTTCCTTTGGGTCCATCATCTCCAGGGGGTCCTTTTCCACCAGCAGGACCAGAGGTGCCCGGATGCCCAGCCTCTCCCTTCTCACCACGCTCTCCTCTCGGGCCCTGACATTGGATAAGCAAACCAATAAGGTGTTAGCTGTGATTATATCTACTAAATAAATATAAATGTAAGTCTTTTTTTTTTTTACAAGTTCAGAGGATGATAAAAATTTCAACAAAAAAAATTCTCACTGTTTTTCCTGGCTCTCCACCAACACCAGGTTGTCCAGATTCACCAGGCTCACCCTGGCAATACAAATAAAACAATGTCAAGTGCCAACAAATCAGAACTGCTAATCTTGTCAATCATAAAGTCATCATCCATGCAGAAAGATTAACTTTTTTATACTTGCCTTCTCTCCTATGGGACCTGGATTACCCAAACCTCCTGGAGGACCTTGAGGACCCTGAAAAATTAAGGATATGCATTAAATTATCCAAACAATGCTAAATTAATTGACCGCAGAATGCCATGATTGACCAATCTGAATAAAGTATTTCAGAGAGTCATTGCATTGTGATTATAACACAAATAATAATGAACTGTAATCATCTGTAAATTATTATTTATAGTACAAATTAAGTTACTTACATCAGCACCATTAGGACCAGCTGGACCACGTGGACCTGGTGGACCAGGAGGACCCTACAGAAATACATGATCAGAAATGATTAGGATATAGGCATCACATATGTTTATTCTAAGGGTGATTCAAAATGCTAGAGCATCATATGTTGCATTATAAACATCAATTGTACCTTTAACTGCCTTTAAATAAAAATATTAAGACTCACCATTGGCCCAACATCTCCCGTCTCTCCTTTTTCTCCAGCTGGGCCTGGTAAACCCTAATGAATGTGAACGAAGTGTTAATAGCTAAAACATCCAGTATGTAGATTTTAATGGGTAAGAGTGAATACAACACAATCTGTACCTGCAGTCCAATAGGGCCTGGAGGCCCAGGGAATCCTCTTGTCCCTTCATCTCCCTTAGCGCCGAATGGTCCCTGTTGACCTCTTGCACCTGTCTCACCATCAGCACCCTGAGAAGAGATTTGAAATGGGGTCGACCACAAGCAGATATAACCTTTTGACTACCTATGAATAGTAGCATGACTTTGTTGGCATCAAATCACACTCACAGCTGCACCAGGCTGTCCAACAGGACCCATTGGCCCAAGTGGACCAGGAGGACCCTGTGAATGTGCAAATAATTGATTATAGATTGATATTATGCTCACCAAAATAAGTGAAACAAAATCTAAGCATGCAAGGTTTTTTTTCAAATTTTAGGACTCCTTGAAAAGGCTTGGAACTCGTTACAATGTTGATGTACTTTCTTTGGAAACAAGACATATTAAAATTATGAAGATTTCTTAAACGAAAGTTAATTTACTCACATGTTCTCCCTTGGATCCTTTACCGCCCTTTTGTCCTGGCTCTCCAACCTCACCCTATACAAAAAAACAGTTACATTTTATATTTGACAAGAACATCCACATAACTGTGAAGATTTGAGATTGAGATATGAAGAGGTTGCTTACCTTGTCTCCATCCTCTCCAGCAGTACCTGGAGGTCCAGCAGGGCCTGGGAGACCAACTGGGCCTTGGATGCCATCACGACCAGCTGGACCAATTGGACCTTTCTCCCCCTGTAAAACAGGATTATCTTATTTGACAGGCCTATATACTGTATAAATATTAGAGATAAGGTGCAAACCTAGAGTAGACACTTACTGGCACTCCTTTTTCTCCCGCAGCTCCAGGAGGCCCCTGAGGTCCAGGTCGTCCAGGCGGGCCGACAGTACCTGCAGTGCCAGCTGCTCCTCTCTCCCCAGGTGATCCCTGCATAGAAATTCAGTTAGGTTAACAGACTGAAAGACCATCATATAATTTCTTAATTCCTCAAAATTAAGATCATAAACATCTGGGAATTATTATCATTATTATTTAATCCTAAAATCAAAATAAAAAAGTAAATAATGTTTTTTTATTATCTTTATGACAATTAAGCACATAATTAATTTTCTCTCTCTAACCCACTGAAATGTGAAAATAGAGTTCTCTTTATGAAAAATATATTTTATAAAAATTGAAAATTATTAAATATTATTTAAAGTGTATACATTTGTAAACTACAAGCACAATTGTAAGTACAGAATACACTATGGTATTGTATGAGCAGTATGAGCAATATCAATATGAATTCATAAGTCGGCCCTAATCATTAATTAATGTCGCTACACTCTTAAAAATAAAGGTTTTTGCAGTGATGCTATAGAAGAACCATTCTGAGTTCCCCAAAGAACCTTTCAGTTCTTATACACTTATAGTGTAAAGAACATATTATAATCTAGAGAACATTTCTGCAGTATAAAAACCTTTTGTGCAATTAAAATGTTTTATGGATGTTAAAGGATCTTCATGGAACCATTAATTGCAATAAAGAACCTTTATTTTGAAGAGTGTATCTACGTGATATTTCATATTCTGGTTATTATGAGCAACATACAGCAGGTCCAGGTGGTCCAGCAGGGCCTTCATTTCCTTTCAGTCCTCCAGTGCCCTATGAAAACACAAAGGTAGAGCTCAGAAAACACATTTAGAAAAGGTTTTATAATATAAACTTCACTAAGCAGAATGGGTGAGACTTATTACTGGAGTTCCTGACAGTCCTCTCTCTCCTGGGAATCCTCTCAGTCCATGGGGTCCGTCTTTACCGGGGCCGCCGGTGGGACCGGGATCTCCTTTGGTTCCCTCTTTACCAGAAGGCCCAGGAAGACCTTGCTCACCGGGTGGTCCTGGGGGTCCTGGATGACCACGCTCACCCAGCTGACCAGTCTCACCAGAGGGACCCTAAACAAGAACTAGATTTGAGTAAAGCTTGTACAGTTCCATACATTTCTGAATCGATTTTAAAGATTTATTAATTTTTTAGAAATTGTATTAACAGTTTCTCGAGAAAGAAACCCATTTTGCTCGATAAAAGCACAAAACTCACCTGTGGTCCAACAACTCCCGGTGGCCCAGGGGGTCCAGTTTTGCCTTGGAAACCCTAAGAATACAATGTGAAAAATATATGTTGCTGTTCAACTTTGATCACAGTGAATATTGCACTTTAGATGATAAAAAATGAAAGATACGTACAACTTCGCCTCTTTGTCCAGGGTGTCCAGGCAGTCCATCTTTCCCTGGAGGTCCCTTCAAAATCAATTGACATATCAATTAGTAATAGAGAAAAACAAAAGTTCAGTTTAAGCATCAGATCAAACTAATAAACTGTGTTCCTTACAGGAGGTCCCTTCGGCCCAGGGAATCCATTTGGACCTTGAGGTCCAGTTAGTCCCTGTACAAAAGGAGAAACATAATAAATAAATAAAGCTGAAGCGAAAACCTATACTCAAAGGTTTTAAATAAATAAAATAAAGTTTTGAAAAAAACATACTCTCTCCCCAGGTGGTCCAGGAGGCCCGTCACTGCCCGATCCACCCTAAAACATCAGAATGTAGAAACTGATTGACTGAAATTAATTGATCTTTATTTTCGTCGTTGAAAAACTACAAAAATTAGTTGAGCAATGCCTCAAACAATGTCCACTAAATTAACAACAATAAATATAACATTAAAGGGGTCATATGATGTTGCTAAAAAAAACATTATTTTGTGTATTTTGTGTATTTGGTGTAATGAAATGTGTTTATGCGGTTTAAGGTTCAAAAAACACATTATTTTCCACATACTGTACATTATTGTTTCTCCTCTATGCCCCGCCTTTCTGAAACGCAAAGATTTTTACAAAGCTCATCGTTCTGAAAAGCGAGGCGTGCTGTGATTGGCCAGCTATCCAGTGCGTTGTGATTGGCTGAATACCTCAAGCGTGTGACGGAAATGTTACTCCCCTTACCATATTGTGATGCTGTGTCCCGGCTCGACAAGACAAAACCATTAAAACCCATTATAAACGAGGCATTTGTTGCATCCAGTGGGGACATAATTAAGGATTATAATGACTTATACTGTCTTTTTACGCGTTGCGTTGCATTGCGCAGCGTAAACATAAAACCATGTCTGCATTTGTGATCGGAGAAATGACAAACAACAAGTGCTACTCTACACTTGTTGTTTGCAAATCCTTTAAATATGAAAACGTACTTACAGTCTGTGAGTCAGAACAGCCGGCATTGTAGTCTACTCTACCAGGTTCAGGAAACAGTCCTCCATAAAATGCGCTGCACACATCTGAATATTTGGGTTGAACTGTTCTGGAACAGTGTTGTAAATACAACTTAAACCACTGATTTCTAATTGTGTCCTCTTTTAGAAGGCCAAACAAAAGTATTTTCGCTTTCACAACGAAACACACAGTGTCTTCACAACATGGTGGCGGCGGCGGCAGCAACAGTAAAGTTACGCCTTCTTTCTTTGCGTGAACATTTGGGCGGCGTTATGCAAATCTTCCCACACAGTGACGTAGACATGTGGGGGCGTGTTTAAACGAGGCGTTTTAGGAGGGCGTGGACAAGTCTTAACTTTTATAAAGAATATCTCTTTGGGTTTGAGACTTTAGTCTTTGCAACTTTAGGGATCTTATCTATTCACAAACAGCTTGTAACACTCCAAAGAGAAAGGAAAACTCTGGAAATCGCATCATATGACCCCTTTAAAAAATCCTCTAAAAAGTAGTTATAAAACCGAAAATAATCTCATACCTTAGCACCTGATTTTCCTGTTGACCCACGGGGTCCTCTCTGCCCTCTGGGACCCTAAAAAGATTAAAAAAAAGAAGTCGTCGTCTTAGAAAATCATTGTGTATTGCTTTATAAGTTAACTGATCTGAAATCTGTCATCTGCTTGAATCAACAACAGCAACTTTAATCTACTATCAAATCAAACAATTTCAAATCAAATGAAAGCAAAAAGTGTTTTTTTGTTTTTTAATAAATGGAACAGAAAATGAGAGATGAAATGATGAATTAAAACAGGCTCTTACTGTTGGCCCTCTCTGTCCTCTTGGTCCAAGTTTTCCAATCAAACCCTGGAATGGGGAAAATCAGTTCAGAATTTCAGCATAATCAATTATTTTCCAAAATAAAGGAAGATACTCTACGTGGGACACTGCATTGACCTCCCAGTGACCTGTGATCAATATTTCTAACTCTTGAGTTTTAGTCAAATTTAGTCTAAAAAATCTTACCCTTGCACCTTTCTCGCCATTTGCACCAGGGAATCCTGGGAAACCAAGGGAGCCCTTAAAATACAAGCATTACATTGTTTGAAAAACGCAATATATTTGATGAAATGAATGATGGCTGAATATCACATCATGTCTCATGAACAATATTACTTTTGTTTACCTTAATTCCTTGCCTTCCGGGATATCCAGGAAGTCCAGGCACACCAAGTTTGCCCTGGATTGACATCATTTAATAAGATTTAATACATCTTTAGACCAACAACTAAAATCTATATTTTTAATTAATAAGTTTTATAATCAGAAATATACATTTAATACAACAAACATAACATTTATATTCATTATAATTTACTGCCAATATCAATGGCAATACAAAACAGCTAAAATTATATATAATGGAACAAAATCAGCAATCACCACTCATTTTACATAAACTAACCTTCTCTCCAAGCAGGCCAATAGGACCAATTTCACCAGGGGGACCGACACGACCCTTCGGGCCCTCAGGACCGTCCTCTCCTCTTGAGCCAGGCACTCCCACCTCTCCCTGTTGGTGCACAAGTGCTACCATTTGCTCTCATTTCACATTTGTGCTAATCAAATGCTAATTGATGAGTTTCTATTGACTGATGTTTTGTGATGCATAAGACATACCCTCTCTCCCTTCACACCAAAGTCTCCTTTGATTCCAGTGAATCCGTCCTCTCCCTGAAAGTAAAGTAAAAAAACATACGTTATTTAACACTGACCACTGCACCTAAACCTGTAGCACAAATTGGTTTAAATTTATGTTTCAAAGATGATAAACTTGATGTTTATGACCAAAAACACTCACCTTCTCTCCCTTATGGCCCCTCAATCCACGGATACCTTGAGCTCCCTGTCATAAAGCATTCGGTCTGTTATCTTAATCTGAGTCTTACAGGTGAAAGCAGATATCAACTATCAACAGCCATTACTAAAACATAAAACTCTCCACATACAGAACTGTTCATAAAAATTACACAGGATTTTTTAATGATTAAGCTCCATAACATTTACACAGATTTAATGTTCATTGGAAAAAGATAAAAAAACAAAAGCTATCTGCATCAAATTAATTGAAAAAAGGTGTATATTATACCTTCACTCCTCGAGGGCCAGGATAGCCAATAGACCCC
Source organism: Sinocyclocheilus anophthalmus (assembly GCA_018155175.1). Lineage (NCBI taxonomy): Eukaryota > Metazoa > Chordata > Actinopteri > Cypriniformes > Cyprinidae > Sinocyclocheilus > Sinocyclocheilus anophthalmus. Next base: position 1,100,746 of record JADLZN010009491.1, on the reverse strand, counting down.
TGAGGACCATTAGGACCCTAAATATGAACAAGGAAAATTAATGTCAAAATATGAACACTAGGATTTCTGCCCTGAAAATGTCTGTCTATATCTATATATATATATATCTATATATATATAGTATATATTTCATTATAGATAATATTATATATACAGTGGGTACGGAAAATAATCAGACCCCCTTAAATTTTTCACTCTATGTTATATGGCAGCCATTTGCTAAAATCATTTAAGTTAATTTTTTTTTCTCATTTATGTACACACAGCACCCCATATTTACCGAAAAACACAGAATTGTTGACATTTTTTCAGATTTATTAAAAAAAGACAGACTGAAATATCACATGGTCCTAAGTATTCAGACCTTTGCTCAGTATTTAGTAGAAGCACCCTTTTTATCTAATACAGCCATGAGTCTTTTTGGTAAAGATGCAACAAGTTTTTCACACCTTTTTTGGATTTTTGGATTTGGGGATCCTCTGCCATTCCTTTTTGCAGATCCTCTCCAGTTCTGTCAGTTTGGATTGTAAACGTTGGTGGACAGCCATTTTTTTAGGTCTCTCCAGAGATGCTCAATTGTGTTTAAGTCAGGGCTCTGTCTGGGCCATTCGAGAACAGTCACAGAATTGTTGTGAAGCAACTCTTTCGTTATTTTAGCTGTGTGCTTATGTCATTGTCTTGTTGGAAGGTAAACCTTCGGCCAGTCTGAGGTCCTGAGCACTCTGGATAAGGTTTTCGTCCAGGAAATCCCTGTACTTGGCCGCATTCATCTTTCCCTCGATTGCAACCAGTCGTCCTGTCCCTGCAGCTGAAAAACACCCCCACAGCATGATGCTGCCACCACCATGCTTCACTGTTGGGACTGTATTGGACAGGTGATGAGCAGTGCCTGGTTTTCTCCACACATATCGCTTAGAATTAATGCCAAAAAGTTCTCATCAGACCAGAGTATCTTATTTCTCACCATCTTGGAGTCTCCATGCGGACTTTCATGTGTCTTGCACTAAGGAGAAGCTTCCGTCGGGCCACTCTGCCCATAAAGCCCCGGCTGGTGGAGGGCTGCAGTGATGGTTGGCTTTCTACAACGTTCTCCCATCTCCCGACTGCATCTCTGGAGCTCAGCCACAGTGATCTTTGGGGTCTTCTTTACCTCTCTCACCAAGGCTCTTCTCCCCCGATAGCTCAGTTTGGCCGGACGGCCAGCTCTAGGAAGGGTTCTGGTCGTCCCAAACGTTTTCCATTTAAGTAATGGAGGCCACTGTGCTCTTGGGAAACTTAAGTGCAGCAGAAATTTTTTTTTGTAACCTTGGCCATATCTGTGCCTTGCCACAATTCTGTCTCTGAGCTCTTCAGGCAGTTCCTTTTACCTCATTATTCTCATTTGCTCTGACATGCACTGTGAGCTGTAAGGTCTTATATAGACAGGTGTGTGGATTTCCTAATCAAGTCCAATCAGTATAATCAAACACAGCTGGACTCAAATGAAGGTGTAGAACCATCTCAAGGATGATCAGAAGAAATGGACAGCACCTGAGTTAAATATATGAGTGTCACAGCAAAGGGTCTGAATACTTAGGACCATGTGATATTTCAGTCTTTCTTTTTTAATAAATCTGCAAAAATTTCAACAATTCTGTGTTTTTCTGTCCATCTGGGGTGCTGTGTGGACATTAATGAGGAAAAAAAAATAACTTCAATGATTTTAAGCAATTGCTGCAATATAACAAAGAGTGAAAAATGTTAGGGGGTCTGAATACTTTCCGTACCCTGTATCAAAGATATGTACCTACGTTTCAAAAGGTTGGGATCAGTAAGACTTGTAATGTTTTTTAAAGAAGTCTCTTTTGCTCATCAAGGCTGCATTTTTTTGATCAAAAATACAGAAAAAAACTTAATCTTGTTAAATGTTATTACAATATAAAATAATGGTTTTCTTTTTAATATCATTTAAAATGTAATTTATTTCTGTGATGCAAAGCTGAATTTCCATCAGCCATTACTCCAGTCTTCAGAGTCACATGATCCTTCAGAAATCATTCTAATATGCGGATTTATTATTAGAATTATCAATGTTGGAAACAGTTGTGCTGCCCAATATTCTTTGATGAAACCTCATACTGTTTTTTCGGATTCTTTGAGTAATAAAAGTTAAAAATACAGTATTTATTCAAATATAATCTTTTCTAACAATAAACTCTTTGCTATTACTTTATTACTTCTTACAATTTAACACATCCTTGCTGAATAAAGTGTTAATTTCTTTCTAAATAAAAATCTAAAATCATACAAATTTTTAAATTTAATTAAAAAAATTGAACTCTAGTGTATATTGTTAGAAAAGATTTATATTTTGAATAAATGATGTTCTTTTTAAGTTTTTATTCATCAAAGAATCCTGGGAAAAAAGTTTCACAGGTTCCAAAAAAATATTAAGCAACACAACAGTTTCCCAGCACTAATAATAAATCAGCATATTATAATGTTTTCTGAAGGATCATGTGACTCTGAACACTGGAGTAATGATGCGGAAAATTCAGCTTTGATCACAGAAATAAATTATGTTTTAATGTATATTAAAATAGAAAAATTTTATTTTACATCGTAATAATATTTCACAAAGCCTTGATGAGCAGAAAAAACTCATTAAAAATCATTCTGATCCCAAACTTTTTACCGGTAGTGTATGTATATATATATACTGAAGGCAAATTTCAAATGTTAAATGACACACATTACATTTAATTTATGAAGCAATACAGAGAAATATACTAATTATTATGGTATAGACTCACATGATTTCCTTTGGTTCCAATGGGGCCTTCCTTTCCGGGATGACCCTATTAAGCCAAACCAGAATGGCATATTCTTTACGGCAGGTAATACCACATACATGTTCACTGAAAAAAAAATCAGCACTCATCGAACACTTACAGGAGGACCGTCAGCTCCGGGCATTCCTGGCAGACCTGGCTTTCCTGTGGGTCCCTTTAAGAAGACATATGAAATGGCATTATAATTGCCATTGATGATGATCTCAGAATAAGACTGGACATGTAAGTTTGTTGTATCTTCTAAAGTGGTAATTCAGTAAAGTACATTAATTGATTATTAATAATTATTGCTTTGTGTTCTGCAATCATAAAACACTCACCTTTTCTCCTGGTGGTCCGAGAGGACCCTGTGGACCTGACATTCCCTATTACACAGAAAAACATTCATATTAAATGTTTTGTACATTTTGTACATTTGTCTTTAAATCTGTAATAAACGTGTTGTTCACCTGTGTTCCTGAAGCCCCCTGCTGCCCTGGAGGGCCAGGCTCTCCTTGAGGCCCCTTAAAAGAGAGAATTTAACTTATCACGCACATATGCCAATTATTGCATATTTTTACATTGTTCAGGACTGTGCATTTAGAGTTATGTCAGAGAACTCAGATTTACTGACCAAGTTTCCTTTTGGACCATGTGGACCATCATTTCCACGAACACCCTGGCAGAGGCAGATAACATGGAGAAATGCAAGAAAGAAAGATCTGGAATTCTGGATATCTACGTACAAATCTTTCTTTTTCAAATCTTTCATTTTAATGACAGTGTTGCTGCGCAACCATTGCAATTAAAAAAATAAACAACTTATTATGTAGTATTTGTAGTTAAGATTTCAATGAATACTCACAGGAGGTCCAGGAAGTCCAGAAGGCCCTTTAGGCCCCAGCAACCCACGGGGCCCCTACAGAACAACAAAGAGGTTCATCAAAGAACATACAATGAAATCTAAGTAGCCTTACAGACTTTAAATTGGAGAACAAAACCAAGTCACACAGGTCAGTGCTATCATACACAAAGTCGTATGTGTGTACAGTGTCTGAGAAACAGAAACACCCACCGCTTCACCGGGAAGACCTCTAGGTCCAACATCTCCATCATCTCCCTGACAATCATCAAGATGGAAGAGGATAATCAGAAAAAAAATCTAACTTCAAAGTTCACATTTTTTATGCTTTATAAAGATGATGACAGATATTCAAGCAAATATGATCAACAAAGATCAAGAGGATGTGTTCAGGCAGCATACATCATATTCACTATTGTTAATTTACTGTAACAGCACAAAATCCTTGAGAAGTACCCTTTCTCCGTCCTCTCCAGAGGGTCCTGGGGGTCCCATTCCTCCAGTTTGACCCTTAAAAAAATGTAAATTAAATAAATTAACATTTTTAACATTATTATACGTACATCCTATAGCTATGTTACAAAATCTAGTGAAACCCTTGATGTCTACTGTGTACACATTGGAAGCTGCATTCGATTTTGGCCAAAAAAAGGTATCAAGCAGTAACTACGCTGCCTTAAAAGTTCACTATGTTTTGGAACAATGATATTAAAATGTCAGCACTTACACGATAACCCTTGTCACCAGGCAAACCAGGAAGGCCATCAAAGCCACGGTCACCCTAATATAGAAAAACATACACATTCATGATGAGTTCATAAACCAAAGATGCTCGCTCAAAAGACTCAGTCAAGGTCAACGTGATTTCTATGTGGTAAACGTTTCAGAGGTAGAATAACACAAGAGTTTGAACAAAAATGGCTTCATTAAAGACATCCAACCTTAACTCCGGGCTCTCCTGGCATCCCTCTGGATCCATCTGCACCAGCACGACCCTGCAGGAAATATCAATAATATAAGCAACTAGATAACTACATTTCTTGAGGGGAACACAAGAGGTGCCACCTAGATGCTAGGATGCGGTTGCTAAGGCGTTCTGGATTATTGCTAGGTAGTTGCTTACTGCCTTGAAGTTACTGTGATATTCTGGCCCATAGATAAAACCTGTGTCGATGTAAATCTGCAGGTTTTGTTTTTTATTTGTCAGGAACACTGTAGTGGACTCACCCTCCGACCAGATTTACCAGGAGGACCAGACAATCCATGAGGGCCTCTGGGGCCCTGTAAAAACACAACAGGGATGCATGATAAATTAGAAGACTGTCTCTTTAGATTATATCGAAGATATGTCAGAGCATCTCAGAATGACTCAATGTGCTGCTAATGTTCTTGAGGCAAGACTAAGAGTTACAATGTCACAGAAACACAAATTCAGGACTTTACCTGAGGTCCATGGTCCCCACTTTCTCCCTTTAAGCCAGGACTTCCAGTTGTTCCCTATATAGGATCACAACATCAAGATGTAAGCACTTGACAAACAACATGTAATATTGCAACAGACATGTCTGTTGAATATCTATTTTATTTATTTATATAGTGTTTAGTTCTTTTACCAAAAGTCCTGGACGGCCGGTGAAACCCATTGGTCCTGGTGGGCCTTTCAGAGCCAACTAGACAGAAGACAATTCCATTAATACCAAATTAAGATGTATAATTTTAGACCTCAATGTGGAAAAAGTAATAAATAAATGTTAAATGTTTGTTATATGACTATGTTATTTGCTACTAACCCGAGCCTGAGACAGGATGGCTTGAGCTTGGGCCTCCTGTGCTGAGGCAATGGGCCCTTTTTCGCCACCACTCTGTCCAAAACGGAACTGCAAGAACAGAGAAGTGTTTTGCAAATCATGCAATAATTTATTTTACTTTTTTTATGCAACTTTGATGTGGGAGCTCAGGGAGAGCCGGTTAGAAATGATGTCCTAAATCACTTGCTTTATAATAATGGTGACATCTAGTGGTGATATGACTTTATGAACATCGAGAGAAAGAAAGAAAGGAGAGAAGACTTACAGGAAGCATGACAGAAGTTCCAGGAGGTCCTGGGATACCGTCCGCTCCAGGAAGACCAGCCTGACCAGTAGTACCCTACAGAAACAACAGCGGGATTGACTATACTGCTTTAAATTATAAACCCTCTCTACACCCGTTCTCATCCAATATGTCAGTGCTCGATGACAATTACTGAATATTAAAATGTCTTTATACCACCAACTAAGCAAGCCAAAGGCGACAGGTGCAAGGAACCAAAACTCCGTCGGTGACAGAATGGAGGAAAAATCTTGGGAGAAACCAGGCTCATCTAAAGCATAAACACACATAAAAAACTGTCCACTCACCCTCTCACCAGGATCACCCACAGAACCAGGGGGTCCTTGGGGGCCAGCGGGGCCAGGGAGACCCTAATGCAGACGGAAAGATTGCATAATTAAGAGTGCATAATCTACACAAACCACAACTGTGAAACTTAATTTTTACCATAACATGCACTAGAATGTAACGGAAACAAGCTGGATAACTTGCAATGCTCAATATGGCAGATGTAGGAAAGTAAGTTATGCTTTTCAGTGAAGAATCAAACATTATTAGCTCAATTTTGGGGAGGACTGGGAATGCCAAGTGATCATAAATTCACTCAAAAGAGAATAAAGTGAACATACTGCTGGTCCTTCTGGTCCAGGTGGTCCTTCAATCAACATGCCCTGTGAGAGCGGTAAAATTAAGAAATTAAAGACAGTAATAATACATTTAGAAAAGACTATTACATGAAATAAATCACAATGGAATTTTGTAGCACCCTCTGGTGGCCTGGATGAATTATATGTCTTAACAGATGCAATAGTTGCCTTTACTATTTCCAATTCCAAATGTTAACCTTTCTCATAATGGTTTGATTATGGAAGTATGATGCTTACAGGTTCAAGGACAGCAGGGTCTCCCTTCTCTCCCTTCTGGGCTCGCACGGAGGCCTGAGGAAAACAGATATGTAACCCAAAACAGAGCCCAGTCAATATACAAACAGAAGTAACCATCAGTCCAAGATGTTCAGGTACTAGCTGAGCATTGTACACCCACTTACATGACATATTATAACTCTTTTTGTGGTTTTGGATGTGACCCAAAATCCACTGAATCTCAAGATTTACCTGGACTGATAAATTATTTTTAAGGAAGTTAAGCAGATACTTAGCTGACCAAGCAGGCTTAAAATTTCACTTATCTGCTGTTGTGAGGCCATCCATTTAAATGTTGAACACTGTTGAGACTGAAGTAGCCACTATATACTTTTATTTTTGTATATGCAGGTCTACAGCATGTTAAAACATACTAAACAGCTTTGGCGCTGAAGTCAAGTGTCAAGTCGTGGTGCCCGTCCAAAAAGATACGGCTGTTCTATGCTGATCAAGATTAGGACTGCTCTCAGATCAGCATAAGAGCAGCTGAGTCAACCAATACTGATGGTGCTGATGAACTAAGCATTCTATGCAGACTTGCAGAGGAATCTTGTGCAGAAGGAGTTGTGTTCAAGTCTTGTGATAAACAAGGTTTGCTGGCAGGGGAACCGTTTCCTGTTGATGGCATAACTTGCTGAACCATTACGCTAAGCAAACTTGAGTAAACACTGAATGCAAATTTACAAGTTGACTCTGAAGTTCTCTTCCAAAACCTAGTGAGCAGCCTTGCTGTCAACTGCCTACCAGTGCTGTTACTGTTAACTAAAACGAAAAAAATTTCGTTAATTGATACAGAGCCCTGGACATGACATACAGCGAAAAAAAGTAAAAGATATCATGGCCATAAATTAAGAATTCGCTTCCACAACTAATCAGTTTGTTCCATTGTTTCAGTTAAATCGTGGTCACTTTACTTTGAACCCCCATTTTAATTTAGTTAAATCGTGGCCATGAGGGACTACATTAATATATCATTAGAATTAATTCTTAATTTCTGTCTAGGCAATTAACTAGGTTTTGGAATAGAGCTCAAGTCTTGGACCAGCATTTAGAACAACAGCAGCGCTTAGCTGGTCTTAACAACTACCTGCTTGATGCCTCTGCAATATTTAAGCCATTGCAAATTCCTTTGATAAGCTCTGATAAAAGCTTCAATTGAATTTGCAATGGCTTTAAATCTTGCAGAGGCATCAAGCAGGTAGTTGTTAAGACCAGCTAAGCGCTGCTGTTGTTCTAAATGCTGGTCCAAGACTTGAGCTCTATTCCAAAACCTAGTTAATTGCCTAGACAGAAATTAAGAATTAATTCTAAAGAAGCTATTAATTTAGTTAAATCGTGGCCATGAGGGACTACATTAATATATCATTAGAATTAATTCTTAATTTCTGTCTAGGCAATTAACTAGGTTTTGGAATAGAGCTCAAGTCTTGGACCAGCATTTAGAACAACAGCAGCGCTTAGCTGGTCTTAACAACTACCTGCTTGATGCCTCTGCAAGATTTAAAGCCATTGCAAATTCAATTGAAGCTTTTATCAGAGCTTATCAAAGGAATTTGCAAGAAAGCACAAGGTAACTTACACCTCCCTCATCTGTCACAGCGGACAGGGCAGGGCCAAAGGTGTCTTCCGTCTTGCTTTCGATGATGGGCTCATTGTAGTCCTTGTAGGAATAGTCATACTCCTTCATTCCAAAGTCGCTTGTAATGTACTCCTCAGTGAAGGGCTCGTCTGGCGTTTGAGACACCCCTTCACCACCTGACTTGGTCGCATCTATGTCCTCGACGCCGACAGTCTCGTCCACCTGGGCCGTACCATTGGGAGCAGAGGTAGGGGTGGAGTGGATGGTTTGGAGGATGGAAGATTATAAGGTGTGATGGGGCAGAAATGGATAGAAGATAGGAAAAAAGAGAGGAAATGAGAGGGCAAAGAGACAGAATAATCAGAATAATAGATCTTACCTGTTGTAAAACAGATATGAGAGAGAGGCAAACATCCACACACACAGGTACAGGTTTACAGACACGCACACACACAGTACACAGACTGATCTCACCAAAATAGTCCTCTTCGTGTCTTATTTACCACTTTATTGTTCAGTCTAAAGGCCTGTTCAAACCAAGAATGATAACCATAAAGATAACGATAACTGTTTTAGAGTTCAAACCAATAGACAATATCATTCTGTATATTATAATTACACACTTAAAATGCTCAAGCTCTTTAAAGTCGAATGGATTCTGACTGTAAATATTTTTATCATTCATTACCTGGTAAAAATTGTTATTAAAGTGATTCCTATGATATCATTCCTCTGTGTTGTTGTTGTTATAGTTGTGTTGTCGACTCAGAATTGGAACGATTATATTAAAAATGTATAATTATAGTTATTGTCTTCGATGTGAACGGACCTTGAGAAAGCACTTGTCCGTTTCTTCTCCGTCATAAAGACATTGACTAAGCAAAATGTGTGACCATAATTATGAGCGTCATGCCTCAAGATAAAATTGAAATCCTTTTTCTGGTGTATTTTCCAATATTGTTAATGAATCCGTAAATTAATTTCAAAATGAGACCACAGAATCACTCAGGTCTATGGCAACACACTTACTTTGAGGCAAAAACTAAAGCACTTCTTCCTACTAGTCTCTTACCATTGTATTGTTGACTCTTTCATTTAAAATTTCTGGCCATGTCCATTTCCAAACTATTACTAAACATCTTGTTTATTCTTAAATACAAACCTGACCAATACAAAAAGTCCCACTCTAGACAAAAAAAAAGTTTTAGTTAGGTCTATCCATAACTAACCCACTTACTTAGTTTCTCAGTTTTTAAGTTGATCAGTTTCTCAGAGCTTACATATTGGCAGTGTCTGCATCCCAAAAAAATTACTCAAAAGAAACTGTCCGGCAATGAATGCATGGTATTGTACCATTTTTTTTTGTGATCTCTGTTTCTCAAGATTTCCGTTCTTATGTCAAGATGGCGTCGTCATGTAAAGGTTTGATATAAGAACAAGGAGAAAATCTTGAGGCAATTTTAGAATCACAAAAGAATATCTGATAAAAATGGATGCTATGCATTCATTTTGCAGTTAAGTACAACACTTATCATGGCACAGGTGGCTGCAGAATGGTTAATTGTTAAGGTAAAACATACACAGGCTGGTCTCACCTCCAGTGTAATGATTTAGAGTAATGGAGAGACTGTTTTCAGCTCCATGTCTCTCAGATTTCTATGGGTGTGGGTTACCTGGTTAATGGTTTCTTCATATCCAGTCAGATCACTCTCTGGCTGTGGGCTCGCTTCTTCTTCTACTGTGTAATAATAATCAGTCTCTGTGGGGGTGTGGTCAGCCTCTGAGTAAGCAGGATCTACGTCCTAATTGGAGGAGGCCGGCCGAGAGGTGGGTGGAGTTGGGGAGCAGGTAAGCAGATTTGAAGGGGAGAGATTGATTAGTATGAAACAAGCTCAAGTCTGATGAACTTGTAGAAAGAAAAGATCAATGTGTTTTTGCCAACAGACACACAAAAGCGCCATTGATCTTAAGTAAAATCAGAACAGGAAACTTTTGCAACTGGAATCAAAAATCTTGTAATAAGCCTTTGCATTGTGAAAAACTTATTTTAATAGCCAAGATTTGCTGTCCCAGATTTTCCTTTCAACCTGATCTGGGTTAATTAGCCACATTGCCATGTCAAGGATAAAATATAGTCAAGTTGGATCAAAACGTTAAAGTTGTTAACGTTGGTGTCAATAGTCTCAGACCATTGAAACACAACTAACATTAGTAAACAACATTCGGACATTTGTCCACAATTTCAGATCTTCAACAAAGACAAAGAATTGATAATCATGGAGTGCAGCGTCACAGAGTCGCTGTTTTAAACAGGATATTTTCTGTGAAACTGCTTCATTCACATACTACTGACAGGACAGCATTTAACAAACAACACATAAAAGAGAAACAGGCAGAAATCATAAAGTGAGACGAAGAAAGAGACTCGTTGTGTCATGTGTAACATTGAGCTCTACCAATGACTCTGACTTCTTATGTTTCTTAACTGATCACGCATGCTCTAATCGGCATTACCTGCTGATCTACTTTCTAAAAACGAACCAGTTAGATAGTGTAGGTTTGGAGTGAAAGGAAAGACAGACAAAAGACTGTACAAATAGCCATGCGGTGATAACACAGTCTATACCGCTTATCATATCCTAAATGATCACAGATCATTTGGTATATGAAAGGGTGGAGGAGATCCAGTGGGTCTGTATGTCTCCAACCTCTTAGCTGGCCAACATCATGATACCTTTATGGTTTTACACACTTTTACACAATTGAAAAAAATTATAATTATTTGTTCTTCTGCGCCTCCCTGATTCTGTTTTGAATGACATTAATACTGAAAATGTTTGTAAAACATGAAAGGTCAGATGTAGGACCTTATTCACAAAGCACGTCAGAGAATGTGTTGCATCTGTGATTTTTCAACATTTTCAGTGAAGACAAATCCCAGCTCAACACTTCCTCTGAGATACTTTATGAACGCAGTCCTGAACTACCAGGATGGTGAGGTTGGAAATACAGCTCTGGACAGCCAACGCGGGCTCTTGATTTTGTACCTGTTGATAACCATTGGTGGGTTTCTTCTTGGGTATTTCTGGAGAAGACATGGTCATGCCACTCACAGCAGCCTTGTTGAAGGGTGGGAAATTTTTGGACATTGATTTGATGTTATTGACATCCAAGACCTTAGGCTTTGAAGGGAGAGGCAAAGGCAGGGTGGGTTTGAAAGCAACAGGTTTTTGAGTTTTAGTGACTTCGGTCGGAACCTTTTCTACCACAGGTTTGGTCGCTTTAGGCTTTGCAGGTGATGCATTGGCTTTTGTTTTGTCTTTGGCTGGTTGTGGTTTGGTCTCTGCTTTCTTCGCAGTTGTCTCTGATTTCTTTGCTATTGCTGCCTTTTCAGTCTTTGCTGTTTTCGCACCATTGCCATTAGCTTTAGCTTCTCCGTTTGCTTTTTTCTCCATAGCTGCCTTCCCATTGCCCTTGTTATTGGCTTTGCCATTGCTGCCAGCCTTAGCCTTACTATTAGCTTTAGTATCACCATTATTGTCTTTCCCATTCCCATTTACTTTAGCTTGACCGTTATTTTTTCCATTGTCGTTTGCCTTCTTTTTGTTGTCATTCTTTGGGGCCGGTGTTGCTTTTGGTTTAGGTGCTAATTTAGAAGCTAAAGTAGGTTTTAACTTTGGGATCAAGATTCGCGCAGCAGTAGGTTTGGCCTTTGGCTTTGAAGTTTGCTTGGCTTTAGCTGGAGCAGCTTTGGCTGGGGCAGTTTTTGACTTATCAGCTTTGCCATTGTTCGCCTTTCCCTCCTATTTGATTAATATTGTTTTTATTTAAAAGCATAAATGGTCAGGTTGGCGTTGATGAAAAGAGAGTGAATGAGAGAGAGACAGACAGTGGAAGACATCAGGGATGGGTGGGATTGAAAGCAGTGGGGGATGGACAGAAAAAGAGAGAGAGACAACAATGAATTTAAGATCGCTGGCGCTTGAATGACTGACTGAGATTTTACTGGCATTACTGGATACAGTATGAAGCTAAGTCAGATTTAGTTGTTTATAGTCATTTCATAAGTTTAGACTTTGTAAACTATATAATACCTACAGAAAGTTAAACAATTTGATACTGTTTTCTCCAATAATGCCAATCTCCACATTAAAAAAAGCAGCATGTTGTGCGCATGGGGACATAACGCTGTGAGGCACTGGGGAAAAGTTTGCTCAGATAGCATCTGCTGATAAAACTGATGCATGGCTGGTACACTGTGCTGCCCAACTGCACAGAAAGGAAAGGAAGGGAGATAGTCATAATACACCATTCATAATCCCATTAAAATGACATTGCTAGCATGTATCAAATCATTAAAGGAACTGTTTAAGCAAATAACATAGAAATTGTAATACTTATTCAAATATTGTTCATTACACTAATCAATATGAAAGGAATGAATGGCGTAGACTACCCAGATTAAGATGATAGCAAAAGCACTAACTGCAGAGAATAAAACAGGCATATTAATTAAAGACTAATCCTCAAGTTGACACATACTGAGCTAAATTAAACTAGTAAAAGTTAGCTATACTCACAGTTAAACACAAAATAGCTCTTTAAACAGCTCAGTGAGCACGCAAGATAAAGAGATGACTGTAAGAAAACAGCCCTAAAAATAAGTGAGAGAACAATGTTGGCCAAAGTGAAAGTAAACCTATAAAGTGAAGAGATGGATATGAATAAACACAGACACAGACGCTTGTTGTACATAATAAAAGCACAGAGTGACACAAGACACAAGAGAACTCACAAGCTTTGTTACTCACACAACAGGTGAAACGTAAAAACATGCAAATACACATAAGAATTTAAAACAAAAATCAGACTTAAGAAGAATAATGCCATGCAATTGTGAAGAATGTAAAGTGGATTCCTTTAAAAAACTGAGCTATCATGTCTAACTGAGCTATCATGTCAGTATCAAATCAATAAGTTGCAATGACCTTACTTACATGCACATGAAAATTCTAAATGATATTGGAATTGGCTCATACATTGAAATCTATTGCTTAAATTACTAAGAAGAATTACTGAATTCAGGGCTCGAAATTAACTTTTTTACTTGGTAGCACTGGTGCTCCCAACTTCAAAAAGTTAGGAGCACCAGCAAAAATTTAGGAGCACTCACCAAAAATGTATGAGCATCACAACTACAAATTATATATTAACAGATTTTATCCTTACATTCTTAACTTTAATTCAGATTTTGTATTGGTTAATATTAGATGTCAATCTCTCAGTAACTGCTTTACGCTAACTACCGCGAAAAAAAGAAAGGGCTGAAGAAGAGAGAAAATGAAAAGAACACTGACAGATTTCTTTTGTAAACAACCTAAAGTTAAGCTCTTCTTTAGAGAGGGTTAGGATGGTGTGATCAGGGGTGTCCCAACTTTGGTCCTGGTGGGCCACTGTCCTGCAGAGTTTACTCCAACCCCAAATAAACACACCTGCACCAGCTAATCAAGGTCTTACTAGGCATACTAGAATCTTGAAGGCAGGTGTGTTGAGGCAAGTTTGGAGCTAAACTCTGCAGGACACCGGACCTCCAGGACCCAGTTTGGACACCCCTGGTGTATGCGTTGTTAAATTTTACATTCAGCTCTGCCAATTGCGCGGAACGTCTGGCAGCTAGGGGTGTGCGATATTGACAAAAAATTATATCTCTGTTTTCTGGGATTTTATCAATAACAATAATTTGACTGAGTGCTACTGTGCTGATAATTTAAGGACTACAGTGGACAGCTGACTCCTAAAAATTGCCAGCAGGTCAGCAAGTTTACTGTTAAGTGAGTCATTGCGATTGAACCGAATCATTTGACGAATGATTCATTCAGGAACGAAACACCGTTATGTTGCTCAGAGACGCAAAACAGCATTGTGGCTTTGTTTGTAATTATTTTTGTTGGCGAAATAGAGCCAAAACAGGCAATATAGTGTCTAAAACGTAGGTCTCTTAATTAACTTCTTTTTTTTATTGCAGAGTTGTATAAAATCAATATCACGTTTGTAATCATGCTGATTTTTGAAGGAAACAGCACTCTTCCTGTGATATTGATTAACTATATCAGGCACAGCCAACCCCTGAACGATATGAAATGATGTAAAGGCCCCATATCTTGAATTTTGTGATGCATTTTATTAGACTGAATCGTGCTGTGAAAGAACGCACTCTAAATGCGCACTGCACTAGTCTAAACTACTAAGTTAGACTTCTTCACGTAATGTATGCGTGCACTCTCTGTAGGTGTTTTTTTGGATTTTGCAATATACTCTATGTCAAACCGCACATCGTAAAACAACAATTACGAAATGTGTAGATTCGGTGGCGAATGCTGTTACCTGCAAACTCCATCCCACAGGCTTTACAGTGAATGCAGTGCATAGAGCACAGTGCATTTTCATAGCGGAGCCACTCGAAGTCTTTCAACCACTCTCTCCGAAAACTGTACGCCTTCTATTCGGCTGGTGGATCAACATTTATCACATGATCGCTATCACCAGCACCATTATTTGTAACTTTAGGTGGTTCACAAAAGAAATCTGTCAGTGTTCTTTTCATTTTCTCTCTTCTTCAGCCCTTTCTTTTTCTTGCGGTAGTTAGCGGAAAGCAGTGACTGGGTGATTGACAGCTAATATTAATCAATCTAAAATCTGCATTAAAGTTAAAAATGTAAAGATGAAGTTTAATTTTGTTATGTAGCCTAACGTTTCATAGAACAGCAGACAGGTCACCGTATCAACACTCAGAAGGCACATACTCTGAATGTTTTTAGAGAAATGCAAACAGGTCGCACGACAACAATTATATGCACTCGCACAAATGCTCCCAAATATATTTTGAGGTCGCACAGAATAAATTTCGGGAGCATATGCGACCAAAATGGTCGCAATTTCGAGCCTTGCTGAATTGCAGTAATTAACAAAAATATCGACTTCCTCCGTAAAATAATTCATATGAAAAAATGTCATTAAAAAAAAGTAAGGTAAATCAGAATTAAACAAGCTAATGAATATATAATTTTAAATATTCATTTAAAAAACCACTTAATTAAAAAACGTAAATATAAACTTACAATTTTCATAAATGTCAATTAGATATAGAATAAAATAAAAAAGAATGTAAAAGAATTATTTAAAAAAGTTATTCTATATAATATACATACTTGGATCTATACCAGTACTTGCTTTTACTACTAGTAACTTTTTTTTTTACTTTTTGAGCTGTTGGTTTAACACAGTGGGGCCATGATCTATGAGTGATATAGTGTGTGTGTGTGTGTGTGTGTGTGTGTGTGTGTGTGTGTGTTGTGCCTCCAGTGCCCCTTAAAATTCCACATGCACACAATCTTGTACTGACCAACACAATCTGACACTATACAGGTACAAATATATGACAAAGGACAACATGTAGATGACACAAGCAACATCAATATAGTGTGACAGGTGATGGGCGAGGTGAAACGAGAGGTGGGACATCACACATGACGATGTGAGACAGGAGTGAACAGTAAGGAGAGGACCAATGTATTCAATTGAAAGAGACGGGTGAGTTTAACATTACACTCTCTGTGTCCAAATGGTTTTTATCAAATGTATACATTAAAGAAATTCAAAATTTCAATTTGAACCCACAGCAATGTCATAGAAATATTTGCATACTGACTTCTCTTACTTCTTTCATTTATTTGCATACCATATTGTGAATTCTCTATATTTAGATGTCTATTTTCTCTTGTATATATTCAAGTAAGAACCTAAGCCTACAGCCTCAGTTTACAATATTTTATCTTGTTTTCCAGTAAACATCTTTTAAATAAATACTTTTAATTGAGAAGTACTGCACACAACTGCAAAACTTATTTTTTTAGATTTCAGAAATTTAGTTTGATCTGCTTTGTTAGCGGGATGCGTAGAAAAAAAGACAAAAATACTGATGAAAAAACTATGAAATGCATCTAAAACGTTAACAATATTATTTTCTGCACAATTCCAGTTATTACTCTCCGTCTCTTTCTCCAACTCTCTTTTCTGATTCACTCCACTTTCGCTCTCCCTCTTTACCTCTTTGGTGGGGTCCACGGCTGGGACGGAGGGAGGGACACTCGTAGTTCCTTCATAATAATAGGGGGATTCATAATCATCCCGCTCTTCATCAAAGTACTGAGAGACATGGGGGGGAGAGAGAGGAGCAGTGAAGCCAGAGGAATGCAGGGAAGGAGAGAGAGAGGCCATGTGAGTGACAGAAAGGGAATGCAGCACATGACCAGAGTGAAAAAAGAAGACTTTGGGAAGAGAAAACGAATGAGAGAATAATAGGGAAAGAGGAGAGAAAAGTGAAGGATGAGTAAAGTGAGATGTAGGAGTTAGAAATAAGGGCAAGATGAAAGCATGATGGTTTTATCATTTGTGACCCTGGACCACAAAACCAGTCTTAAGTCGCTGGGGTATATTTGTAGCAATAGCCAAAAATACATTGTAGGGGTCACAATTATATTTTTTTCTTTTATGCCAAAAATCATTAGGATATTAAGTA
The DNA here is from genome assembly GCA_018155175.1 of Sinocyclocheilus anophthalmus. Lineage (NCBI taxonomy): Eukaryota > Metazoa > Chordata > Actinopteri > Cypriniformes > Cyprinidae > Sinocyclocheilus > Sinocyclocheilus anophthalmus. Next base: position 1,083,903 of record JADLZN010009491.1, on the reverse strand, counting down.
AAGATCATGTTCCATGGAGATATTTTGTAAATTTCCTACTGTAAATATATTAAAACAATTTTTTATTAGTAATATGCATTGCTAAGAACTTCATTTGGACAACTTTAAAGGCGATTCTCTCAATATTTCGATTTTTTTGCACCCTCAGATTCCAAATTTTCAAATAGTTGTATCTCGGCCAAATATTGTCCTGTCCTAACAAACCATACATCAATGGAAAGCTTTCAGATTATGTATAACACTTATGCACTTATGACAGGTTTTGTGGTCCAGGGTCACATTTGTTCATCAGACTCGTGGGTTTGAGTAACACTCAGATGTTACTGCATTACTGCAAAACACATTGAGAACTTCAATGAACATGAAAACAAATGCATTCATCTGAAAAGCTGGCATAAGAGTATACTCTAAGCAGAAATAAAACTATTATATGCAGTTTCAGCACTTATAGAGTCAAATGGATGTTATAAAACAGATTGACCCTAAACTCAGATTGAATGATGTGTGCTTGAAGCCATTGTAAAAGGTAAGTGCCATTATGGCAAGCTGCTATGTTGCTCAGCCTTCTCCTAAAGAATTGTTCATTCTGATTAAATAAATGTATTCAATTATTAAATATAACTATTTATTCAGCATTGGAGTAATATATCATATTTCTGTCTCAGGAATATTATAGTTAACTAAAACTAAAACTGAAGCTAAAATGAATAAAAACTACATCAACATATACACAACAAAAGTACTAAAACTTTAAAATTAAAAATGGAAAAAAATACTAATTCAAAATAATAATTAATGAGATAATATAATAACCAATGAGATAATAGTATCTCATTGATACTAAATAATAAAGACAATAAAGAAAACAATAAAGACACTTCTGTCTTTATTACAGAAATACATTATATTGCATTACAGTGTTTTTTTTTTTTTTATCTTAAAAATGTTTTTGGCACTCCACGTCATGTTGTGGCTAAGAACTTGTGACAAAACTCATTCAGGTTGCTACTATGTTTCCAATTTGATCTACACTTTGAACTGAGAATCCTTGTGCGCTTTGTAAGAAATAAATCTCAAGAAAGCAAAAATATAAAGCAACATGCACCGATGAGAAACTGAAACTGCATTATGACAGAGCACCTTTGATGACGTGGAAGAGCTATGGATGTATGAAAATGTGTTGCAGGGCTGTGATGTGTGTATCTGACTCAAATGAGGGGCTCTATATAGTGTAGGTAAAATATAATACTAATGTGTTTAGAAACGTTACAATTTCTAGATTTTTGTGGATGATTTTCATGAATATTTAGCTGGCATTCTGATTTGAAATGCATTTGTGAGTAACATATACAATATCTGGCTTGGCCCATATTTATCCAAGCATTTAGCGCAAGTCCAATCCAAATCAAATACAGACGCAGCTTTTGAATGGTTCTGGTTGAGTCGCTGTTTTTGCATAAGCAAAAACATTTAGCATTGATGCATTGAGAAGAGTTGTTGCTAGTAGGTGAAACTCCATTTTTATATCTCACATCAGGACACTTTGCCCCATTGTAAAATTGTGCTGTGGTACTCACGTAGCTGTTTGGGTCCTGGGACTGGACTTTGGGCAGAGGGGAGTCACAGTCGGGGCTGTAGTGTTCACAGAAGTCATAAGCGGCCTGAGGAGTGGATGCAATCAGCAGTTGCTGGATCTCACCCTGGAGAGAAGCAAAGAAATAGAAGGGATGTCAGTTTAACAACCAGATGTGAAGTATCAAGTTTGTTACCAGGGGTCAAAGTCAAGGTAATCTGGGATACTAAGGCATTTTATTTCTCTTTTTTATTTATTTTTGAATTAAATAATAGCAATATGGGACATGCAGCAGAACTGTCTCACGTGTGATTTTCTGATTATACCATATAAGAGAAATTTAAAGTCAAAATAAAATGCATTTGCAACCCCATTATGTGACATATTTTAGAGTAAAGCAGAATATTCAACAAGAAAACATAAGACAGGACTTAATTTTATCCATCAGTAATTGACTGGATCGTAACAGGCATTCAACAAGAGTACACTGTAAAAATACATAGTTGTTGTTTTTTTATTCAACTTAACATGTTACATTTTCACCGTCTCAACTAGTTTGTAAGTTGACTTAACCAGAGTATTTGGCCCCTAAGCGTAAAAACATGTTGAACGATATCACATTCTCAGTAACATTTGTGCGAGATTTCATGAAGACAGATGCAACGTTTGTCAGCCATCTAGGTGAGCTTCTCTGCAAAGTTTGAAAATGTTCACCATCATCAAATTTGGTAAATAAATATTTGTACTTATTGGTTTACTTAAAAGTCCAGAAATGTGTATTAGCAAAGTAAATAAGGTCAGCTTTGATTTCATGTTGACAATTCTTGTTACTACAGTTGCCTATAACATCACCATAAATTGTAGTTTATTTCGTGCAGAAAATGTAAAACAACTCAAACTCCAAACATGTTACAAAGACACCCTTCTTAAGGGATAGTTCACCAAAAAACGAGAATTTACTCACTTTCAAGTTGTTCCAAACCTGTATGAATTTCTTTTTTCTGCTGAACACAAAAGATATTTTGAAGAATGTGGGTAACCAAACAGTTGCTGATCCCCATTGATTTCATAGTATTTTTTCCCCCCTCCATACTATGAAAGTCAATGGGGACCAGCAACTGTTTGGTTACCCACATGGAAATCAATGGAAGACAATCTGTGATCATTTACTCATGATTTTCTTTCTTTTGTTGAACATAAAAGAAGATATTTTTAAGGATCTGGGTAACCAGAAAGTTGATGGTCCCCACTGACTTCCATAGTACTTTTTTCCCAAACTACGTCAATGGGGACCACCATAAACTGTTTGGTTACCCAGATTCTTCAAAATATCTTCATATGTCCAACAGAAGAAAGAAATTCATCAGTCAATGATGACAGAATGTTCTTTTTTGGGTGAAACTCTCCCTTTAATTGTCATCTATCAATCACAAAGTGTGTTTCACAGAATTCCTTGATATCTCTTGCACAATGTATAGCAGACCTGGAAGACCTCCTCATCCAGGAGACGGGCTCCAAAGACAGTGATGCCCTTGGTGTCCAAGACTGGGTTGTTGCTACGTGGCAGAGTTTTTGTAATACGATTCTTGCAGTCAAGGATCAGAGTGATGTTCTTCTTCTGCACAGAAATAGCAATGCGGTGCCACCTATAGGACGAGGGGAGATATTGAATGTTTAACTGGGCAGATAGTCACAAAGACTTCATATATATAGTTTATGTGTTTGCCAAGAGCCATTAATATAGACTGTAAGGAACCTTTCAGCCCCTGCGTACAAAAGTGATGTTTACTATTCACCCAATAGTTACACATCACATTACTTGGAAACTAACAGCATCGTGGTTGCATAACACAAATAATTATAATATATTTGAAACTGGATGGGCTGATGGGGCTCAGCAGGCATTAGTTACTGACTTGCCGTCAGCCAGGTTGACCCCTTTGAACAGTGGGTAGTCCTCTGGGGCGGGTTTGCGATTCTGGTCCTCATACAGGAAGATGGGCGAGCGTCCCAACTCTAGACCGAGCTGCTGTACACCTTGCTCATTGTAGATGGACAGCAAGAAGGCCTGAAGACCAGCCTTGGCCTTTACCAGAGTCATGATGGAGAAATTCTCTGGAAAACGTCCTACAGGAATGGAATTTAAAAAAAATAAAAAATCAGAAATATGAAGATTTGAGGCAAATAAAGCAGGTTATTTCAAGCACAGACACATTTGCAGTCTGGAATAAACCTATGATTCATGACTCAACTTGCATAAATTGCACACAATTCATTGTGTGCAACATTCAGATTTAGTTTTAACTATGCAACCATCTCATTAGTCACTGAAAAGCTCTCATCCTGCTTTTGAGGAGTAATTGCATGTTAGGGACCAAAATGATTGTCACCCAGACCCAGTAATCTTTCTAAGCATATAAAAAAAAAACTGCAATCAAAATACCCAGCTAGAAAATAATTTCACGCTTAATATAATATATAAATATAATGCACTTTCCCAGTACCCAAAATATAGGGAAAGTGCAAAATGTTCTAATTGTATATACAAACATCTAAAAAAGTATGCAACCGTCAGTTTTTACAAGTCTCAGCACTTTCCCTTCCAAGCCTTTCAATTATGAACCTATCCTTTACACAAATGTCCATTTTGAATTCCTTCATATTCCAGACACATACTGACATACCATAAGCGGCTTTCAGATACATTTCACTATAACTGGTGTTTGTATAGATAAAACATGTTAAAACAATTGTGTGTCTATGAACGCAATAGAATGTCTTCAGGTCTGGTTTATAAGATCAATGTTATTAAAACGATTAGATATTAAAGGAGCGTACTTGAGAATAGTTGTTTGGTGGGGGCAGAGATCTGGGCTTTCTTAGTGATGCGGTAGGCATGATCAGGAGTGCCGGACCGGCGGGAGGTGCAGAAACCCGGGACCTTCTGCACACCTTCAGGGAGGGAAGGCAACTGCAGCACCCGCAAAACATCGACTGGATCTGTAGAAGTAAAAGAGTTTGGCCATTGTTAGAATAAAGATACTTTTAACATTAATTTATCATTTTGGTTTATAATTATGCATTCATATTAATCATTTCTGTTCATTTAGATCCAAAGAGAACCAACAGCATACTTTATTTTTATTTTTCAGACAAGATAAATGCGAGTTCAAACAGACGTTGAATCATTCAACAGGCCCCACACAGCCAGGTTTTAAAATGCTATGTCTGTTTCCATCTTCCTATTGCTCTTGGCAGCTCTGTTGCTCTTTATGGGATTCATATGAATCCTGATGCCATCTGCTCAACCCACAATGAGTACTACATTATTAACTGTCTAAAACTATGTTAAACTCTCTAACAAGTCTTAATGTATTTGAAATACGTATTTGAGGTTAAACATGTTTGGCTCTGTCTACTCTTTCTAGTGCTTGAAAAATCTATTTCCTTTCATTTTAGTGCTGGCACTTTCCTCTGAGGCTCTGCCAGTATTTTTTGTCCCTATTACCACATTGACCAAAATATGGTCTGGGTATTACCACAATGGGTAGTTAAGTTATTTTGTATTTAGCAACTATTATAGGCCAAAAATAAGGGACTGTACTTATGTAAACTAATTAAAATGTGAGTACACAGCTAGCCATACAAAAAATATAAAGACATATGACAATATTGTCATTGTAATAGATGACAATAGACTATAGAGGAGCAGTGTACAATATTCAACACAATACTGTAAGGATGAAAGAAGTTCAAGAGTGCAGGAATCCTAAATGGGGCTTCTAGCTCAAATGCAATGCTTCCTTGATTCTCAAAAGGTGAACCTATTCAAATGCTGGGAGACAGAGATGAACAAGAAAGAGAAAGTCTCTGGGCACTGTATCGGTTTCCAGAAGAGACCATGTGCACAATGTATGGCACTGCTGAGACCTCAACCACAGCACTATATATGTCCGCTGGGCCTTCTTGGCTAAACTGGATAAAATAAGGAGGGAGACGCCCCAAAAGCATTTCCCAAATAGAGCAAAATTAGGACAGGAATCAGGGCAAGCACAAATAAAATAAGACTTTGTAGGCAAAACAGAAAAAAAAGAGAATGAAAACTCTATATATATCATATAATTAGGTTAAAACATTTTTTTGATCATATATTTTTGAAATATTAATTTAAAATTGACATTAATATATTATATTAAATATAACAGAATGAGCATTTATCTTACACAAACATTCCTCCAAAAAAAAAACTCTCTATCAATAAAGCTGTCAGTGGACACTAGGTGAAATGATCAGACAAATCATCTCAAAATAGCTAAATATCAGCTGATTAATCAACCTAAATCAGTCATATCACTACTGTTAAGCCATGTATTTATTACAGAAGACATTATCGCTTCTGTTGCATCTACCAAACACCAACACTGAATAGAGATTATCAAACGTTTTGTACATGGTAAACATGTCCTTGAATGCCTACAACCAAGGGTCACTGGATGCTCTCACACCGAGTTCACAAACAAGCACTGTGTGCTCAAACAGTCTGCAAACAGGAACAGACAATGGCTCTCAAAGAACAAGACCTAGAAGCAACATTCCCAACAGTGAGTCATTAGCAGTCAAGGTGACCCCAACATTTCTAAACAAACTTCCACCACCATCTCGCTCATGACTATGTAATGTAATTGAGAGAACATTCCAGAAGATCCGAGAGTTGGTTACTCCATCTTCTCTTTCTTTGACTTTTGGTGTTCTACTGTTTTCTTGTGAGCTTCAAATAACTGTGGCTAAATACCAGCGAGACATATCACCTGACACACCTTGACCTTTCAACCCTCACCTTTACTGTCTTACGCCCTTGTTTTGAGCAAGACGGACAGATTTGAGGATGAAGAAGTAGATGGAGAAGAGGTTCTACCTTTCTGAACAAACGAGGAGACACCCGCAAATGTATCAAATAAAATGTGACAACAAACCGCAAACAGATTCAACTTCAAAAGATGCAAAAGACATGAAGATAAATCCATCAAGCCGTCTGGATCTGTCTCCCCTGTCTCGTTCTCTCATCCCGCCAACCGCTGTAGTTAGGCGTGCATGTACAGGCCTGTCTAGAGGTTATAATTTAAATCATGGCTCTCTATATTTATGATATATTTATAATACACAGACAGCTATGCCATCATACCAACTCCTGGCATAATATGGAGTTGCAGAGACATATATCAAACGAGTATTTCATGTTCACAGATTGCCAAGTGTGTTAGCGTGGTTGATGTTTCTTGATCTTGATGAAAGGTTTAAAATAAAAAAATTAAAAAAGCCAAAGGCTGACACAAGCACATTAGCCTGACTACTGATGCTTTCCAGGAAGTGAATAAAAGTTCTTCTTAACAAATGTAGTACTTTTATGACAAACATGGGGTTTTTAGTAATATTTGTAACAAACAAACAGTAATATGCCTCTAAACAATAGGCCTGTTCATTTGTGCTGTCTAAATAATGTGTCCATTTAGTTCTCGTCCAGAAAGCTATTCAATTCAACTTGGGAAAAAAATACATGCAGCCATATTTTCAAATTATTATTTGCTGTCATTTCATGCCATGCCCAAGAGATGAAAGGCCTCTTAAAAGTCAGCTAAAAACTGCATTAGAACATATATTGCCTTAAATAAAGGTCGTACACTGAATACATTATAATACAATATACTATACTAAAACTATATGTACTAATATATATATTCTGTGCCAGCGTGTTCTGGGTCTAGGTGGTTCAGTATGAGTCAGTGTGGTGTACATTGCTCGCCCCTGCCAGGATGGATGAACTGACCACACGGCCACTGTATTAAACATCATGTAAACTAAAAAAGATTGAGCGTTTATACAGACTCCCCACAGCTCTGTATACACCCATCACTGTAAACCAAAGTATACACTACTCACAGAAAAATTAATATACTTTACTAAGAATTACTCAAAATAAATGCCTATTAATAGCAATCCAAGATAATATGGTTAGCAAAACATTCTGAACCAAAAATGTAGTTACTGACAAATAGCTTGGTCACCTTTAAATTCTGTATGTAACCATACATTGAGAGCTACAATCATAAGGCATGCACAAAAGTTTCAATTCCCTGAGACATGTTAATAAAAAAAATAAACCAGACTAAAGGAAGAGGGTGCTTATTATGTGCTAAGTGAATCCTTCAGATGTGGTGCTACTGAGCTGAAAAGCTTGAGCATGCGTTGGGCCCTCTTGTGGTGAGATGTCTGCATTCCCAAAAAAAGCTATTTTAAACTGACCTTGAAACACAGACATTTTGTGAGATATAAAACCTGCTGCAACAAACTTCTGGTAAAGACATTTCATTGCATGTTTCCATGTTTAAGATTTTTTCCCCCTGAATAACCAGCTGCATAATGCAATGAAACATGTCTGGAAGAGAGATCCAGTGATCTATTTAAGGTATCAATGGCTCAAACATTACACTCTTCAAAATAATGGTTCTACATTGACATCAATGTTTCTATGAAGAAACCTTAACATCAATGGAAATGTTCCATTCCACAAAAGGTTCTTTAAAGTGGAAAAAGGGTTTTCAGATTATTCAAATGTTCTTTAAGAAAAAATGGTTCTTATAAGAACTTGAAAGGTTCTTTGAGAAATTAAATGATCTTCTATGGCACTGGTGAGAAAACCTCCTTCTTTAAGAGTGTATGCCAAATTTCTATGATCCTTTTAGGTTCAAAAACAACCCATTTCCAAAAAGATTGTGTGGAATGAAACTTGAAGACATGATGACTGACTATCTCTCTAGGACATACCACAAAACTGTGCTTCTTCAACCAGAGGAACTGTATTGTTGTCAACAGAGCCATTTGTGGAAGTGTGAGGCTTCTGGAGGCCTGTTGCGGTTAGACAGTGAAAAGGTTCCTACAGCTGGAGTTGAATCACTAGGGTTAGTTTTGTTTGTCAGTTTTGGGAGAAGAATAATAAAGAAACGATTGCTCAGAGCGAAAAGCATAAGGCTGATCACCTAGAAAACGAATAGCACAACTCACAACAACAATGAACTTGAGGTATCAGCCATATACTAAGGATAGTTACAAGTTTAATACCAAGTATGAACAATAGTAATAGTAATGCAATGCACTTTCCATGCATAAATTCAATAAATATATTAAGGGATCTGAGGAGCACCCGTTAAACTCTTCGTCCCTCATATTCCCAATATACTTCAGGACAAGAGTAAGTTAGTGATGGGGAAGATTAGCAATGTAAGTAACACAAAATAACATTCATGAAACTGTCAGGAATGACGGACACACCCATGATGACAGTCTGTTCTCACGTGCTACGAATATACACTTGAATGTGGCATTTCCTTCACACACAGTGGCTCCATTCAGTCCTCATCTCTGCATTTGGTTGAGGGTGTTTTGGTTAACAGAAGTGAGACAGACTGTTCTTTGAGACTGCTGCCTTTGAAATGAGGTTGAAGGAACATCCATGTTAAATAAATATTCCCCACCTAAAAATCACTGCACTCTCTAAAGTCTGTCTGCTGCCCCGAATTCAGCAATATTGAACAACGATGACTGCTTAAAGGTAACTAGCAGACATAAATGGACTTGACCATAAAAAGAGAATCCTAAATAATGGCTTGGTTCGCATAACTTTTTTTGGAGTTCACATTAAACAACATAACTTGCTGAATTAATGTTTTTGTACCAGCAACAACAAGCTGTGGAATATTCACAGTGCAACATTCACTGGCCTAAAACTGGCATACTGTGGAAAATTCTCCAGGTGTAATAGACGTGTGCGTTTACACAAATATCACTGAGCTCACACACGGAGACACTAACTCATTCACTGCATCTCTCAGAGCCACAGGGCAGAATAATAACCTACTCATGCGAGGCACAGATATTCAGACATCCTCCAAACACAAGGGAGGGAAAGAGAAGGGGAAAAAAAGAGTGATCAAATCAGAAATCTGGAATTAAAGCAATGCCTGAGGGACGCTAGGCGCGCGCCATCATCGAAAAACAAAAAATATAGTTTTGTTGTTAATTTTTTCATTCAACCAGGAGCTTTAGCACATTAAATATGAAGTAAATCTGTCCAAATCTGGTGTGAAAATGTACTCTGATTATGTGCTTTACTTATTATGAAAGAAACATCTTTGGAAAAGCAGCAGACTCTCGAGCGCCACTCACCGACTAGTGGTGAACGCTAGAAGCGCAGCTGACGATTTACATAGAAAATAATATTATCATATAAAAAATTAACGTGCAGATATTAGTATGCCTAGTCGGGTGGGGTAAATGAAATTAACATTTAATTATATATGCTGCTGCTTATATTAAAGATGGATTCGTTTTATAAATAAAACCAAAAACTAGGCTACTGCAACAAAAAGAGCTTTGGAAAAAAGTTCGTAAAGAAGAAAAGCACTCAGTGATTAGGAAGGCATCGTCGCGAAGGTTTTAGGACACTCTGAAGTGAGCTATTTAGGCTATAAATTAACAAATAAAACATTTAAATGAAATATTGATTTTTAATAGCGACGCTACTGAGGCGCGCAGTCGGGTTGCTACTTATAATAATTTTTCTTATAATTTATTATTCAAAAATATTTGCTCGCTAAATGCCAAGACTGACCAATCAGAATCAAGCATTCCAGAGAGCCATGCAATTAATAAAAGTAATAAAACTTAATGAAAAATAAAATGTATGTATGTATAGCCTAGTATATTGAATTTACCATACGATGAATGTTTCTTGTTTGCACTACCAATCATCTCAAGGTGCTGTGCGCCGAAATGAAGTTCGAAACGCCCACCCCTAAAAAATGCTGGTTAAATGCACCCATTGCGGTTAAATAGGGACAGAACACCGCCATTGGATTTGTTTTGACCCAGCGGTTGGGAGCTAGTACACCCTAAGTTGTGTTCAACATTTAACTCAACCGCTGGGTCAAAACAGCCCAGTTGCTGGGTTTGTCCCTATTTTACCCAATAGCTGGGTTTGTCCCTTTTAACCCAGCATTTTTTAGAGTGTAGGATGTGAAACCCTGCCAGTGAAGCACCGTCCTATCCTATGCCCCCTTCTGGGATGCCACATAATGTGTGCCAACGCGGCCTGGAGCTCAACTCATGGGCCTATATTTATTTTGTGCATATTTCAGCACTGTAAATATTCTGACGAGATGAAAGAAAGATGTCAACTTAAAGGACTCGAACCAAATTTTCGCCTGCTAATGGGAGCTCACCAAAAGTGACAGCTCGACGTACCATAATTAAAAGTAGAAATCAATTAACTGAAATCGCTTTTGTTAGCAAGAAGATTCACGCATCTTCTTGGAAACACAAATACACAATTACCTGGCGTGCGTAAAAAGCGCACACAACCCAATGTTGCATTGATTCCTCAATACATAAATCATGTTACAGTTTCTTCTGTCAAATGCCACAAACACCCAAACAGAAAAAGCTAAGTGCTCACCTGCGTGTGCCAGAGAAAGACACAGGAGGAGCACGAACGAGGTCTCCATGCACCACGGCCTCCGCTTCTTCCGAATATCCATAGTTCCCAAGCTTTTTGACCGGTTTGGTAGGACTACAAGGCAGGACAGTTTCAAATCAGCCTTTTCCACATAAACTTCGACTTGGCCTCTGACACACTTGGTGCGACTTAAGAGACGTCTTGAAACGCACACCCACCTTGCTCTTCGAGAAGTTATCTGTGCTATGTACAAAACTTAAATAGAAAGAAGGGAACGGGTAATAAATATGCCGTTTTACAGCTCGAAACCCCTAATGCTAGAGCCCCATTGAGTCTGAGTGAACAGAAAAGCGGAGAGAGCAGAGAGAGGCTTCAAAATCACTCTCTCTCTCTCAATCTCTCTCTTTCTTTCTTACTTTCTCCCACGAAATGCAAGGGTGCGCGAGCGTGTGCGTGCGTGTGTGTGTGTGGAGAGAGAGAGAGAGAGTGAATGAGAGGGTAGAGAGCAAAAAAAAAAAGAGGGAGGGAAATGCATGCATAGACTTCTGCGGCTTTCTACACGTTCGTTTCGTGTCGACTCCGTTAATTTCAATAATTTATGAAAGGATCTAAAATATCTGCATTCATCAAATGAGCTGTTTGTTGTTGACGTGCCAGCGATTGGCATGTAGTTCAGTCAGATTATTTCTCTCTATTTATTTCTGTTTCACAGCTGAACCTTGCAGGACCGATGGGTCCGTAAGCATGAAGGACTTCATCCGCCAATCAGATCCTGATCCGCTCGTGACGTCACGCGCCCTCTTCCCGCCCCCTTTCAGGTCTCGGTCGCTCAGACTCGGTTACTCAAATTAAACGACCACACCAGCAGATATGGATCGAAACGAACGTTTAGCCCTGTCAGCAAAACTTCATTTCGGTTAGTCATACACTATTATTAAAGAAATGTTTATTGTATGGCAGTTATTGATGGCTTTCAGGCCGTCTCTCTTTTTTCTTTCCGTAGTTTATGGCGCGCAACTCTCTCTCGCAAAACGTCTTTCGGCGCAACTAGTACTTTTAGCTAAGTTACTATCCTAAAGACGGTGTTATATGTGTAAATACACAATAATGTGATGAAACGGTAGGCTACTTTGTCGACTTACCGTCCCATACTGATCCTAACGGAAGGCGCTCGAGCGGTCTACTGTTGTTGCTATAGTAACCGCCTCACGTAAAGCCACGTGAAGTCACGTCACGTCCGCTAACTCTTAAAGTAATCTTATTATGGCTGAGAATTTGTTTTATTAAAAGGTATTCATTTTTCACGTTCTCAATGTCAAAAGTGGCCCAGTTTACCAGAATTTATAGTAGCTATAAAGCATTTGCTTGAAGTAGTTCATATATAAAAGTCATAGCCACATAAGTAGGCCTTTTAAGTGACAAAAGTTAAAAGCAACACTGGTAAACAATTATTCTGTGGTGAAGTAAATACTACAGAAAAACAAAAAAGTTAGTCTAGGCATTAAAAAAGAAAAGAAAAGTAAATTCTTTATTAGTACTCAATTCAAGCTTGTAGAAGTTAAAGCATAAATATCAACGTTATAAAATTAGGTAAAACCTACTCAACTTGTCTGATACCGTTGTTCCCATCATGCACTGGGGCATGAATAATTCATAAGGTTGATTTTTTTAGCTGTTTTCCAGCTGCACTGTTTTATCATTGCTTTTGCTGTTAGGTTTAGTAACTTGCGATTTTGTTACATGGAGTTCATTTTCAACTCAAAATGACACATTCATACTCAAAAATGAGCCACAGAATGCTACCGTCATTGTGTACCTCTCTGTTTTCGGATGAGTGCTGCATTACTAATTATGTAGATATGGTGTCTACATGATTACTTTGAATTTTCTGACTAAAACACTTTTAAAAGCATGGTTTAATTAGGTGCTATATTGAGTAAAATCAAAGTATTGCCAGCAAGCTTTGACTAAATAAAAATGACTTATTAGTTACTTGTTTTCTTTGTTAAATTTACTTAACTTAGTTAAGTACTCTTTTTTTTACTTAATTGCATATGTGAAATTAAATATATAGTTCAGTCATGAAACTCTAGAGGGCACATTCTGACGGGGTGTTAACGTAACTGATGATATTCAGAGAGTAAAACGACTTGGCACAAGCTGATTGGTTCATGCTGCATATGCAGACAATGAGCTTACAACCTTGCATTTATATGGCTGGCTAGCATTCACTTGAGATTCCTGCAGCGCGCTTTCAGAGTTTCTCTGAAACCCTCCACCTTCCCCAGCTCCACCTGTATAGATCTGCTACGGGGTTATTTTATATGCTATTTGTGCAGCAGCAGTATGTCTTAAATACTCACAGCACCGTATCACTGTATGTAGTAGCAGTTCCTGTACTTGCTTGCAGCAGCAGCAATAATCTACAACTACCGCAATAACCAACAGCAGCAGTGTAGCAGATCTGTTCCACCAAGACCAAATACATTAACATTGTCATATCCATCACCATACTAAAATGTTCAGAGAGTTGTCAAGATTGAAATATAATTATGTAGCCTAACGAAGATTTTATCAAGTAAATCCTTTATGATTAAGTGTAATCATGAGCTCGCTCCCATTTGATCTCTGATACTCCCACGAAACACATTTTGATGTTTCTACTTTTCTTTATTATTATTTTTCTCTCACTGCCTCCTATAGATGCAGCAAACTGCAGTTCTTCAAAGTAAGGGATAAAAAAAGAAGCCCAGTCATTTATTTAGGTTACGCCTATTCTTTGTCCAGATCTTTATAAGCACCTGTGCTTTTGAAGAAACAACCCTATATAATGTGTCTCTGCTTACTCAAATAAAAATAAAAAAAGTGCATAAAACAAACATTTATAAAACAGAATGGTATAAAATAGCACACTGTCAGCAGCCACCAATCACAATATAACCTGCACTGTGTTCTTTTATGAATATTAAAACCCCTACCAACATTATTAGGAGCTGACGAGAACTTTTTCTAATTTGCAGGGAAAAAATGATTGAAATCAGTGCTTTTTATGGACTGTAGCCCATTATGGTCTAAAGGAGACAATCCATAAACAATCATGGCATGGTGCACTCTAGTATTTCTATAATAAAACAGTATAATCATACACTTTAAATCTGTGGTGTTCCCATTGACACAGAGAGACCGGAGGAGAATGTGAGAAAGAATAAAGGTATTTTTAAAAATGTGAGAAAAGATCATGGAAAATGAGGGATGTGGGTGGAAAGTGGGAATCAGGTGTTCTTTACTATATTACTGCTGAAGATAAAATGCAATGCAGCATTTAAATTACTCTCGCTCAAATTTGTCCAAAGTACAACTAAGGGAATAAATTATAAAAAATAAAAAATAAATAAATATTTTGAATCGCAGATCAGAGCACTTTTTGTTTTGCGGGAATGCAGATTGAATTTTTTTTTTTTCAAATTATCACTGATGCTAAACCTAACTGCTATGCCTGCTATGCTGTCCGAGTAGGATAAAAACTAGCTGTGTTGTTCAAAATTACAGTTTAATCATGAACAGCATTCAGGGAAAAAAAAGGAAATTCTCTAAACTGACATTAAACAATTAAATGCATTAAATCGCCTACTGCTTGGTCTGTCTGAAACCATGGCAGAGCATGTGAACATAGACATTGAGAATGCATAAAACCAAGCAGAGGTTGGCATACAGGTGAAGACCCTGAGAAGGTATAAACATACAGCTGAAATGGCCTGAGACCAGTTTACATCCAGAGAAACAGTGAAGCGCAAATTCAACTCAAACACTGCAAAGTACCTTGAGAAAATCCACATAAATAGACGACTGACATAACGTCTTGGCATTTGTACAAACCATGCAACCGATAAAACTTAGAAAGCAAAAGGTAAAAAGCCACTCAGACTCTGACAGAGAAATCCTCAAGACAGATGTTTCCCACCTTGAGCGAATACAGCTGTTCGGATTAATACAGCCTACTAATTTGTCCACAGTAATTCCAGGCTTTGACGATAGGCCGCTAGCAATGCGGTTGTGTAGGTTTTGGTTGGCCACCCATGCTAACAGATTTTATGACAACATCTGAGATTTGCTGAGGGTGAGAAAATGAATTATCTCCCGATAGGGCTACGTGCTGGACATGAAGCAGTTCAATGGGGGGCACACGAAAGCAAACTCAAGTTTTCCTTGGAGACAGACACGGCAAGTTCTTGCGGACAGCCTGGTTATTTCCAAAATGGGGACCTTGTAATTACAATAAAGCGACCAGATTATATTGCAGACTTCCTTAAAAAAGTCTGTATTTTAATGGGCAGGGCTGCAAACCACGCACACACACCCTAGCCCACTACAACACACCAAAATAGATTGGAGAAGGGGGGGAGGAAATACACTCGCATGTGCATATTTGTGTGTGTGTTTGTGAGGAAATGGACTGGGTTGGGACAGGGTAACAGCGGGAGCACTGAAAAAAATTGCCTATGTATGTAACTCTGTATTATGCTACACAGAGCTCCCAGTAAGTAGAGACCCAGATGTAAGAGTGCAAAATGAAAGAGAATGGCTCAGTGATTTTGGATGCCGGACTCATATACGCCTGTGAAATGGGAAGGGTGAAACTGGAGGTCGCAAATGAAGCAAGCTTAATGCCAGCTTGTATATGAGAGCTATATCAAACTGTCAGTTATGCTAGTAAGAGTTTAAAGCAACAAATAAATGTTTGATGATCATAGCAAGCATGTGAACACTGACATAATCTCTCGGGTTGACTCATTTGTTCAGATTTTCTAAATGTGGCCGCTGAATGCACTTTAGAACATTTAGCACAATTATGCATCATTAAGCAAATTTACTTCAGCTTCTTCAATCGCCTCAGTAATGGTGACTGTTTAACAGATACTTCTACACTCTAAAAAATGCTGGGTTGTTTCAACCCAATTTTGGGTCAAATATGGACTAACCCAACTGTTGGGTTAAGTTTTGGTTACATTTTTAAATTAACTTTTAACCCAACAGTTGGGTTAGTCCATATTGACCCAACATTGGGTTGAAACAACACAGCATTTTTTAGAGTGTAGAAAGTTAAGGGAATGGAACTACATCGAGAGGTTGGTAATGACATTTCAGAACAGATATGCTAGTTTCACCAAGAAAGCAATGAGATTAAATGGAGTGCAAAAGGACTTTTGCCTTCGTTCACTACACTCTAAAAAAGGCTGGGTTAAATATAACCCAGCGCTGGGTTAAAAAAGGGACAAACCCAGCATTGGGGTTGTTTTGACCAGCGGTTGGATTCAAAACAACCAACCGCTGGGGCAAAACAACCCAACCGCTGGGTCAAAAAAAAAAAAATTGCTGGGTTTGTCCATATTTTACCCAGCACTGGGTTATATTTAACCCAGCATTTTTTTAGAATGTAAGATTGTCTGTGCTCACTGATCACTCTCCTGATGACGCATATATTTCTCATCACATTTTACAGGACAAAATAATCTGAACTTGTTAGCCAGATTATTTATAGCATTTAAATAGTTTCCTAAACTCACTAAAAAATGCTGGGTTAATAAATTTTTTAGAGTGTATGTATATAATTATATCTATATATATATATAGTATAGATATATATATAATAATGTCTATAGGAACACATGAAAAAAAGTTTTATAGCTGTTATTAAGCCATTCATAAATAGGGATATATAATGCTCAGATTAAGGTATTAACTAATAAAGTTAATGACCGATGTCACAGAACTAACTACATTTATTTAAAACAGGTGAAATGAACAGGTGTGAGAGGAAGACAGAGAAGAGAATGACTGAAAATGACTAAGGAAAGAGATGATGTGAAAAGAGAGAGAGAGAACAGGTACTGAACTATTCGAGTCACGGAGGGAAAAAAATCACGGGAAGAATAGCGAAGGTAAGGGGGGTCCGATGGCAGCAGCAGGCGAGAGGGGAATGAATGAGGCTATTGATGGAGGGACGAGAGAGAGAGAGTGAGAGAGAGAGAGAGGGAATCACACAGTATGGACCCAGAGAGAGAGAGAGAGAGAGGGGTGGTGTGGGAGGTTGATTCATATGACCCAATGACTGAAGTGGAAATGTGGGGACATACTGATGAGTCAAGGGAGGGATGGTGATGGAGAGGACACGAGAGAGAGAAGGTGAGGAGAGAGAGAGAGGATGTCATGAAATTCCTGGATTGCAATTTCTAAATTACATTACAAAATCTCATTTGAAACATGGCACTAAAAGAGAAACATTTAAATAATTTAAATTTAATGTGTTACAAGTGTGGGAGAATCTGTTGAACAGATTTAAACATTGCAAAAATGTTAAAATGAGCTGAAAGCATAATTAGACAAAAATTAAAATGCAAATTAAATGATCAACCTTTAAATAATAAAAAAACATAACATACTAGCATATATTTACATTTACATTTACATTGTCATTTAGCATACGCTTTTATCCAAAGAGACTTACAAATGAGGACAATTAAAAGCAATCAAAATCAACAAAAGAGCAACAATATATAAGTGCAAAGGACAAGTCTCGGTTAGCCTAACGCAGTACACGTAGCAAGGTGTGTGTATATATATATTCTTATTATATACAGTGGTACGGAATATTCAGACCCCCTTAAATTTTTCACTCTTTTTTATATTGCAGCCATTTGCTAAAATTTTTTTAAGTTATTTTTTTTTCCTCATTAAGGTACACACAGCACCCCATATTGAAGAAAAAAACAGAATGTTGACATTTTTGCAGATTTATTAAAAAAGAAAACTGAAATATCACATGGTCCTAAGTATTCAGACCCTTTTGATCCGTATTAGTAGAAACACCCTTTTGATCTAATACAGCCATGAGTCTTTTTGGGAAGGATGCAACAAGTTGTTCACACCTGGATTTGGGGATCCTCTGCCATTCCTCCTGCAGATCCTCTCCAGTTCTGTCAGGATTGATGGTAAACGTTGGTGGACAGCCATATTTAGGTCTCTCCAGAGATGCTCAATTGGGTTTATGTCAGGGCTCTGGCTGGGCCATTCAAGAAAAGTCACAGAGTTTTTGTGAAGCCACTCCTTCGTTATTTTGTCTGTGTGCTTAGGGTCATTGTCTTGTGGAAGGTAAACCTTCGGCCCAGTCTAAGGTCCTGATCACTCTGGAGAAGGTTTCCGTCCAGGATATCCCTGTACTTGGCTGCATTCATCTTTCCCTCGATTGCAACCAGTCGTCCTGTCCCTGCAGCTGGAAAAACACCCCCACAGCATGATGCTGCCACCACCATTCTTCTCTGTTGGGACGGTATTAGAACAGGTGATGCTGCCAGTGCCTGGTTTTCTCCACACATACGCCTTAGAATTAAGGCCAGAAAGTTCTATCTTGATCTCATCAGACCAGAGAATCTTATTTCTCACCATCTCACCAAAACTCCATGCGGGTTTTCATGTGTCTTGCACTGAGGAGAGGCTTCCGTAGGGCCACTCTGCCATAAAGCCCAGACTGGTGGAGGGCTGCAGTAATGGTTGACTTTCTACAACTTTCTCCATCTCCGGATGCATCTCTGGAGATCAGCCACAGTGATCTTTGGGTTCTTCTTTACTCTCTCACCAAGGCTCTTCTCCCCCATAGCTCAGTTTGACGGACGGCCAGCTCTAGGAAGGGTTCGGGTCGTCCCAAACATCTTCCATTTAAAGATTATGGAGGCCACAGTGCTCTTAGGAACCTTAAGTGCAGCACAATTTTTTTTTGTAACCTTGGCCAGATCTGTGCATTGCCACAATTCTGTCTCTGAGCTCTACAGGCAGTTCCTTTGACCTCATGATTATAATTTGCTCTGACATGCACTGTGCTGTAAGGTCTTATATAGACAGGTGTGTGGTTTTTCCTAATCAAGTCCAATCAGTATAAATCAAACACAGCTGGACTCAAATGAAGGTGTAGAACCATCTCAAGGATGATGAGAAGAAATGGACAGCACCTGAGTTATATATGAGTGTCACAGCAAAGGGTCGGAATACTTAGGACCATGTGATATTTCAGTTTTTCTTTTTAATAAATCAGCAAAAATGTCAACAATTATGTGTTTTTATGTCAATATGGGGTGCTGTCCGTACATTAATGAGAAAAAAAAATTAACCTAAATGATTTTAGCAAATGGCTGCAATCTAACAAAGAGTGAAAAATTTAAGGGGTCTGAATACTTCCGTACCCACTGTATATATATATATATTATATATATATATATATAATATATACCAAAAATCATACACGCGCACACACATACACACACCAAAAAGTAGATAGAATAGAAAAAAATAGAAAGCTAGTGTTTGTTTTTGTTGTTTTTTTTAAATAAAAAAAAAGAAGATAAATATAAAGTATAATTAAAATAGAATAGAAAGTGTTAGAGTTAGAGGAGCAAAAATAATAATAATAATAATACAGAAGAATGCATGCTACAGGAAAAACTGCTAATTGGTTACTTGTATATCATATGTGATAAAAAATATTTTAATTAAAAGCCTTACATGTAGTTTTACTATATGTCAATAAAAGTCAAAAATAAATATGAATCACCGTATAATTTGTGACCCTGGACCACAAAACCTGTCATAAGGGTCAATTTTTTTAAATTGAGATGTATGCATCATCTGATGCTGAATAAATAATCTTTCCATTGATATATGGTTTATTAAAATCGGACAATATTTGGCCGAGATACAACTATTTGAAAATCTGGAATCTTAGGGTGCAAAAAAATCGAAATATTGAGAAAATCGTCTTTAAAGTTGTCCAAATGAAGTTCTTAGCAATGCATATTACTAATCAAAAATGAAGTTTTGATATATTTACGGTTTTTAAAAATTTTAAAAAAAAAAAATTTTTAAAATATCTTCATGGAACATGATCTTTACTTAATAGCCTAATGATTTTTGGCATAAAAGAAAAATCGGTAATTTTGACCCATACAATTTATTTTTGGCTATAGCTTCAAATATACCCGTGCTACTTATGATTGGTTTTGTGCTCCAGGGTCACATTTATGGGAAAAGGGCTTACCTAGAAGTACCCACATGAACTGTCATGATGTAGGCATTTTTTTTCCTTTTTCTGTGAAAATACAAAATCTCTGCTTGTATTGAGATGAATAATAAGATTATTAAAAAAGGAAACATCTTTATTGAAATCCTGAGATGTACTTGTTTTGTAACATTTTATTGTAACCCCCTGGGGTTATGTGGGCAGATCTCGGGCTCTGCTGTAAAAAGTTATAAATCAAACATTTTTAATAAATAATGAATCAAAAAAAAAAAAAAAGGAAAAATCTTTGTAAAGTCTAAAAATGTAAAAGCACATGTGCATTTTGACAGTCCTGAGCATTAGCAACAACACCAACATCCCTGTTTGTAATGCATTCACGCTGAATGGATGTTTGCTACTGTCAGGTGTTGTGAGAGGTTTATCATGTGCTGCATGGACTTGCCACCTATAGAGAGCTTCAAATCTGTCACTTGAACAGGCCCAGGCTGAATCTGCAGACTTTCCCCACATTTCCTACGCTGGGTTTGGAGGACAATCTGTGGAAAATGTGTTAAAGCGAGCTGAAAGTGTATTCGTGTCATATTAGACAAGATATTAAATGAAATTCAAAGGGATATTAAAGGAATAGTTCACCAAAAATGAAAATGTATTCACCCTCAGGCCATCCAAGATGTAGATGAGTTTGATTCTTCATCAGAACAGATTTGGAGAAATGTGAATGGGTGCCGTCAGAGTCCAAACAGCTGATAAAAACATCACAATAATCCACACCACTCCAGTCCATCAGTTAATGTCTTATGAAGTGAAAAGCTGCGTGTTTGTAAGAAACAAATCCATGTGTTTTAAACTTTAAACCTTTGCTTCTGGCTAAAATACAAGTCCTCTATCCATATTAATATCGCTTTCTCTAGTGAAAAAAATCATCTCATCTTTATCAGGAGAGAAATCTGCACAGATCAAGCACTGTTTACGAGCCAAAACTGTTCTAAACAAATATGTGGGTGGATTTCGATGTGAGAGGACACCAGGGCAAGGACTTTTTCACCGGAGGAAATGTTATGGATTATGGACTCGTATTTTATCTGGAAGCAACAATTTAAAGTTAATGGATTGTGAATGACTAGCATTCAGATTCAGCAGAAATCAGTGGAGTGTTTGTGGGTTCAGATCCGTGTGGGTCTGCTTCTGGGGTTTTATTGCGGTTGGGATGCCGCCTTAGAAGGTAGCAGCTGATTTAGGCAGTAGACAGCGAGGCAGCTGGCAGGAGTTTGGAACAGAGCTTACATGTCATTTAGCAGAAAGTTTTACAAAAACAACATGCAATTTCCAGAACACTAATTGCAGGAAAAACCCTCCAGGATCAACCTAGAGCTGCATGCTCCAGTCAAGCACAATGATGCATGTGATGATACATGAGGAATTTTTTTTTTAATGTAATACTTTTATTCATCAAGGATGCAGTAAACTGATCAAAAGTGACAGTAACGAAATGTCTAATGTTACCAAAAAAAAAAAAAAAAAAAAACAAAGATTTATACAGATTAGAATGATTTCTGAAGAATCATATGGCACTAAAGACTGGAGTAATGATGCTGAACATAATTACTGTTAACTAAAACAATTAAAATAATTTTAATTACTTGAAAAAAATAAACATTAATTGAAATAAATAAACTTAAACTTGTTTATTTCAGTTTGTTGCCAAGGCAACATTTCTTAGGTTTACTTTAACTTGAAAAACGAAATTATTAAATAATTATGTTTATATTTTTTCTAATTATATTTTAGATAATTTTAACATTATTAAATTATACAATTTAGAAAAAATAAAAACATATACCGCCATATTTAAAAACTGAGAAATAATGATTTAAAATGTCAAACAAAATTATTGAAAATATAAACAAATCTAATTCAAAATATTAACAACTATAACACTATAAATTCAAGTTTTTGCAGCACAGAAAAATTACATTTCATAATATCTTAATTTTATAATAATAATAAAAAATACATATTTGGCTGCATATTTCATTCTGTAATATCAATATATACTTAATTTAATTCACTATATTTTAATTTAGATCAAAATGCATCATTATTGAGCATATAAGATTGCTTTCAAATCCATAAAAAAAAAACATTTTCCAACATTTTTTAAAGTATATTTTGTGATTACATTTAGAAGTTGTAGGACCCTTAAGGCATCAATCATTCTTAGTATTCTGTATCTGCAGAGCTGGAGAAGACAAACGTCTTAGTGTTACGCTGCGCTCTGCAGCATGTGTGAAACAACAGGTCTGTTTGTCGAGCCTGATCTAACACATCAGCTTGAGGTGTTTGCGGCACTGTACCGTAACAATGCAGCTTTGTAGCCGGACTACAGCTAAAGGTGAGGAGTAGAGCCTCACAATGAGACACGCACTGCAGGGGGAGGATGAGGAGGAGAGGGAATGTACCACTTGGGTGTTGAGGTAGGGGGTGGGGTGGCCGGGGTAAAGCTCTGAGAACAGAGGGGTCTTTTGTGAGGCAGGAAGGGAGAGACGCACAGCGAGCCGTAGGTACAGTACAAGCCTGATGGGAGAAGAGAGAGAAGAACAGATGGAGAGGTAGAGAGAGACATGAGGAGTGAGTGAGGCCTTCATAAGACAACCAGACCTGGACATTTAGGGCCTACAATATGTAGGTTAATGCTGAACAAACCAAATCAAATCAGATATGGTTACTGGTACTGTCAGAACAGTAATATTGTCAAATATTATACCAATTTAAAATAACTGTTTTCTATGTGAATAACTGTTAAAATGTAATTTATTCCTGTGATGCGCAGCTGAATTTTCAGCATCATTACTCCAGTCTTCAGTGTCACATGATCTTCAGAAATCATTCTAATATGCTGATTTACTGCTTAAGAAACATTTCAGATTATTAGCAATGTTGAAAACAGTTGTGCTGCTTCAGATTTTTGTGGAAACTGATTTTTAAATTTTTTTTTCAAGGATTTTGATGAATAGAAAGTTCAAAAGAACAGCATTTATTTGAAATGGAAATCATTTATAACATTATAAATGTCTTTACGGTCAATTTGATTCATTTAATGCATTCCGTGTTGAATAAAATTGTTTAATTCTTTCAAGATAAAAAAAAAAAAAAATTTAGGACCCCAAATTTTAAAAATGGTAGTGTACACTGATTTGTAAAGTTTAAATTAATGCTTACAAAGCTAACTGCTAACTAAGCTGCTGATAGTTCATGCTTATAGTTATCTATATCATTAAAGGGGTCATATGATGCGATTTCAATTTTTCCTTTCTCTTTGGAGTGTTACAAGCTTACAAGTCTCAAAATCCAAGAGATATTCTTTATAAAAGTTCAGAGGCAACCACGCCTACCTAAAACGGCTCGTTCTAACACACCCCCACATACCTACCTCACTGTGTGGGAAGATTTGCATAATGCCGCCCAAATGTTCACGCAAGAAAGAAGGCACAACTTTGATTCTCGCTTTAGTATTGTTGCCACCGCCGCCATGTCATGAAGAAGCTGTGTTTCGTTGTGAAAGCGAAACTACTTTGTTTGGTCTTCCAAAAGAGGATGATATCTGCTTCGTCATGCCTGGAGCTGATCCGTGCTGGTCGCTGAGGAAACACATCAACTTCGCCGGATCGGCTTTCACCGTGGACGAAGCAGAGTCCAGCACGGGGTCATCACATGTGGTTGCCGCAGGCATCACAGTATGGTGAGGGGTGTAACATTCCCGTCACACGCTTGAAGTATTCGGACAATTACAATGCACTGGACAGCTGGCCAATCAGAGCACACCGCGCTTTCAGACCGATGAGTTTTGTAAAAATCGATGCATTTCAGAAAGGCGGGGAATAGAGAAGAAGCAATAATGTACAGTATGTGAAAATAATGTGTTTTGAACTTTAAACCGCATAAAACACATTTCATTACACCAACCTACACAAAAATAATGTTCTTTTTAGCAGCATCATATGAACCCTTTAAAACAAAATCTTACGAACGCCAAACAAATAATGTGAATTATATGATTCTCTGTGAAATCTCAAATAACACTTTTAAAATCTGCATGATAAAAATATTGTAGTCTCGGGGTAACCAGGTCAAGCCGTACATAGGACAAATAATTATACATTTTGAAGAAAAACTTAGTGGCAGAAAAACTAAACGACATAAACGTCACTTGCTCCAATGTCGTTCACTTTTCCAGTCATTTCAGCAGCTGGCACCTTCTCCGATCATCATTCAAAATCATTTCCTTTTACTTTCAACGGTTC
Source organism: Sinocyclocheilus anophthalmus (assembly GCA_018155175.1). Taxonomy (NCBI): domain Eukaryota; kingdom Metazoa; phylum Chordata; class Actinopteri; order Cypriniformes; family Cyprinidae; genus Sinocyclocheilus; species Sinocyclocheilus anophthalmus. The sequence goes on along the minus strand of JADLZN010009491.1, from coordinate 1,059,454 downwards.
TGTTTGATCAAATTATAATAGCACGAAACAAAATGAAATTCATTATTTTGGAAAAATCATGATCATTTCCAATATTTTATAGCAATCCAATCTGTTAGCAATTTCTATATTTTGCATCAATAAAATATTTGTTTTAAAGACACAAAAACTTAGTATTCCTTTTTTTTAAACACCAAATTATAGTGTTGGTTACTATATCCTCATGCACTTGTTTTCTTTTGCTCTCCAGTGTGTTTACACAAGACGAAGAGAAAACTTTACATTTCAGAAAAAAAAGATCTATAAGTAGAAGTATGTTTTTAAGAGAACAAAAGCCTTTGGGACATCCACACTGCCACACGGCGTCCCCAGACTGCAGTTTATCTCTCATTTAGTCCACAGCAAATATGCATTCCTCACTGCAACACAACCCAAACCAGAAACAAAACCATCACAAATGTCAACAACTATAAAAAGACAATTCTTCTGCGCAGATCTGAACAGGAAAAATATAAACTAAATAATACGCATACACAAACATGTTCATAAAGACCTTTGTCATCATAGCAGATACACAGTCAGATATAATTCACCACTATTCAAGAAAAGGATTAGTTTAAAGGACGAAGGAGGTGGAGATGAACATAAACGTCCTGGTTTTGGATTGTACTTAAATTAGGACTCAAAGTGTTTTGTGTCCAATACACTGAAGTCTGGCTCTGCAGAATTTACTTGCCTCACGTCGCCATTTAAACTCATAAACCAAAGTGCTAATTTGCAAACCTCTTATGGCCGATACATACTGCTCATTTGCAAAAACCCTCATCTCTGCAGCTCTAATTTACCAAATGCTCATTAGCTAAACTACTCTGTCATATAACCAGCACATCATTTTGTGCACTTCATGTAGCCGGTATTTAACAGTTGCAGTTTTCCTTGATAAAGAAGTGTAATTTTAAATAAAATAAAATAAAAAAAGATACACACACACACACACACACACACACACACATACATAGTCAAAAATGTGTAATTTTAACTGTAAAATTTTGTAAAAACGCTACGGGAAAAAAAACTGTTAATAGGTTAACAGTAAGTTCCCGTACTATATACAGGAAAAAACTGTAAAAGATCTAACCAGACATTTCATGTAATTTTACAGTAAAATGCTGTTACAGTTTTAGAAGTAAAAATAACAAATCAATGTATAATTTACATTCAAAAACTGTAAACTGATATTCCCAGAATTCCCTGCATGACACTACACATTTGAAAGCATTTTGTTTAAATAATCATGTTTTTTTAATAGTTTTTGTTATTAGTTATGTATATTTGGGCTTTAGTTGAATGCATTAAGTATCATGTTGTTTACCATGATGGTGTTAGTGTTTGAGGAATGACTCTGTGAACCTTCTTAGATAGTATAACTCTGTTTGGCGAAGCTACTTGGTGATGAGATTGATTTCTTCATGTGGCTTCTTTTTACCACCTGCCTTATTATGGCGGTTGTCAGTTGTTAAAGGTACAAAACGCTTTTAATAGCAGTGTCATTGTTGAATGACTGGGTTACATTCAATTTCTTGTTTGTAAATTTACGTTTTATACTGTAAAATACAGTTTTTGGCCGTCAATGTTGTTTTTTTTTTTTACAAAATTATTCTGGCAACCACAGCTGCCAAAATTATTTTGTAAAAACTACAGAATTTTTTTTTACAGTGTACATACATATATACATATTTATGTATTTAAATATTTCTGCATGCATTGACCTAAAATATACGTGAGTGGAATTTTAGTAACAAATGGACTGCACAAATAATAACACCAGTAAGAGCAAAGCATTTGTAAAATATAATTATGTTGGAATATATGGCTAACATAAGGTCTGCTTTGCTGGGAAATAGCACGTTCTGGAACAGTGACGGTCATTGAAAGAGAGCAGTGAGGTTTCTGTCCTGCATTCACCTCACACCGCTGCTGGTCCGGCTGATAGGAACTTAACCGAGTCCACAGTGTTACTTAACGTGCTTATTTTAGGTTTACAAGAGCTGTAAATGCATTGTCACAATTTACTGTCCATTTAATGTCAAGCTGTGCTCAAAGGACCTATACATTAAAACAGCAATAACAAAAGAAAGTCCCCTTTTTATCAACAAATCACCATTCTCAGCAACAAACCATCTTTTCAATCAAATGACATGGATGAAAGGTAGAGTTAAAAGAGTAAAAAAAGGCTTGCCGTGCCTTATCGCAGCTGTGAAATGTGACAGAAATAGCCACTGTTGCAAACACAACTCAAAAAATGGTCAAGGACTAGGTTTTGGCGTCACCTCCAGAACTGCAGAAAATATGCTGCCCTCACCTTTCCAGTACACAGGAGCCATTGTAAGAGCGCCACCTGACGGCGGACAGAGGAACTGCAGGTGCATCCCATGCACACAGAAGAGCGCGCAGCATCAGATCTAATATTAAACAGTTTTTAATCTTGTATTACATACATTAGGTTTTATTTAGACAAAGCAGTGGGGAGTTATTAAGAAACGAAGATCAGAACGGACAGTAAGACAAATTGAGGCATCTACTATTCATCTTTTTTATATTTATTTATCCGTCTTAAAGGGATAGTTCACCCAAAAATGAAAATTGTGTCATCATTTACTCATCCTCATATCGTTCCATATGCTGAACACAAAAGAAGATATTTTGAAGAGTGCTGGTAATCAAACAGTTGGTGGTTGCCATTGACTTCCATAGTATATTTTTTTTCCTTACTACGGAAGTCAATGGCAACAACCAACTGTTCGATTACCAGCAATCTTAAAAAAATCTTCTTTTGCGTTCAACATAAAAAAAGCAACTCATACAGTTTTGGAACGACATGAGGGTGAGTAAACGATGACAGAATTTTCATTTTTGGGTGAACTATCCCTTTAATAGATCCAAATTGTAATGTCATGTCGAAAGCACGCAATAAACATCTGAATCTGGACATTCGGAATACGATTTCTTAAAGATTCTGCTTTTTTCCTGCATGCGTGCCTTAGAATTTAGAAAAGAAGGGAGAAGTGAAGGAGGAGTTAAAGTTGAGGCAGAATATCATTGGTTCGTTCCAGGAGTGGCGTTGCAGTTGGGCTCCCTCTAGCGTCTGCAGCGCGACACTGCAGCGCCAGCAGCGGCTCGGGGCCCGGGGGTCCTGCTGGACTGAAGAGCAAACCACCTCACCTACCCACCCGAGGGACCCCGAAACAACCTCACAAATCAAGAGCTCCTTTTAGTGAAGGCAGGGGAAGGACCAAATCAAAAATCAACAATGAGGTTAAAAATAGGGGGTGAATCGGAATTAGAGCCAAGGTTATTTTAGTTAACTAAACCCATAACAAATTGTTACTTAATGTTAACTGAAATGTAAAAAAAATTCTCATTTCCATTTAATTTGTTAATGTTCTAAAATAAGTCTACATTAAGGTGCATTAGTTAATTACATTAGTTAACATGAACTAAGAATGAACAATACTTCTACAGCATTTGTTAATCTTAGTCAATGTTAATTTCAACATTTACTAATACATTAAAATCAAAAGTTGTGCTTGTTAACATTAGTTAATGCACTGTGAATTAACATGAACTAAAAATGAACGACTATTTTCAACATTAATTTTTATGTATTAATGTTTTATGTAATTAATGTATTATTCATCGTTTGTTCATGTTCGTTAATACATTAACTAATGGAACCTTTTTGTAAAGTGTTACCAATAACTCAAACTAAACTGAAATAAGAATTAAAATAATAAAAACTAGACATGTTTAAAAAAATATTAAAAACTATAAAATTAACATGAAAGAAACAGAAACATATTATATAAAAAAATCTAATTCAAAACAATTACAAAAACTAGTATCTCGATACTAAAATAACAGCGATTTGAATAATCAACATGCCTATTAACATCTCAAGCCTCAAGATTTATGTAAGTGTATATTTATATTAAATATTGAAGTGTATACTTTAGATGTTGTAACTAATCATAAACAATCATACACATACAGTAGTTAGAAAAGTGTTTAAAAGGTTTTAGGTTTATTATAAAGTCACCTATGTCAACTAACAGGATACTGCTTAAAATAAAGTGGAAAATACTACTTGTATCTTCTTTAAAAAAAAAAAAACTAAAAGCAAATTAATTCTATAGGTCTGGTAAGCAATGTGAAAAATACTTCAAATAGTTTGTGAAGAGAAGATAAAAAGTTGACACAACTGTGCTGTATTAAAACCTTTACTTACACATGGTACATCCAACAAAAACAGATTCTGAATTAATGACAATAAAGCAAAAAGAAAGACATTTTCCTTTCTCCACACTCAGTACAGTCAATTTCCACAACTGCTGGACACAGATTAAAAACTAGACAAGAAAAATGAAGAGGGAAGGGTGTGTGTGGGGGGGAGAGACCCCAAATAACATAACCGTTTTGCACTAATACATCAGGATACACAAAGATGGAAAGCATAAGAAAAGACCAGTCAGAAAACAGTGAGAAACAATTTTTTTTTCTTTTGGTGGGAGTAAATAAAGAAAGCTCTTTCATATCAAGTCCGTAATCTCTTAAAGCCTCCCATTAAACAATCAGCATTTTCATCGGCCCACCTACTCACAAATACAAAATCATCATCATATAGCCCTCCTTCAGCTGTACATCCATCCAACAGGATCCCGAACGAGTGAATCTCACAAAAAAAGCATGTGCAGGTCACATTCAATCTCAAAATCAATATGGAAAAATACAATAAATTCTATTAAAAATGCATCATTCCAATCATTCTAAATAATGATTTTCATTACTGCAGGTCAGTGATTTTGATTTAAAACAGCAGAAAAAAAATTTAAATGACATATCACTTACTTGTGATACACTGATGAAAAATGAAAACGTGCATTAAAAAGGTCCTAAAAATAGAATTAATTCGATATTTCCTTCTTTCGATTTTGTGGTGATGTATGTGACCCGGACACATTCTTGACAAGTTTTTTTACAATTCACCAGCATGAACCCACCTCACCTTCCCAACTGACTTCACTCATATCTCATGCATATTTCTCTCTTTACAGAAGCAAACATTCAGCAATAAAGCACAAACGCAGATTAAAGTGAATCAGCTCTCAGACTGACGTGTGCATAACCACTTCATTCTCAGGCAGAGATTAATTCAAGTTTGCACTGTGCATATTTCAGAGCGCCGCTCGGCTTCAGACACACATACAGGAGGGCTTTCCCACGAGTGACCAAAATTGCAGCAACAAGGCCTTAGAAAAACGCACTAACAGAACCCTCCGGATCTCTGACTCAGCTCGGTTTTAATAGCTGCAATAGGGAATCTGTTTAGTGATCATCACAGTACACAGTCAACCAGTAGGGGTTAGTCAGGAACACCCAGGAAAACACTCCTCTCACACCTGTTTGGCAGTGCTGAATCAGTTCAGGTGCATCATGGGTAATTCAAGTGTTACAGTCCATTGTAACGAGACCGAAAATGGTACAAAACCTGTGTAAGCCTTTTATCATTCTTTTTTATGAACGCTTTGCAACCCTAGCGAGCTGTTAAAAGGTGAGATTATGAAAAAGTAACAATTTTGGGGAAGAGAAAAAAAAAAAAGTGGACCCCAAAAGACAGGGAGGGTCGGCCACACGAACACACAAGCTCACAGCGTATGTCTGGATTAATATGTATTCAAGCAATTATGGCAAACTGCAATCAAGTAAAAGGAGACGGGGGCCACTGCACTCCATTAAAAGGAACGACTCTTGTATGCATCTTTCACACAGGACTGCTTCCGCATTGCTGCGCACACACACACACACACACACACACACACACACACACACACACCCATAGGCTGACTGACAACTCTGGCAAGACTCGAGTCGCCCACGGGAAACACAAGAATACAGTTCACCATCAAATAAGCCTTCCCACCGTTCAGATATAGAGCAGACCATCAACACCAACCCAATTAGCTTCAATTCCTGGATAAATGGAAACTGGGTAGACAAACCATGCAAGAAAATACAAAAAACTCTAAACTATTTGGAAGCCAAATTTAAGGACCAGAGGTCAGTCGTTGATCACATTAAAAAAACTTAAAAACAGGATTCTTCCAACCACTGGCCTTAACAAAACAAGCACATGGGGAAGCTAAGTTAGGACAACCAAAGCTGTATAGGAAGTCTGGATTCAGGTCACATGTCAATGGCTAATGTATTATGGATTACAGTAAGTCCATCAAGTCCTAGTGAACTATCTCATCTGATGCTCAATCTGTCTTTCCGACATGATTATACTCTGAAAACTGGAAAATTAAGCACCTTGTGAATGTATAAAACACTTGTACAAGAGTTCAGACAGTAATAATCTGCATCAAGTTTGATACTATAATTGAAACCGCTATGCAGAAAATGGTGTATTAATCAAGAAGTTGGCATATCAAATTCAAGCTTATTGGAGAAATTGCATATTTTGACCACTGCTGTGCGTCTATTTTGGTGTCAACATTCATGTCTAACTGTTGTCATTATTAGCGCCATAACAGGTGGGACCACTTGCAATCTCTAGCTATTTTTCTTTATAAAAACTTCAAATACTATCAGTATTTGATCTCAAGTCTCTGCCTAAAATTACTTGGTTGGAGTCACAAAAACCATCAGGTTTATCAAGTACAGAAAATGGTACCCACCATTAATACTGATGCATTTGCTGGATTGTTTAATGGCATGTTCAGTCTTTCTCCAGGACTATACTATATCACTCTCACAAAAATGCATAGAGATTGTGATGGATGCTGGTTTTGACACGTCGACCTTTCAGATTGAACGCAGAATTCTTACATGACCCTAGTGTCTCTGTTGAATAAGATGGATGTGTTCGACAATACGTTCTTGCCAGATTTAGTGAGTCGCTATGAGGGAAGCAACCTGTACGGATGAAATGTAGAAGGTGATTCTACTGCGACACATTAAGGCTGGAATATACTCTTCTCTTTTTAAAACACTACACATTATATACCTGTAGACTTTGTAAATGGTTACAGAGGGAAAAACTGGGCATCATACACTAAAAAAAAAAAAACAGGGGAAAAAAATGGAGAATCTCACACTACCAGACTTTCCGAACACAAACTTGCACAGAAATATGCGCCTCGTTGTTACTAGACGCATGTCAAATGAAAACAAGATGCGTTCTAAAAATCGACTTAAAATATCAAACGTTTGATATTCCCTGACTGGATGGAATCATAGTCTGGAGCTCAAAAATATTGGAGTCTGTGCCCATCAAATGGCGCTTTTCCACTGCGTGGTACAACTCGGCTCGGCACGGCTCAGCACGGCACGGTTCGGCTCGGCTCGGTTTGCGTTTCCACTGCAGTTCAGTACCGCTTTAGAGTGGGCGGGATTATTCACATGTGGTTATAGTACTGCCGCAAGAGTTGTTGGACATACTTCACAGCACACATACACACTCTACTACCACGACTCCTAAAAAAAAATTTTTCATTCCGCGTCGCCTCATCAAGCTATCGCTGGATCCGCTCCTCTGCTATCAGGGTTCTGTTCTTTCGCAACAGAAAACAAAACTTTTTGGTTGTTAAAAAAAAGGTGCATTTGTTCAAAACAGTTGCGTTCGATCCTTCGCTGGCTGTGCTGATTTAAATCTAGCAGTTCTGTTGTGTTTGTGTCGCAAGTTCAGTGAAGCAGGTAGTGACGATTCTCTCCGGCAAATCCGTGATCAGCAGAGCTTACATGTCACGTTTTGGTAACGGTACGGTTCACTTGGAACCCCAACCGAGGTGGTACTAAAAAAAAGTACCAGGTACTGTACCCAGTGGAAAACCCCCAAAAAGTGAACCGTACTGAGCAGTACCATGCAATGGAAAAGTGCCAAAACACTGCAATTTTCTGTGAAATCAGTCAAGCCTGAATGTCCAAAAACTGCTGACTGGCTCCAACTTTTGGGAACAAGCCCAGGCTCCTAAATTGGTGTCAAAATCGTGTAGTGTATTCCAGCCTTTACACAAACTAGAGCCACCTTTGTTTTTTACTATGCCAAAGTTAGTACCAGTTAAATCCAAACAAGCCTGATGACAAGCTGATTTCCTAAACACAAAAGAAAAAGGCCTGCTACACCGATCACATGGAAAGGACAAGAGTGGTTGGACATACTTCACAGCACACATACACACTTTATAAATATTTGTCTTTTGGGGGGCATGGTGTGGATTTGGTTCCCATTGGTGACGAAATGGATCAAAGGAACTTGGGCGAATTATGAAATGGCAAAGGTATAAGGTCCTCTAGAAGGTACCAAAACCAATCTATTTGTTCATTTAAAAACAACACAAATCAAGAAAAACAAGGTCGACCCTCCTATTGCCGCCAAAAAAAAGCAGGATTCTCCTGCGAGATTTAATCTGTGCCTTTAGGCCCTCCTCGGAACATGATCAAAAACTCATGTCCAACAAAACCTGCATACATTTATTCACAAATGTAAAACTCTAGCCTGCATTTCATAAGGGCCAGATGCAGCAGGCAGAGAATTTCCAATGTTGTTTATAAATCAGACTCATTTCATGAGTACAGTACAAAGTAGGATTTCAAGGTAAAAATCCCAAAGATAGCACGTTAGCAGTATTCCACAGTCAAAAACGAACCGTGACTTGATTCTTGATTCGTACCAGCCAAAGGGCTCGGCGGATTCTCGCCCCGGTCACACATGCACTGTAAATCCAGCCGACGGGCTGTCTAACTGCAGTGACAAATGAAAAAAAGTACAGTTCGTGCAGAGTAACATACAAACCAAAACGACACACAGAGATCTCTAGAATCAATATGAGAGTTCTAAAACCGGAAGCCTAAGTCTTTAAACCGAAGCTTATGATTTAGAACCTCCAGGGAATATGAAAAATAAGATCTCTCTGGACAGCTCACACTGTGTAAAACGTTACATGGAAAACAAGTTTTTTTTTTTTTCAGACAGCTTAGAGTCTTTTTTCGGGGCTGTACTGGTTTGAAGGTGCGGCAGGAAGAATATGTAAGAGAGAATTGTGGGGGAAGGTGTTAATGGGAAGTGAGACAGTAAAGCCCCAGAGTCCAGGGTGGGGTGCGATACCCTGGTGCAAACCGGACTGAACTGGATCGAGACTGGTCCAGGTTAGGTCAGCTGATGTGGCGCTTCAAGCATTTCCATTAAGAAGGTGTCGATTGGGGTGTCTCCAATAAGCTTGAAGAAGAACAGGTGCTCCAGGCACTTAAGGCCAATAGAGCGCAGCGCTGGCAGCCGGAGGAGGAGCTTGGCAAACCTGAAAGCCAAGTGAGATGTAAAGAAACTGCAATGAACTGTAACCCAATCGGCATATCTTTCTTCCCTCTATGGAAATTCTAGATGGGATTTTTACTTCAATAACCACACTGCTGCAATCTATTGAGGGACAGAAGAGAGAAAAAAAACACATGTACTCTACCTGCCCTGCTGGTCAGGATATCTCTGTTTACAATAAGCCTCCAGCGATGCATAGACCTTCTCTCTCAGTAACTCCACTTCACTTGGGCTTGACAATCCCTTTGCATCTGCACATAAAACAACAAATAAAATGTAAAGCTGCCTTTATGACTGAACAGCAGGGGAGGAAATCAGCAGGAACATACAACGTAACAATATACTGGTCTCTGGATGTGTAGCTATTTAAAATTGCGACATATTGCAATATCTTTATTGCTTGTTTCTCTTGATCTTAACTGGACTTTGGCACTTTGCACAATTACATTCTTAGCTAATTCGGAGTTTGGACTATGGTTGAATAGAAACGGAGTGTACAAATTAGGAATTCACTGATAATGCAACAGTATCAGTCCATCACACAAACGTCACTGTGAAGTTTGTAGTTAAATTGTTCATTCAGATATTTTAATGGCAAAGAGAGTTAAAAGATTAACATACTTTCTAATATTAATCGATGGTGAGGAATGGGAAATAAAGAGCACTTCTGTTGCATGCGCTCGAATACGGTTCGCTCACTCAGCACATATGCTTCATTAAACAAGCACAAGTAAAAATACTAAATGCTACATTATATGTATAACAAGTGGTTCCCTACACTACAAGATGCACTAGAGTAGCTCTAAATGTGTGCTCTGCCATTTAATGAAAGATAATAAAATAAAATGATAAAATGACCAGGAAAACAGCTCTGACTTGTCGGAGAAAGTGTAAAAACAGCAGTATGAACTGCCGGTGATATCTTTATATGTACTTTTAAGGTAATCAGCCAACATAGCTAGTTTTTATTGTTGGCATTTTATTCCATTTTGAATATCCAAATGTTAGTGAGAAGAAAAATAAAAAAACCTTTTAGATACCAATCTGCATATGCGACGGACTTCGTTTACGCTCATGTTTAGTAGCTCCTTTGAAGGATTCTTGAGTAAAATGGCTCTATATTTAACAAAGTGTGACCGGTTTTATCGAATACAAAAAATACAACCCGCATTTTATGCAATTAAAATGCAGGTATCAGCAAGTACCAAAAATTAAAGTATCTGTATTGTATTTTTTTCTGGGAAAAAGTGGTATCGGAACATAGCATGAACGAATGTGAATTGAATGTGTATGACTGTGCGGTCTGACCTGGGTTGAAGAGGATGATGGCTCTCAGGCAGCCCAATTCTGTTTTATCCATCTGCATGTCCCTCATCTTGCTCACCAGCTCCGTCAACACCCTGACGCCATTAAAATGAGGGCAGGAAGGAGCAAGGGATGAAAAGCAGGAAAGGAAAGGTGGGAAAAAGAGAAGAGTCAGGTTAAAATCTGAAGTACTACAATTCGCATTTACGCAATAAGAAAATAGCTTGATGGAGCCATTTTCACAAGCACTTCAAAATATATACAAAACACAATCATAAAAATCAATGGTAATATAACAGCCTTCTTATCTCAAAAAGAACAATCAGAAATTAATGTTTTAGAAACATAGCGCATGCCACGTAAGATATAAGTCACTCATGTTAACATTAGTCACTGTCGGGCCAAAAGCGAGAGTGCTAGTGCGTGCCAGTTGCGATTCCATTGTCACTTCCGGGGCTTGATCTCTGCCTCATCGGGGCTTCCTCAGGGCCACCGCCCAGGGATTTTCGACCCGCCAAATACCTTGGGCCAAAGCGGGCCAACTGGGACCAGAGGAGTGGTCATGAATAAAGGTGGAGTTTAGACGGTCGGCACCGCTACTCACTTCCCATGTTTTCATATCAAGCTACCAGCTTTAATCAACATTTAAAATTATTTTAATGGCAAAACTCACTGCAGACACCAGCGAGTGTTCGAAATAACTTACGAATGGGCTCCGATGGGAATTCTGATCACCGTATGAGGCAGAAATGTATTATATGCGATGTTATAAGGCTACGCTAACCATCGCCACCATAAATACATGTTATGCTTATTAAAATAATGACAGCATGAAGAACTAGACAAATCATATATGATTATAATCATGTATTTATTTGGTGTCATATTTGTTCCGTCTCTTCTCTGCGCCTTTGTTGATACAGGACTTTTGCATCCGCACGTCATAAATTTCATATACTCTGTAACTCCTAACTCTGGTTTTCTGTCTGTGAGCTCCCTCTGTTGCTCGCTCGCTTTTGGCCTTGCGGCTTGAGGTCTGAGGCTCGTTGTTAGCCCTGGCTCGCACTGGCCCGACAGTGGAAACGCAGCTATTGTGAGTCCAAGCAACACTTTCAATCACACAGATATTCGTACACAAGGTCAGTTTGATCTTTACCTGCCCCAAACAGCCCCAGACATAATTTAATCCAAAATAAACTGTCTCAAGCTACAGGCTTTCCTGACTGCTGCTGTTTGTTTATGGCGTGTGGCGGAGTGTCATTACCTGTCGAATATGGCCCCAACCTCTGCATTGTGCGCACTCTCCCTGTGTGTTCAATCACAATGTGTTATTAAAATGTCATTTCACATTTCATTGTTATATAATGTCTCCCCACTCCAGAAAGGCCCAGGCAGAGACGTTAAGACTCCACGTATGATGGCGGTAGGCCCAAAGAGTAACAAGCTACAGGCTCTTGTTGAAAGGAAGGCGGACGATCATGGGTTGGAAGCAGCAAAGCTTTAAATTACAATTCCTTTTTAAAATCTGTTGAGCATCAGTTAAAATAAGTAAAAATTAAATGTAATTAATGTGTAATTAACACTTAATTTCTAGCTAATTTTATAACAAAATAAAAAGCCTTTATGTACAATGCATAATAAATGTATTCATAAGGTGCCTTGTAATGCATTCAAATCTTTTAATAAATAATTGTAGCCAAATTTAAAATGCATTATAATATTTGAAGGTTTGTTTGTCAAGTGAGTTAATGCATCATACTTTCTAAAAGTGTAACTATGAATAGATAAGTTTTAGAATCTATTACAACTATGGCTATAATTATTCATGAGGGCATACAAGGTGCCATTACAAGGCATTATTAATGCATTTAAACTACTTTTCTAATGCATTATATAAAAAAGCTTTTTTATTATAAAAATACAAATGTTTAATGGAAAATTTAAAATTTTTCCTGACACAAAATTTATATTTAATTTTAATTTCAGGTTTTTGCAAGTGCGGTCAGTGAACACCTGAACAAAAGTAATGAAAAATCATTACTGTTGAGCACTGAAGAAATATATTATTATTTTTGCTGTTGTGGAATATAACCGATCATTGACTTAAAGTATTATTATGTACTATAACATCAGCATCTCCTAATTGCTCAAAATGCACATAAAATTACTCTGAACACGCATCAGATTTTGCACAGAGGGTTAAATAGCATTTAAAGCCAATAAAGCAAAGCGCGAAGCATGTGCACACACACAGCACCAACGGGAGGACAATGAAGCGCTGCAAGAATCAGGTGAGTTGGACAGTGAAGCACAAGACATGGAGGCTCATTTCTGAAGCAGAGACATTATGACAAGATGAATGGCAACGAAAGACAATTTCATATGAACATCACAACAAACTGTAGCACAGAACATCTAGAATGAGCTCAATTAAAACAACAGCCTGTAGCTCATTATTCCTGGATTTGCAGGAGACAAAGATAAAATATGGAGTCTTGAGAAGTTATGGAGAGAAATGTGGTCAATTTGTTTCTTAATATAAACAATCGCTGTAATTACCAGCAGATCAAGAGTGAATGTCAGAGCACACTTCATACATGTGCACTGTATTGATCATGTAAATGGGAGTGTGTCGAGACTATAAGCAGAGGAGAGCATTGGTGCACATATAGGTGTCTGCATGTATGTGTATGTCCTGTCTGATCGTGCAGTGTCAGTCTATAAAAGCACACTATATACACAGCAGCGTCAAGGCAGCAGGCTGTCAGGAGGTAAAAAAAAGGTATTTTTCTTTGTCATGACACAGGAAAATCCAACCACCTTTGCAGCCTTAAATGTGTCAAGAAGCAAAGCTGTTAAGGTTCATGAGCACAGGTCTACCACAAATCATGATACGATATTTCTTGCCTAATCCTTTTCACACATAAGCACAGCAGGTCACATGCACAACTTTTTGAAACCTATAGCGAGCAAATCTAATAAAGCTAAGACCTTTAGAAGATCAATACAAGGCTAGCCTGTCCGCAGTCATGTGACATGACTATTACCTGTCAAAGATGGCTCCCACCCCTGCGCTGTGAGCACTGTTCCTGTGCACGTGGAGGCCGGTGGCCAGCAGAATGCCATCCTTCACCGTGATGGAGCGATGAGAGAATGACGCGATCAGTAGCTCATTCCAGCCTGGTTGACAAATGAAAGCAGCAAAAGATGAGGGGGGGGATCACTACTGAGAAAAGCTAATTATTAAGAGTTTGCTAAGGGAAACATCAAAAAATCCTGTTTGCAGTTACCAGTTTTGATTTTAAAAACATTCAGTCAGAAAGACAAAGGCAAATAGGTTTACCAGCACGCAGCAGGATGACCTGGTCATCCAGAGACAGCTCACTGAAGTGAGGGATCCGTTTTGCCCACTCCACCAAAGTGAACAGCTGTTTATCAGCCGCCTGGCAGATATTTGTGACTGGGTCGTTCGGCTGAGGAGAGGAAACAAAAGTATTGTGGGTAAGTAGTAAGGAGAGGGAATGAAAAAATCTTGAAAATAACATCATGCAAGGCTTTTTGTAATTTAGCAGTAGGAATTTGCATTTCAAAAACTCTGAAGAAGGGATGCATGATAAATTATATCATATTGAGATTGCAATTAAATTTATGTTGATAACGATGATAAGCTCTGGACATTTTTACTCAATATGGCAGTGGTCGGCAACAGGCGGCCCGTTTGGCCGCCAGCAATAATATCTGGCCCGCGCCCACAGCCAGATTATTTTGATAGCGGCTGGTTCTGAAATAGATCTGTCATGACAGCAACAGTTACTCACATTCAGAGTATGTGATCGGAGTGGAGCGGTGTACAATTCACGAGTACAACTTATGCCAACGACCCGTAATATAACTGCATATTTAGCAAGAATTCACAAGTTAAACATTTAGCAAGCTTGATAGAGAAAGATCACTCAAATCAGAAAGAATGTGAAGGCTATAATGACGGCAATGAGAGGGAAGTTATAGTTCTCAAGGAATTTGTCTGTTCCTTCCTAGATACTGAATATTTTCAGCTGAAAGCTGAAAAAAAAATTGCAATGCTGTAAAAGCATTTTCAGTGACAATGTTTGGATTTGAAATCAAAATAATGGATAAATGTTGTGTTTGTGGTAAGCAGCCACGGATCAGTAGCGGACTCCTGTGTGAAAACGGCTTCCGCTCTCACAAGAGTCACCTAAGAGGGGGATTCCCCCCATTTTCAAAAATGAAATTCAGGCCCTGAATAAATGTCTAAAAATCCTGATTGGAGTATCACTATAAATAGTTATAAAAGATCAAAAAGAAGGTTTTAAAAAGATCGGTATCAGTGATCGGTATTGGCAGATACTGCTTTCTGTGATCAGCGATCGGTCTCAAAAATCCTGATCAGAGCACCCCTAGTACCTAGTACTTTTTTTAGTACCACCTCAGTTGAAGTTCCAAGTGAGCCACACCGATACTAAAATGTGATGAGTGAACACTGCAGATCACTGATTGGTCAGAGAGAATCGTCACTACCAGAGTCATTGGATTTGTGACATGAAACACCTAACCCAATAGATTTAAATAGTCAGCAACAGCCACCGCAGTATCTTTTTTCTCACAACTTTTTTAAACGACTTGCTTTTAACAAACGTCACACGCAACTTGAAAAAAGAAATGGCTGTATCATGGTCAGTGGATGAGGTGGCAGAGCAACTATTACAATCAGTCTATAATCCCACCCAACTTTGAAGCGGTACTAAACTGCAGTGGAAAAGCGAGCCGAGCCATGCCAAGCAGAGTTGTACCACACAATGGAAAAGCGCCATAATATGCAACTTCCTGCTTTTAATCAGTCCACCAGCTAAAATTAGAGCCCAATTACCTTGAAGTTCTGGATCACGTAACAAATAATCCTAACACTAAAGATCATAAATCCTCTTTAACATGCTTATCTGTAACTTACAGAGCTTCCCCCTGAGCTGCCATCTGTATGCAGCTCGGTCTTCTGCTCCACGGCCATCTCTGCTTCTAGAATCTTCTCTACAGGCATCTCTTCATTCGCGGGGCTGGTGGACTCAACCTCTCCTTCACGCTCCTTGTTCCTCTGACGCTCCTCCTGAACTGCTGCATCGCACACAGGGAAATGAGGAAGAGGGACAAGATGGGGAAACAGAGATGAAGGATAGGGCGGAGGACAGATCAACAGGATGGGAAAAGGAAAATGAACAGAGAGAAGGGTAGTGAACAGGGAAAGCAGTAAAGATGTAAACAGGAGCAGAGAGACAGAGATATACAGATACAAGTAGTTCCTGGTTAGTTTTCAACATTCATTCACACACTGAAGTCCTCCAGCGACATTCCTTCTTCAATGACCCAGTAAAAGCTACAAAGGTCCCTTATTGCACATATTCAAAACAACGTTCTCACATGACTAATATGTTTTTTGCTGCATCATGTCATTTAAAGGGGTCATATCATGAGGAATGAAATTTTCCTTGACCTTTGACAACAGTTTGATGCACTTCGAAAAAACACTGTAAATTCAGTTCCCAGTAAAAAACAAAAAACAAAAAAAAAAGACTCCTGAACTTTTGCATGTCACATCAGGCACATGATTGTCCACATTTACAAATACAATGACTATTAGGTAGGGTTGGGCGATGTCTACCAAATTGGCATCGGACGATGCATACTGTGAAATGGGGGGGGCTCTAAAACGAGAGCGCGCAATCGAAAGCGGTTTCAATAGCGGCTCCCTGATGCCCGCAATTTATATACAGTCGCCTATACTTACCCAACGATATAATTGCGAGAAATGCCTCCCATGTCGTAGGCTATGTATTCCCTTTAGGGTTTCCGTAGTACACTTAATTTCCTTTCTGAACACGGAACTGGGATGCGGCGGATTGGGGGAGGGGGGGATCACGATGTCAGTTTAACATCGTGATGTCTGTCAGCCATCGGCGATAGACGATGGCCCAACCCTACTATTAGGTAACAGAAACTTGGTACATCCAGTCTTGGTAAAGTAATAAAGAGAAAGCGGGATGATACTATTACTTTTAAATACCAGAAAAACTAATAATAAGAGCAAAATGTTGTGCCCTTTCTGGCGGTGTAGCACCTATACCTCTGCATATCTTTCTCAACATAAGAAAAGCTGAAGTTTATTTTTAACACGGTTCCTAAACATGTCACAGTCCGACGTTAAGCAGTAATGGAGGAAAAAAAATTAGAACATATCACTTTAAGAATATCTTTTCAAAGAACCATATTAAATGGTGAATAAATGATCTTAAAAAATAAAATGCAAAAAAAGTTACATTAAGTAGATCTCAAGAAAAAAAAAGATGAAATGACCCCTTTAATAGCCATGACTAATATCCTACAGAGCAATTCTTTCACCATTCCCACATTCACTAACTTCCTCTCTCACACACACACACATGCACATAGGCGCACACACACACAACCACCACTCCCTCCCTCCCTCCTCCCTGTTTTCTCCTTACATCGTTGTCGTTCATCTTGGACCACTACAGAAGGAGAGGGAGGAAGAGAGAGAACGAGAGGAAACAAGAGGGACAGGTGTTAGTGGTGACAACAGCCCTCCCTCCCCCTCTGCTCTCCTCTCTGGTTTGTGCCGTGATGACTATGACTTAGTCACAATACCCTCTTTACATTCAGTGTCAACAATCTTATAAAATCTACATGTCTCTGCTACACATACTCGTCACTGTGGTCTTTCTGTCTGGCTTAATTCTAGAAAACATTTGCTCTCTCCTTAGTGACAGACCGATATGTTGGCCAAGCAAATTTATCATAAAATAAATAAATACAAAAAAAATATACATTACTGGGTACATCCCAATTGCCATTAAATTGTACATAATATTTAAAGGAATAGTTCACCCAAAAATCAGCACCAGCTTATTCAAAATGTAGATGATTTTCTTTTTTCAGCTGAAGAGAAATTATGGTTTTGAAGGAAAACATTTTAGGATTTTTCTCCATCTAATGCAAGTGAATGGGGCTCAACGTAGACAATAAGGCGGTTCTTGTCGCCTACGTCACGCGTGACATTCCCAACATGCATATGTCACGCAAGAGGTCATTAACTAAATCGTCTCGTGATCGTGCATTGCAGAGATGAACCAAGGTGAGCATTTGTAGTTAAAAAGTACATAATATATAATGTTTCTTCTGAAAATAACTGATCGTTTCGCAAGAGAAGACCCTTATTTGTCAGCTGGGGTCGTGTGGATTACTTTAAAGCTGCCTAAATATGGATTTTGGACTGTCAAAATGGTCTATGGTGAGCCCTGTTCACTTGCATTAGATCCTGAAATGTTTTCCTCCATTACCTTAACTTTCTTCGGCTGAAGTCAGTCAGTCATACGCATCTTGGATGGCCTGGAGGGTGAGTTAATAATCAGTCATTTTCATTTTTGGGTGAGTTAATCCTTTAAATGCTTTATTGTCTATCAACCACACATCAGCATCAGTTTGTGTTTCTTGCACAACTAAATGCATAGCACCAAGCATTGAACATTACAAGTTGTAGATCAGTCTTTCTATTGCATTAGCTTCACCATAATAAATCCACCATGGGACAAGGTATAGTCGATTTAAAATTAAACGTAGGTCCATTTATGAGGTGAGGAAACACTGGCATCAGACTCTGAAAATCTCATATCAGTGAATCACTACTCCTTACTTCTAGTGTAAAGAGCATCTCATCTTGGGTTTGTGGTATGTGTATGTGCTAGGTGGGACAGCAAGTTCTGGTTCTTACCCTCTCTCTTCATCCCCATGGCCAGGCACTTCTGGTAGCGGCAGTACTGGCAGCGGTTCCTCTGACGTTTGTCCACCAGACAGTCCTTACTGTCTCTGCATGTGTAGCTCAAGTCCTTCCTCACAGTGCGCTTGAAAAAGCCCTTGCACCCCTCACAGCTGTACACGCCGTAGTGCTTGCCTGGAGAAAAGAGACACGAGATGAATTTATGGAGGTGGAAGATTTTAGTCAATAAAAAGGTGAACCTACATTTGATGGTTTCATAAAGTTATCACATAATGTTGTTGTTGTTACATAAGTGTTACATAATGAAAAGCTTTTTTTGTTCATTTGTAAAGATTTGACAAAAGATTGTTAAAATATTTAATTTAAAATAAATGCTATTCTTTTGAACTTTCTATTTAACAAAGAATCCTAAAAAAAACTATCACAGTTTTCACAAAAACACTATGCCGCATCAAATCAGCATATGATTTCTGAAGGACCATTTGACTCTGAAAACTGGAGTAAAAACTCAGCTTTGCCATCACAGGAATAAATTCCACTTTAAAATACATAAAACAACATTTTATTATATTAACAGCTTTAGTGTATTTTTGATTAAATAAATGCTGCCTTTGGGAAGCATACGGGACTTTAAAATATTAAACAAAAATCTCAAACCCCAAACAGCAGTGTATATATTTACAGTTAAAAATATGTTTTTTGTACACTGTAGGGGTGGACAATCTTCCCAAAATATCATATCACGATCTTGCCACACAAAACCACGATCTAAATCGCGAATTTTAAGATGCACTTTTAAGAATATCCAGAGTGGAACTAGCCTATGACTTACCTATTTGAACAATTTAAAACAGTATTGCATTTAACAACCAAAATGGACATTAAATCCTGAGTTAAACTTTAAAACACTGCACCACTGTATGAATCAAATATACGTTGCTTCTTATTAAATTTATAAAGTGATTCATTCAAGAGCAGTGAGTGATTTTTTCTGTCTTTTGTTGTTTGATGAACATTAATGACACAGACAGCAGTAGGTTTATTAGGCTGCTGTCTCTTTAAGACCGAACGCACGGATCTAATATACTGACATGTATTCAATTTCTTTCCCAATTATTTATGTTCACTTAAGACATAACTGACTGTCTTTATGTAAATACTTGCCGAGACAGACATTTTGACATATTATTGTGTATATTTGACTATTTATGCATTATGCAAATGCCTAAAACTCCTGTTCGTGTTAGCGCCGCCTCGGAGTGCGTGCACAGAACGCACCTGGGGAACAGACTCTTTTCAGACTCGCTTTTAATAACTCTTTTTACAATAAAGCATGTCCCACAGTAGACTGCATTTTACGACAGTCACATTGCATGATTGGACTGATTTGGACTACGTTTAGGAGAGGCGAAAGCATACCGCTTGAAATGATTGGAACAGCTTGCGGCACAAATCGAAACTAAAATTTGATTCATCGCAGTACTACTGCTAGCTCACTGAGTTGTTTTTTTTTAAATCCGTCACCACGCATGAAAGATACATATGGATGCCTGTTACCGCCACGGAAATTATAAAAATTCAAAAGGTAATTGCGACTTTTTATCTCACAATTCTGACTTTTTTTTCTCAGAATTGCGTGATTCAAACTCATAATTCTGACTTTTTTTCTCAGAATTGCATGATATAAACTCGCAATTGCGAGCTAAAATGTCATAATTGTGAGATATAGACTTTGTCTCGCAACTGTGAGTTTATATCACGCAATTCTGACTTTATACAGTGGGGCAAAAAAGTATTTAGTCAGCCACCAATTGTGCAAGTTCTCCCACTTAAAAAAGATGAGAGAGGCCTGTAATTTTCATAATAGGTATACCTCAACTATGAGAGACAAAATGAGAAAAAAAAATCCAGAAAATCACATTGTAGGATTTTTAAAGAATTAATTGGTAAATTCCTCGGTAAAATAAGTATTTGGTCACCTACAAATAAGCAAGATTTCTGGCTCTCACAGACCTGGAACTTCTTCTTTAAGAGGCTCCCCTTTTTTCCCTTTTGTCCCTCCACTGGTTACTTGTATTAATGGCATCTGTTTGAACTCGTTATCAGTATAAAAGACACCTGTCCACAACCTCAAACAGTCACACTCCAAACTCCACCATGGCCAAGACCAAAGAGCTGTCAAAGGACACCAGAAACAAAATTGTAGACCTGCACCAGGCTGGGAAGACTGAATCTGCAATAGGTAAGCAGCTTGGTGTGAAGAAATCAACTGTGGGAGCAATTATTAGAAAATGGAAAGACATACAAGACCACTGATAATCTCCATCGATCTGGGGCTCCACGCAAGATCTCACCCCGTGGGTTCAAAATGATCACAAGAACTGTGAGCAAAAAAAATCCCAGAACCACACGGGGGGAAACTAGTGAATGACCTGCAGAGAGCTGGGACCAAAGTAACAAAGGCTACCATCAGTAACACACTGCGCCGCCAGGGACTCAAATCCTGCAGTGCCAGACGTGTGCTTAAGCCAGTACATGTCCAGGCCCGTCTGAAGTTTGCTAGAGAGCATTTGGATGATCCAGAAGAGGATTGGGAGAATGTCATATGGTCAGATGAAACCAAAATAGAACTTTTTGAAAAAAACTCAAAAAAACTCAACTTGTCGTGTTTGGAGGAAAAAGAATGCTGAGTTGCATCCAAAGAACGCCATACCTACTGTGAAGCATGGGGGTGGAAAAATCATGCTTTGGGGCTGTTTTTCTGCAAAGGGACCAGGACGATTGATCCGTGTAAAAGAAAGAATGAATGGGGCCATGTATCGTGAGCTTTTGAGTGAAAACTCCTTCCATCAGCAAGGGCATTGAAGACGAAACGTGGCTGGGTCTGTCAGCATGGGGGGGGGGGGGGGGGGGGGGGGTGGGGGGGGGGGACAATGATCCCAAACAAAACGCCGGGCAACGAAGGAGTGGTTTTGTAAGAAGCATTTCAAGGTCCTGGAGTGGCCTAGCCTGTCTCCAGATCTCAACCCCATAGAAATCTTTGGAGGGAGTTGAAAATCCGTTTTGCCAGCGACAGCCCCAAAACATTACTGCTTCTAGAGGAGATCTGCATGGAGGAATAGGCCAAAATACCAGCAACAGTGTGTGAAAAACCTTGTGAAGACTTACAGAAAACGTTTGACCTCTGTCATTGCCAACAAAGGGTATATAACAAAGTATTGAGATGAAATTTTGTAATCGACCGAATACTTATTTTCCACCATAATTTGCAAATAAATTATTTAAAAATCATACAATGTGATTTTTTGGATTTTTTTTCCTCATTTTGTCTCATAGTTGAGGTCTACCTATGATGAAAATTACAGGCCTCTCTCATCTTTTTAAGTGGGAGAACTTGCACAATTGGTGGCTGACTAAATACATTTTTTCCCCACTGGATCTCGCAAAAGATAAAAAGTCGCAATAACCTTTTTTTTTTTTATTCAGTGATGGAAACGGGCTTCCATAGACACATGATAGAGACGTGTGATATAATTTGACCAGCCACAGTCATCTAATATGCAGTTTTAACATTATTATGAGGACATAAAAGATCACGGTCTCTACAGTTCGCTTGAAAAGTAGATCGTAAACGTCTTCGAGATCGATCACGATATAAAATCGACAGATTGCCCACCCCTAGTACACCGCGACAATAATATAAAGCTTCTCATTACACATACCCCTAATTGATACTGTACCATTTTTTGATTCACCATTTTACAGTCCAATAACATTTAAACAATAGCTATAAACATTTAAAAGGAACAATACATTTTTAAAAGAAAATATAGTTTCAGTGTTTCCTTCAGACGGGTTAGGGTTCGTGTTTATCAGTGACATACCAGAGGAGCGATCCCCACAGATGGCACACAAGCGTTTCTGAGAGACCATAGGCCCTGGGCTGTGGGCGGACATCGGCTTCAAACCGAAGGGCGGTTTGACATCATCAGAGCTGCTGACTGCGTGCAGACCCGACATGGACACGGTGGAGTTGATCTGAGACAGGCGATGAGGTGAGAGATAGACAAAGAGATGAAGTGATAGAAAAAAAAATTTGTTGAATAAACGAACACTTTCTCATTTTTGTTAGTGATAAAACAAAAATCAAATCACAAGATAACAGGAAAATACATGTTAATTTCTTATGATCAGTACCACATGCCTGGTTAGCTCTCAACCCTTAACTGATCATAACCAGATAATAACAAATACTCTCTCCCCAAATCATTCAAACACCATTTCATCACAAATCCAACCCTTTGACCACAGGTGGAATATGATTAATAATTAAGAATCTTATTTTGATTGCATTCTAATGAACACAACCCCTCAACAGATGGTATTTAATCATCCAAACAGAACAACATTTCAAAATCTATGAGCAACAGTAAAGGGAAGAAGACATATGCATGAGAGAAGCAACTAGACAACGAGGAGGGAGTCAGAAAGTGAGAGAGGGTGCAAGGTCTCACCTCTGTGTTTCTGGCAAACATGTTCATCTGTGAAGCAGAAATGCAGTGATGAGGAGGAGCGCAAAAAAAAGCTTGTGGCGTGAGGGAGGTGGTGCTAAAAAATTACTAAATCCACCATGCTTATTTTGTTTTGGCTAAACTCAAATTTAGACTATGAAATTAAAAAAATCAGGTTTAGATCGACAGAAACCTACCTGAGAGACTTTGGAAATTAAGGTCAAAATACCAGATGGTCTGTTAAACATTAACAGTTTTAGAGGGAAAAACTCAAATGATCTCAGTGAATAAACAGTGATTAAAAAAATTCCCTCAAACATAACTTAAAAATTTTCAGGTTCAACTGCATAGTGCTAGTCATTGTACACTACTGTTCAAAAGATATTTGAATGTTTTTGAAAGATGTTTCTTATGCTCACCAAGGCTGCATTTATATAATTATAAATACTGTAAAAACAGTAATATTGTGAAATTACAATTTGAAATAACCATTTTTCAATTCAATATATTTAAAAAAAATCAATTTATTCCTGTAATGCAAAGGTTAATTTTCAGCATCATTACTCCAGCCTTTAGTGTCACATGATCCTTCAGAAATCACTCTAAAGTGCTTATTAACTCTTCAAGAAACATTTATTATTATCAATGCTGAAAACAATTTTGCTCGTAATACTTTGTGCAAACCCTGATTTTTTTGTTTTTTTTTTTGTGTTTTTTTTTTAAGATTCTTTGATTAATAGAAATCTCAAATGATTTACTTGAAAGACGTCCCTTTTGATCATTTTAATTAATCCATTAGTGAATTTAACATTCATTTAAAAAAATATCTTCCTGGCCCCTAAACGTCTTAATTGTAGTGTACACCACAATGTTAATGATAACTATTATATTAGTCCAAATTTAACTACTCTGCAGCTTTTTTACCTAAATCTACATGACTTAATTCAAATTTCATGTACTCAATAACGCTGTGCCAATAGACGATAGTATCGTGTATCAATGATAATCAGAGAGGTCGCCTGTGGCTGATGCCTTTGACTATAGCAAGACGATTATTATTATTATTATAATCAGGCTTGTAATACTATCTAATTAATATTAGGGATTATTTGTTGCATTATATTTATTTTTCCGCGTTTTAACAGTGTTGCGTTATAACCAATCACACACGATTCCGCTGAGTTTATGAATGCAGCGGCCAATCAGAAGCGTTCAGATGAGTCATCGATGAAACACCAGAGTTTTGTTGTTAAGTGCGTGCGCTCGCCGACTGGATTCTGCTCTCTCGCAAATTCTCTCATCATAAAAAACAAAGTGCAGATGTACGTGCGATGTAAGTATAAGAGATTTATTCATCATACAGTGTAGATAGCTACACTGATTTTAACGGGAGTGTTTTTAAAGTGCATAACGCGCTAGACTGAGCTTATAATGATGTTCTTTTGTAATGTAATGTTCTTTGCTCGTTTTCTGTAGTTGCTTTTTGAATAACTGAGGAAATGTGTAAGCATTATAATTAGTAACTTACAGTGTTTCTATTCAATTGTTATCATGTTAAATACAAATTCAGTCATATTAAAAATATTTAATGACATGACATCCTAACATTAGGCTGCTTTTAGCCGTACCCCGGAGTTGGTTCACTCTCTGGCAATGAATCCAAGTAAGTAAATAATTAAATAAATTAGTAAGATAATATCGTGTATCCGCAATCTCACATCGTGGAATCTAGTCATAAAAACAGATTTTACGGTATAACGCGGAATGTCACGGAATTTGTCAAATTTTGGATGGATAAATCAAAAGTAGGTCAGTGCACTTAAATCAAAACGCGATATGGACTATTGTCTATGAATATTAAACTGCAAAAATACTATTTGAATATGAATCCTGCGTGTTCTGCGTGTCTCTATGTGAATGAATGGCGCAGATGCGCGGTTTCGTTTACTACACACATACTGAAGCGTGCGTGATGCTCGCGGTGTTTTCAGCCTCTGCCGCCTCAATATAGGAGTACATGAACACATAAACAATCTCTAGAGCTGCTCCGAGAGTCACTTCATAACTTTTAATAACGGTTCTCTTTTGAGAAAAAACTATTCTCATATCATATACAAAAGAAAATTTCTTCACAGCAACCCGTAAATAAAGTTTGGTTTACTTGAAATCACTGTAACAGAAATATATTAATAATGCAATGATAATACTACTAATACAATTATTATAAAAACATTATTTTTTAAAGGACATTTACCACGAAAATGTAAATACAACACACCTTTTCTGAAATAAATAAATTAATTATTTTTTATAAAATCAAAATTAGAGATGTTTTTGATTATTCAATTTTAATGGATTTTAATTTTATTTAAAATGAATGGAAAACAGAATTTTGTAAAAAATAAAATTGAATTTAAGAAAAAAATTTAACATTTAGTAGGGCCCTAAAAATTAATTTTTTGTTAAACTTTTAATAATTTGATGTTAAATATTGCAAGTTTCATGATTTCAATTAATTAGATGTGCTTTTTGATTAATAAAAATGTCTTAAATTTAACCATTAAAACAGAGTCTAGAAAAAAAAGAAAACAGAATAATTAAAAAAAACTGCATTTTGGAAAAAATAAAATGGAATTTGGGAAAAAACAAAACAAATTTCATAAGGCCCCAACTAGTAGGCAGACCTGGAAACCGAAGGAGCTGGATTGTTTGTCTTGTAGTGCAAACTTGGGCCTTAAATGAAATATGGGGAGTCCAGTGGAAAGTAAAAAGTGTTAACATGGTAATGCTCACCTGTGGGCTGCTGATGGGGCCGTAGCCTACTGAGGGAGTTCCAGGAAGGCAAGGAGAACCCAGAGAGGAGCTGATGACGGAGAAGGGTGAGCCCATGCTGCTGATGGGACTGTTCACAGCCGAAGTGATGGGTGGCAGGGAAGTCATGGCGGCGGCTGAAGGGGCCAACGGTGGCGAACGCTGACCTGATGGTGGTGAGGAAACGGATGAACTGTCTGGACTACGAGAATCTGTTAGGAGAGAGGAAAAACTATACAGTCATATTCAGGGAGGCCAATCAATTTAAAGGGGTCATATGATGCAATTTCAATTTTTCCTTTCTCTTTGGAGTGTTACAAGCTCTTGGTGCATAAAGAAGATCTGTAAAGTTGCAAAGACTAAAGTCTCAAATCCAAAGAGATATTCTTTATAAAAGTTAAGAGTCAGCCACGCCTACCTAAAACGGCTCATTCTAACACGCCCCCACATATCTACCTCACTATTTGGGCGGCATTATGCAACTCTTCCCACATCTTCACGCAAAGAAAGAAGGCGTAACTTTTATTCTCGCTGTAGTATTGTTGCCGCCGCCATGTCGTGAAGGCGCTGTGTACTTCGTTGTGAAAGCGAAACTACTTTGTTTGGTCTTCCAAAAGAGGACGATGTCCACTTCGTCATGCCTGGAGCTGATCTGTGCTGGTCAGTCACTGAGGAAATTCTTCAACTTTGCGCTGTGATCGCCGGAACGTCTTTCACCGTGGACGAAGCGGAGTCCAGCACGGGGTCGTCACATGTGGTTGCCGCAGGCATCACAATATGGTAGGGACGTAACATTTCCGTCACACGCTTGAGGTATTCGGCCAATCACAACGCACTGGATAGCTGGCCAATCACAGCACACCTCGCTTTTCAGACCGATGAGCTTTGTAAAAATCGATGCGTTTCAGAAAGGCGGGGCATAGAGGAGAAACAATAATGTACAGTATGTGGAAAATAATGTGTTTTTTTTAACCTTAAACCGCATAAACACATAAAATCATTACACCAAATACACAAAATAATGTTCTTTTTAGCAACATCATATGACCCCTTTAAAAGAATCTTGGCTTTTGTAAAGGTTTTTAAAGGGAGAAAACGAACTACCTGTTTTGCATACACCAAGCTATTTAAACTTATAACAAAACATTCATGAAATAATGGAAAACCGAGGTCTACAGATTGCATGAGTTTTAAACCATAACATCTTATCAATGCTCTACTAATACACAAAACAGTGTCAAACATAACATGAACACTAAACTTGAAGTAGTGCAATTAAAATCCAAGTTTACAGCTCTAAGTGTAATTTTTACTTCACAAATGTGGATACAAAATCAAAACAATCTCACCTCTGCTGTCGCCCATGATGTGCAGCCGGGCTCTGCTGATCACACCGGCTCACTCGCTCTGATGTCGAATGGCTGTTCAACTCAAGACCGCGGACTGAGGCCCGGGCCTGGATCTTTTACTAATCTACGTTATCACTGCAGATTACAAAACATTGTGAGAATGGCACTTAAGAACACTTAAACTACGACTGACTCGCGACAAATAAATGGCCTCAAAGCGAGTTATATTTCATTTCTATGTAAACATGACAGAAAAAATATTTTTGCGTCTATTTACGTGATTTTTGCACGCATAGTAACTGTTTACAATAGATTCAATGTATTCAAAGTGGATTTAGCTCGATAAAACAAGATTAATCGCGTGCAAGAATGCAAAACGAAATTTCCAGTATCGGCTAGCTCACTGGATAGCTTTAATTTACCAACAAAACGAGCCACATTTCACATTATAAAGCTGCTCTAAATGTATGCGCAAAGTACTTAATGTCGTTTTAGTGAACGACGCTGGTTTTATTTACAGTTATTGTGTGTAAAAACACACGCATTTATATTTGTGTACAGCTAATCGACTCAACTAGTATGTTAGCTAGCACACTAATAACTCTGCAGGCACAATTTACTGCTCATAAACAAACAGCGGAAAATCGCGCATAGTGTTATTATAACAAATGTAAAGCAACACGTACCTATCAATAAGTGTAAACAACAACAGCATTCACCCGAGTTACATAAATACGATCAAGATTTATATTTTTAAATGGCTTAATTAGGGCCGCGACTCTCCGTTCCCATTTCCTCGTTGTGATACTCACAGTTGCCTTGATCTTCCTTTCCGAGGAGGAAACTGAAGCTGTTTACGTCCGAGCGTTGAAACCGACGCCATTTTGGCTCGGGTAAAGGATCAGTCGAGCCAAAATGTCTACAAGTAAAGTTAGTTTCTTCATTGGAAGTACATTATAGAAGTGCTTCTGGGCGATTCTACAAATGTGTGTCGCATTGGCATGTTTACATAATGGCATAACAATTACATCAAGTGTTGTATTAAGTTATATATCCATTTTGTAAATAAAATCACAAAAATCTTTTTTTATTATTTTTTAAACATCTTTGTTTCATTCTTTTTTTATATATTATTATTAAGATTAAGTTAAGGAAACATAAACTCTAATTTATGTATTAAGGTAAGGTTTCACTTAAAATATTTTTAAATGTGTTTTACATGGTTGACACAATCTTGTCATTGCAGCTTGTCAAGAAAACTAAGTCCAGTTTTTTTTTGTGAACTCAGCTGCCATCCACAGGCAAGAGTACTTTACAACAGCTAACCATTCCTGCAGTTAGACATAGTTGCAATGTAATTACTTTTTCAATGCTTCATAAATACATAACATAAATACTCATGCATTTTTTCCACATTTGCACACTCCACATTGTAAACATTGAACCCACTGGACTTTCCAGCCGATTTTCTCTCTCCAGCAAAGGCGAATACATTTTAGTCAATATCACAGACCCGATTATTATCACCCGGATCATCTTTATTGAGTTTAAACAGAACCTACAAAACAAAACATGCAAGATGTACAGAACTTTACATACAAATGAGCTGTGAGTGTATTTGAGAATGAAAGGTCACCGGGTCAAATAAATGTGAAACCGTACACTGCATTAGCGTCACACACTGTCAAGTTGTTTACTAGTTTAATCTATTTTTCACAAGGTGCAAAGCGCTTCTTGACAGCATAATGACAATCATTCGACATTTAAATATTAAATATTTAATGATTTACTCACCAGCATGGTTTAGAGCAAATGTGATGGATGTGTTTTAGAGAAGATACACCAATATCACACAGCTGAATCTTTAACATGGAGTCTGACTAGTGCAGCTTTATTATTTGCTCTTATATTTCAGCGAGTTTTATGTGGTCATATTTTAATGAAGTGCAGCTTGTCAAATGCAAGATATTCATTTATTTATTGGCTGATTATAAATAAGCAAACGGGCGGAGTCGGGATGTGTTTAATAGGAGCGGATTGCAGGGGGAATGGCAGCACATTCCTCTGCGTTCAGAGAGTTGTCAATCACAGGTCTGTATTCCAGAGTAACCTGAAACACAAGTTTGTACGTTATATTAACGTACGCTTTTTCTTGTATGCAGACTATCAAGAAAGATTTAAAAGGTAAACAAATGAACGGAAAGCTAACAATAGCAAAACATTCTCACAATGAACCAGAGGATTCATTATATATTTACCTTTCCTGTCTTGGGATCCACGTAGGACAGTGTGTGTTTCCTCCAGTGCTGCTCGAAAGGCTTCTTCACTTGTCCCTGCAGAGACTTAGAGTAATCGTACTCATCCACACGGTCCTGTAAGAAACACAGAGTAACAAAACCATTAAAGATGCAAACATATTATCAACATGACAGTTTGCTCAAAAAATTTAATTTGTTGAAAATGTATTCACCCTCAGGCCATCTAAGATGTAGATGAGTTTGTTTCTTCATCAGAACGGATTTGGAGAAATGTAGCATTCCATCTCTTGCTCAGCAATGGATGCTCTGCAGTGAATGGGTGCCGTCAGAATGAGAGTCCAAACAGCTGATAAAAACATCACAAGTAATCCAGACGACTCCATCCATCAATTAATGTCTTGTGAAGTGAAAAGCTGCGTGTTTGTAAGAAACAAATCCATTAAGATGTTTGAACTTCAAACCGTTTCTTCCGGCTGTAGTCCATAATATTGCTTTTTTTTTTACAGTGGAAAAAGTTCTCTCACCTTAATCAGGAGAGAAATTATCATCAAGCACGGTTTAAAAGCCAAAACATTATTTTTCACTGGAGGAAAATTTATTATGGATTATGGACTCGTATTTAGCTGGATGCATGTTTGAAGTTAAAAACATCCTGACGCAGCTTTTCACTTCACAAGAGAGTTGATGGACTGGAGTGGTGTGGATTACTTTAATGTTTTTATCAGCTGTTTGGACTCTCATTCTGATGGCACCCATTCACTGCAGAGCATCCATTGGTGAGCAAGTGATGCAATGTTACATTTCTCCAAATCTGTTCCTATGAAGAAACAAACTCATCTACATCTTGGATGGCCTGAGGTTATGTATATTTTCTGCAAATTAAAATTTTTGGGTGAACTACTGCCATAAGCTGCAAGACTACAGATTACATTCAGATAAAAAAAATCAGACAGCTTTGTAAATTTACAAAATTTTGTCCTTAAACATGCATGCTGGTTTCAGAAAGTTCACCTTGAAGTCCTCGCGGGCATGAGCTCCTCTGCTCTCTGTACGGGCCTCAGCGGAGACGATTGTCTGCACTCCATTCAACATCAGATTCTGCAGCTCCAGAGTTTCCACCAGATCAGTGTTCCAGACAATGCCTGAAGACATAACCGCTAGCACCAACGTACATTCACTTTTTTTTTCAAGTTTCTTTGATGAATAGAAAGAACAGCATATTTTGAAACAAAAATCTTTTGAACAAAGTCCAGTTTCTCACTTTTAATCAATTAAATGCATAACTGCTGAATTAAAGTATTAATCGTACTGACCCCAAACATTTGAACAGTGTGTGGCATTATTTACGACAGTTAGTGCAAGCTACAGAAAAGTGGTTATAACGTTTTAAATATAGATATGTTCCTTACAAGAACGCATCGATTTGCTACTTTATTCACCCCTCGGAGCCGTGTGAGGCCATTTTTTTTTTTTTTTATTTATGGATGTATGCACTTTATTGGACTTCTTTTGGACTGTTGAACAAAAACACCCCCCACTGCCATTATAAAGCTTGGAAGAGCCAGGACAATTTTTAATATAACTCCGATTGGATTAGTCTGAAAGAAGAAAGTCATATACACCTAGGATGGCTTGAGGGTGAGTAAATCATGGGCTAACTTTCATTTTTGGGTGAACAATCCCTTTAAGGTATTTGTTGTGGTATTTTGTTCCTAATTTGTCCAATTCTCCTGTGCCAGTCTCCTCTGACCTCTGTCAAATGTCTTGATGTCATCCAGTGACTTGTAGACGGAGTCCATCTTGTCACAACCTTCCTTCAGGGTGTCTCCAGTGCGGAACACAGCAGCGTGACTCTGCATGGTCTGAGGTCCAAAAGAAAAACAAAACCGAGATTCAACTCTGTTGAAATGAGTATCTTATAATGACCCTTGAGATCATCCATTTGATCAGTCTATAACTTTATGATTCTCTTAGGAAGTACCTTCTGCATATTCAGTCTGATCTCTGAGGTTCTGGTACTGCCGTTAGCAAAGCGGATCTTGTCCATATTGGCGACAGACGCCTCTCCTGCATTGGGTTTCAGAGGGGAAAGCTTCTCTCCTATGAGACAGGATGAAACCATTACACAACTGTTTTATATATAAAAATATATTAACAAATAACCATTAATGCCATACAACAGGTAATGTAATGGCAACTGGAGCATTCCTTCACCATTTCAGGGTGTATTGAAGCTACCTGGAGTGTCTGTCTCAGCAATGGTCAGGGCACAAGCGCGTCCAAACACAACCAGATCCAGCAGTGAGTTGGCACCCAGGCGGTTGGCACCGTGCACCGATGCACAGCCACTCTCACCGCAGGCGTACAGGCCTGGCACCACCGTATCCTCTCCATCCTTATGGGTGATGACCTGCGAGGATTAGAGGATATTAGTGTGATGTTCTCAAGAGAATCACTTCCACACAGTGATTTGAACATTTACGTTATGATGTAACCATCATAATGCAATCAAAATCTGTATACTATTTTCACATTCTGGGTCTGTTTGGAAACGAAGAAACTGTATTTTATAAAACAGTCATAACTTAATATTAATTCTTTAAAAACGTACATTTTTTTTCAACTAAAACCATATTGTATCTGATCAGCAAATTCTTATTAAAGAATGAATGTGTTTTAAATGTTACCATGTTATTATGGCATTTGCTATTTTTTATTAATTAAAAAAATGTGAAATTGAAATGACAAATTACACATGACCCACACTAAAAAAAAAACATTTAATATTGATGATAAATTTTATTTGAATACATCACTATGAAATTTATAATAATTTAAATTAGTAATAATCTGAGAATTACTATTACCAGTATTAACCCCATTGGAATGAACGGAATTTCATTAAATCCCATCAAATTTTAACTTATGATTGTTCAAAAAAGTAAAAATTTATGAAACCTACATATTTATTTCTATCAAAACAACATAAATGCTACTCTGAAAAGTTTTCACACAAAATAAATTCATTTTACTCGCATAAACTTTCACATTCAGATGAAAAAAATTGATCAACAGGCATTTATCAACAAAATGTAGTCCCAAAAGTGTGAGGAATATAGTGAAAAGGCTAAATTTTTTACATTAATATAAGTTCATAGAAAATATTACAAAAATATTTTTTTACACCTAATGGTACTCCATACATAATTGTAAAAAAAATATGAAAATAAATAAATAATGTATATCTTGAGGGTCTTACAAGATTTTGCACCATTTTGTTCCCTTATCCCCCTTTCTTAAAATAAAACAAAATTTACTTTAGTGTAACTCTATTACAAATACAGTTCTAATACAAAACTGTAATAACTGGTGCT
The DNA here is from genome assembly GCA_018155175.1 of Sinocyclocheilus anophthalmus. NCBI lineage: Eukaryota > Metazoa > Chordata > Actinopteri > Cypriniformes > Cyprinidae > Sinocyclocheilus > Sinocyclocheilus anophthalmus. The sequence goes on along the minus strand of JADLZN010009491.1, from coordinate 1,026,690 downwards.
ACAACAAACAGTGCAGGACAAATAACACTTTAAAATTCAGAGTTTGTTCAAATCCCTAATCTAAGCACTAGCAATATTCATAGAGATGCTGAAAAATGAATACCTGTCCCTTGTAGTTGGTGGGGATGCCGCCCATGTTGTAGTGGACGGTGGGTAACACTGGGATGGGCTCTTTTGTGACGTCCACTCCAGCAAAGATCATGGCCGTTTCAGAGATGCCGGGCAGGCGAGTAGCAAGCTGCTGGGGTGGAAGGTGATGGAGCTGCAGGTAGACGTGGTCTTTATCTGGCCCAACACCTCTGCAGGGAACAGGGTGGAAACTCATTCAGAACTACAATCGGCTGAATGAATGACTGAATCACTCACTTATTAAAGACGATTTTTACTTGTGCGCACGACTGTCCGTTTCAAGTAATAATTTCATTGTGTGTGTGTGTGTGTGTGTGTAGTATGTACTATATATATATAATATCAAAATCAATATGCATTAAAATCTACCGAATACCCATTTTAATATTAATACAATGTTAATACAAAATATTTTCTTATAAAGCAACTTTCTGTAATGTCTATTCAATGCTTTTCTCATCTAAAACAATAATGGCATGATCTTTTGGGGGTAATTTTTAGTCCAAGTTGGTGACTGTGTTCTGGGCACAAAATAGCAGATTAATATTATAGTAAAGATTAAGTATATTATACCTTCCTTCCCTGAGCTCGATGGTCATGGACCGTGAGACCACGTCTCTAGAGGCCAAATCTTTAGCATTGGGTGCATAACGTTCCATGAACCTCTCGCCTTCACTGTTGATCAAGATTCCTCCCTCTCCACGGCAACCCTCTGTGATCAGGCATCCGGCTCCATAGATTCCTAAGAGAATTACGTCAGAGGTCATTTAAAACCAGCCATAGGGTGGCTGAGGGCTGGATATTTATAACACAGATGATCAAGTATCAACATAGACACACATAAACGCTGCAAAGAAACAGTATAACCACGGCCATAATATATAACTGTTAGATATCGCTGATGTGACATGAGACATAATCATGTTATAAACTGAAGCGGCAACTTATGTAGGCCATTCCCTCACAAGCAGTGTCAAAGATTTGTTTATGATTCTTTAATAGACAGTGAAGCCATTCTAAAGGACTTTTCCAGGCTTATGAAAGATGAAGCTCACCTGTGGGGTGGAACTGAACAAATTCGAGATCCTGGCAGGGCAGACCAGCACGGGTCACCATGGCATTACCGTCTCCTGTGCTGGTATGGGCTGATGTACAGCTGAAGTATGTGCGGCCATAACCACTGCAGAGAAAGCACAACAAATATATTTATTTGCATGTTTGTAATAATCTTTTTTTTAATATATACCCTACATTATATATATATATACATACACATATCTTATTTTTTTAAATATGGCAGTTTTGTTGTCATAAAACAACTATATATATATATATATATATATATCATATATATTATAGATATATTATATTATATTATATATTATATATATTAAAATTCAATAATCATTATTTCCAACAGAATCAAACAAACTTCTAAAGAATGAAGAAAACATTGAAGAAGAATCACTTTTTTTATCCTTTTAACTAAACTCACTAAATATAAAAAATTGTATAACAATAAAAATAAAGCTGAAATAAAATAGAATATAAATATTAGATGAAGAGCTTACGAAATGTTGTCTGAAACTAAACTACCTGAATAAATTTGTACTCAAAGCCTTACTGAAATAACAATAGCACTCATAAATTCAAAAGCACACAAAACTCAAAGTGAACATATAAAAATAAAAGTAGGCTGCACGATAATCGCAGCGATATTTAACAGAGCCTTTGTTCACTGACGAGTTGCGCAAAACCACATTCATATTCGCGCAGCTCGTCAGTGAACAACGGCTCTGTGTAGTTAATGCTGCTCAAGTGAATCCCGCAGTTATGGAGGATTTCCCCGATTCCAGACCGCTTTACGGATAAGATGCGCATTAAATATCGCATGCGATTTATCGTGCAGCCCTAAATAAAAGCAAGTCAAATTTAATTACCTTATATATATAATCATACTCAAATACACCACTGCTGATGCTTTAAAAGTATGGTTCACCCAAATGGTCAATTCGGTCATCCTTTACTCACCCTCATGTTGTTCCAAACCTGCATGAATTTCTTTCTTTTGCTGAACACAAAAGACAAAAAGATATTTTGAAGAATGTGGGCATCCAAACTGTTGCTGTTTCCCATTGACTTCCTAATTTTTACCATACAATGGAAGTCAGTAGAGGCCAGCAACTACTTGGTTACTCACTTTCTTTAAATTAAGCAGAAAAAATAAACTCGTACAGGTTTGGAACAAATTAAGGATGAGTAAATGACAGAATTTTCATTTTTCAGTTAAATATCCCTTTAAGACATAACACAAGATCATTGCTCTTACCCAGTGGCGATGACTGTGTTCTTGGCTCTGAAACGGTGGATGGATCCATCCTCCATGCACAACGCAATGACTCCCTTACACTCTCCATCCTCCATCAGCAGATCCAGGGCAAAATATTCCACAAAATAACTGGTGTCATACCTTAGAGACTAGACACCAACAGACACAATTAGACAGGTGTTCCAGTTCAAACTGAATTTGGCACAGCCGACAGACTGTCTGTAATTTCTGCTAAGATTTTATGTCTTGATTTCTCAACGTTTTAAGAAACCCCAGCCCAAATCACATCCACAGACTCTCACTCACCCGTCCATAGAGCGTGTGAAGAAGAGAGTGACCCGTCCTGTCCGCCACACAACAGCATCTGTGAGCCTGACCTCCTTTACCGAACTTCAGACTCTGGCCTCCGAAGGCACGCTGATAGATCCTCCCTTCCTCGGTACGGCTGAACGGCATACCAAAGTTCTCCAGCTGAAAAGAAACAACAACCGCTGATGAGATGGAAATCACAATCATATTGAGGCTAAGTAATGCTTGAGTTAGAGACAGGGAAACAAGAAGTCAGAAAGTGGTCTTTTTATCCAATCTCCTGACAGTAAAGGTGACAGCAGCAGGCTCTGTAAGCGTCTCTCACCTCCACCACTGCAGCAGGCGCCTGCTCTGTCATGTAGTGAATGGCATCCTGGTCTCCCAGCCAATCAGATCCCTTCACTGTGTCATAAAAGTGCCAACGCCAGTCGTCCTCCTCCATGTTGCCCAATGCGGCATTAATCCCACCCTATTTTATAAAGAAAAAGAAACAAGAACATTATAAGCCATTTTATAATTGTAATAATTTATAAATACAAGTAAATAAATTAATATGTTAACACCTTCAGCTTTTATAACCTTTACAAGAGACAAGTTGGTTACATTGTCTATATAGTATATATATATATATATCCTATCTATATATATATATTTTATATATATATATATATATAAGGGTTGTGACTGGTGAGAATTTTCCCACCGTTTACATCGACTTGTTTCAACACGTAATACCGTAGTCACCGTGGGGGTGGGGCGTTCCCTCTTTTCCTCGCTTTCCTTCGCTTTTAAATAGCTTGTAAATGCATCGTGCGCATTTTACTTTCACTTTCAATTAGCGGCAATTCGGAGTAAAGCAATTTAAAGCAAGTTTTTAGCTGGTTTAAATTTTCCCTCTTTTCCTCGCTTTCCGTCGCTTTTAAATAGCTTAAAAGCGCCGTGTGCATTTTACTTTCACTTTTGAATCAGCGGCTGTTTGGCGTCAATTGCTTGAATGCAACTACAAAATACAACTTCAAACTCACTTTAGCATATATATAAATCATAGAACTTTTATTAACAAAACAAATACACCATGCTATAGGGCAGGCTATGCCTAATATAAAATAACAAATAACTTACATAAAGTTTAAATAGGTATACAAAACTGGAAATAGGCTAAGTAAACATGTATAATATATAACCAAATAAATAAGAAACGTAGAACGTTTATTAGCAAAATGAGTAAGAAAGCTTGGAGGCACGGCATACACCTTGATGTCAAATAAAATAAATAAATGACACAAAGTTTAATGAACCAATTAAATAAGAAACGTAATGTTAAAAAAAAAAACTTCCAAAATCCCTCCTTAGATAAAACAGCAAAACAACAAGGCTTTCAACATCCAAATATTGCCAAACAGCGCTTTTTGCATTGTCATTTCTGAAACTAAATCACCGCTATCGTCGGTCCTGTCCTCGCCTCACTCTTCTCGTCTGTCTCGCCTCACTCTTCTCGTCTGTCTCGCCTCACTCTTCTCGTCTGTCTCAGCCCCACCTTCTCGTCTGTCTCGCCTCCACTCCTTCTCTTCTTCTCGCCCCACTCTTCTCGTTCGTCTCGCCTCACTGGGCTCGCCTCACTCCTTCTCAGTCTGTCTCTGCCTCCACTCTTCTCGTCAGTCTCGCCTCACTCTTCTCGTCGTCTCGCCTCACTCTTCTCGTCTGTCTCGCCTCACTCTTCTCGTCTGTCTCGCCTCACTCTTCTCGTCTGTCTCGCCTCACTCTTCTCGTCTGTCTCGCCTCACTCTTCTCGTCTGTCTCGCCTCACTCTTCTCCTCTGTCTCACCTTACTCTTCTCGTCTGTCTCGCCTCACTCTTCTCGTCTGTCTCGCCTCACGCTTCTCGTCTGTCTCGCCTCACTCTTCTTGTCTGTCTCTCCTCACTCTTCTCGTCTGTCTCACCTCTTCTCGTCTGTCTCGCCTCACTCTTCTCGTCTGTCTCGCCTCACTCTTCTCGTCTGTCTCGCCTCACTCTTCTTGTCTGTCAGCTCGACTCACTCTCCTCGCTGGAGAAATTAAGTCTGATCTGTGATGCAACTGTCGTTCGGCATGCTGCATTGTGCATCCGCGTTCTGTTTTTAATTGTAGTGTCTGTTCTTTTACTGAACTAAATGATTTTTATTACTATAAAAAATCAAAACGACGGTGGGGGTCGGTGACGCGGTGGGCAAGTGACGTAACCGGTGTTGCGGCTTAACACCGGTATCACCGTCTATCGCGGCAAGCCTAATATATATATATATACACACACACACACACACACACACACACACACACACCACACACAATAAAATATACACACTCCCACAAATACAAAATAAATATTATACATACACACACATATATATGTGTGTGTGTAATAAAAATAGTCATATTTAAATATTTGTAATTCATAGTCATAAATTGAGACCACATACATATTTTAAGAGAATATTAATTATCTATCAGTTTGAACAACACTTAAAACAACACACTTATTAGCGCTTTTCTTTTTTCAAAGTGGTGTAAGAATATCAGAGGTGTAGTTTCAAAGGTTGAACTTTTCTGTGAAATTTAGACTTCTTTAACTGAAAATCACTGCGCTGCTCTCAGACGTTCTAAAGAACTGATTCCCATTCCATCTGTTCCTGATCAGTAAAACCTGTTCTATAAAAACTAGTATAAATCCAGATGACAGATTATGCTGTTGCAGTATATGAGAGCAGATTGTTTTGTTACTAAATGATCACAAGGAGAAATGCAAGAGAAAATCAAGGAGAAATGCAAGAGGAAATCTCCAAACCTGTGCGGCCACTGTGTGTGAGCGGGTGGGGAAAAGTTTGGTGACACAGGCTGTGTTAAAACCGGCCTCCGACAGACCGAAAGCTGCACGCAGGCCTGCGCCACCGGCTCCCACCACGACAGCGTCAAACTCATGGTCTACTACTGGATACTGAGTGGAGATCTGAGGGGAGAAATACCAAAAACACATTGATCACACAAGGCCAGTAGTCTCTGTGACAGCTAATGGTGTTCTTTAAACTACCTTAATAGCCTGCAATGGTGGTGCATGTACGCGTATAACTGTCAATACTAGATCCTGCATGCAAAATGAAAACTACTGAAACCAAACGAGGAAGTAGCATACTGTATATACTTACAGCATCTGAGACTTTTGCATCTCCCCTTTTTCCATAGACGGAGAAATGCAACTTGCGGTTGCTCGTCTGCCACACCACTGGCAGCTGGATGAAGCAGCACAAATGATTAATTTTAATAGTTCTGTGACATCTGTGATGTTTATCTGTGTTTGTACATTTCACTGCTTTACCTTCATTTATTGAGTATTTATTCAATTCGCATTTATTTTGTATAGACAAACATATCGTTTCAAAGCAGCTTCAAAGGAAATTATTGGTTCAACATTTCAATTTAGAGTTAATTTATAATTAGTTTATTTTCATCTTCACCACTCTTGTGCTTGACCAGTTTTGGGGGTAACGCATTACAAGTAACGCGAGTTACGTAATCAGATTACTTTCTTCAAGTAACTAGTAAAGTAACGCATTACTTTTTAACTTACAAGAGAATATCTGAGTTACTTTTTAAAGTAAGCAAGTTCTTTTCCCCCTCCCACTTTATGCTTGACATCTCTTTCTGTCCCCATGTTGAGAGAAATCAAGATTTACTGTTTCTAAATAACTAGATATGCTTATTCATCTCACGCACAAAAAAAAAACCCAGATTCAGTATTCCTCAAAAAATAATGCAACTCAGAATATGTTCAACCGTACTAATAATCACAAATTACACAAACATTTGTGTGTACTTTTTTTTATTGCTGAAGTGTGTTGAATTTCTTCTTCTGCATTCTACGGACGTAAATCTACGCTTTTATATTTGCCAAAAATAGAACTTTTTTATTTTAAAAACAAACAGGCAAGCCCTGTCCAGATTTAAAAAGTAACGCAAAAGGAAGGTAGCCTAATGCATTCTATAAAATGTAATGCAATTAGTTACTTTTTTATGGAGTAACGCAATATCGTAATGCATTACTTTTAAAAGTAACTTTCCCCAACACTGATAGTGACAAACAATCAAATGCATTCTGGTCTTTTCTGATGACATAACAGTGAGACGTCTGGTTATTGCTTCATTGTAATAGACAAATACATTATAGGTTCGGAGATCATCTGGATGCATAAAAATCATGCATCCAGATACTTAAAAAGTGATAATATCTAATATAACGGCATGAGCATTCAGCATCACACGGCTAATGCTAATGCTGCCTGCTTGACCTTCAATGGATTACTGTATACAAACTATCTAAACGTTACTTCTATGAAATGTCACAATACATTAGGTGGAAAAACCCTCAAGCATTATTGCTAAAAGGCAAGCTCTGTTAATAAAACAGCATCACATAAAACGTACACTCATGTAACAGAGGTACTGATACTATGTAACAGCGTTACTTAACACAGCAGATGATGGTTACAAAACAGCACACAACAGGCTACAATAGACTATAGCGACATTCGAGTATAAAGCAGTTCAACTGTCGGCCTACACTGGCCGAATGCCATTAAAATACAAAGTATGCAACGTTTATGAGAGGACTTACAGCTTTAGATGACACAATCTTTCTTCCGAGGACACGGGAGGCAGCGCACACCGCAGCCATCTTGCTCTATTTCTGACTGATGAATACTCAAGCGCTTGTGATGGGAAGGCCGACTCATTTAAACGAATCGGTTCCTTCGAACAGTTTAAATGATTCAGTGATTCTTTCCCCCGGCTTCACGGCGCGGCGTATTGACTCGACTAGGTTTTAGTTCAAAGTTGTTTATCGTAATCGCATATGTAGGTTAGTTTGTTGTAGCAATGATTCAGCTCATAAAAACAGGCATGGATCTTTTCGCACCATCAACCAAATCCTCGGTTCACTTAAACAAATCTTACTTTCGTTCTCAGCTTATTCGGGTTTCCAAGTTATTATACCAAGCACACACAAACGATATTAACGTAAAATATGTATATAAATGCTTAGGCTAAAATAAACAGGGCATGCATTTCGTTCACTTGATCAATTAATTAATAGTAGGCTAACTATAAACGAAAAATTAAACAATATAGTCAAATATTTAAGCATTTGCCACTTAATTTAACACGTAATTGAAAATAAAGATAGTTGTGTGAATACATGTAGGCCAAATGCAAACGTTCAAAGCTATCAGGCTCAACCAACTGATTGAAAAGATCCGAACAATTCGATTCAAATGAATCGCAAGCCGGTTTCGCAGCTTCGGTGAGGACCGTACCAATGTTGTCCACAGTGGGGGGATTTGTCGGTGAGCGTTGTCCAAAAAAACAAACGCAAACATGCTTTGAAGCTGGGTGGAGTTATTTACTGTAAATGCCACTGTATAGAATATAACCCTCACACTTATAAATAAGCGATATTGTTTGTCCAATAACACTGACGCAGGCTTCAGCCCTACCTATGTATGCTGTAAGTGTAAGCGACTATTTGACTCTATTTGATAAAGGACGAGTGCTTTGAATACTTGCAAGGTAACATGGACATTTGATGTGTTATTGTATTGACAACATGTATTGTGCTTGCATGACTAATGGTAAATATTCTTTGTTAAAATAATAGTTACTAGCCAAATCGCGTATGCATTTGTCGTGGAAACAGGAAGTGTCATATTTCAACTATTTCTAGTTTCTAGTTAGGAATTGAATGAGAATGCACCTCTCAGTTTGCATAAGGATAGTAATGCATCACTATAAATTAAAATTAGGCAGTTGCTTTTTTCAGGCATTTAATGTCAGAATTTACAGTTGCCTTTCCCTTTTTATATCATATTGGTCAAATGTTTGATATAGAAGTATGCATTTATTTTCCAGCTGCAGTCCACATGAATAACCTGAATGATCCTCAGGACTGGAATATAAGGCCAGAGAGGCAGGGTGGTGGTGGTGACGGCAGCAAGTGGAACTATGCCTTCCTGGTGCCCATGCTGGGACTCGCTGCCTTTCGTATGTACTACACAACGCTATTGCTTCAGTAGCATGTAAATTGGGATCAATTGCATTTCATATTTTATTTTTATTTGTCTTGTGTTATGTTTTAGGATGGATCTGGTCCAAAGAGTCTCAAAAGGAAATCGAGGAGGCCAAGGTCAAGTATGAAAAGACCATAGAGACTATCCAGAAGGACCTGGATGTGAAATACCGACAGACGCTCTCTGAAAACCACAGAGAAACAGCTCAGCTCGAGCTTGATCTAGAGAAAGAAAAGCAGCGGGTGCTTGGCTACCGTCAAGCCCTGGCTTCCCAGAGTCGGCAGCTCGAGGAGGAACGTCGAGGCATGAGGTTGGAACGTGACGCTCTAGAAAACGAAAAATCTAGATTGCGTTACGCAGGACCTGCTGGCGCCCTCTTCCACGAGGCCCTGGAAAAGGAGAAAGAGCGAGAGCGGGGGGCTTCACTGGCTCTGAAGAACGTAGAGTACAGGTTGGTGGAAAGGCAGAGGGCCTTTTGCAGTATTTTGGTGCCCCGTGTGAGGAGGGTGGAGGTGGAGAAGGACCTTCTGGTTCGTACGGCTAAAGAGCCCCTTCTTGCACATCTGGAGATGGAGGATGGTCTCAGGGATATTTTTAAGAATGATCGCAGTTGTGCCGAGTATCTCAACACAGATGAGCGCAGGAACGGGAGTCTGATGTGGCTGTATCTCAGATACTGGCGGCTGCAACTCACTCTTCAGTCACACCAGAGAGCCGAGGCGGCTATACTCGGCATTCAGACAAAAAAGTAACACTGGGAGATCAGAAATGAATCTGTATCACTAAAATTATGTATTGTAAAAGATCTCATTTTCAATAAAGTTAATGAGATTCAATTTTGTAATGTTCTTTTCTTCATGGGAAGAGCAACTTAAAGGAGTAGTTTACCCAGAAATGAAAAGATGTAGATGAGTGTGTTTGTTCATCAGAACAGATTTGGAGAAATTTAGCTTTAAAAATGTAATTTTACATCACTTGATCACAAGGGGCGTGCATCGCAGTGAATGGGTGCCGTCAGAATGAGAGTCCAAACAGCTGATAAAAACATCACAATAATCCACAAGTAATCCACACCACTCCAGTCCATCAGTTAACATCTTATGAAGAGAAAAGCTGCGTGTTTGTAAGAAACAAATCCATCATTAAGACATTTTAACTTCAAACCATTGCTTCAGGCTAAAATATGAGTCCATAATGCATAATATTTCTTTCTCTAGTAAACACAAAACAAAGGAACATAAGCAATTTGTCACAGAGACAACAACATTGAAATGAATGGGGGGGGGGGTTCTGTTCACTGCGGGGCCTCCTCAAGCACGGGGCCCGGTGCGGCCACATCAGTTGCACTTCCCTAAGGACGGCCCTGTAAGCAATGCACAGCAAAACATTTTTAACGAATAAAATGTCTTCAATGGGGGTGGGAATTTAAAAAAGCTTTGCATTTGCAGAACCAGTTTAACCTGTGCTGAATAAATAATTCAAGTTAATCGTACATATTACATGATGGCCTAAAATAATTGAATCTTACATACTGTATTATAACAGGGCCTTCAATAATTTGGGTGTAAAGATAAAAAAAATATTTATATATAAGAGTTGGGTCATGTAAATATAAAGCTATCACACCTGCTTGAACATTTTGCTGAAAAGCTGCTTTTGATGACTTTCTTCCTTCATGCAACCGCCAAACAAAGTCATTGAGATGGTGTTATTATCTAACCGATTTGTTCTCTTTTCCAGTGTTTGACCTGATCTGCCACTTAAACTAACTTTGCATTACTCTCTGCGTTTTACTACTGATATTTAATATCAGTTGTATGACTTAATCTGTTAAGTGTTTAAGTATGCTATTCAAATAATTAATTTATGTCATTAAGATTTAATATGTTAAACTAAACAAGATCAGAATTGAGTCAATGGCAATACCAGAGAGGCAGGGTGGTGGTGACAGCAGCAAGTGGAACTATGCCCTCCTGGTGCCCATGCTGGGACTCGGTTTGTTTTGGTCTGTGTGATTCCATGCACTGCCCGTTTACCCAATAGTATTTTGACACCCCGGGTTGCCAGTTTGCGAGTAACATAGCACATTGCAGCCATGGAAGGCAGCAAATGAACTGGGGCAGAGATCACAGATTCTACCGGTCTTACAAAGCCTCAGCATCCATCTTAAAAGCTCTATGACCAGAGGCATCAAATTATCAACTTATCCTCAATCTGGTAACCCATGTGAGCATTGAGTCTGAGGAATTTGGACTGCAGTACCCATTTCAACCGCTAGCTGTCAATATTACATACTGCACCTTTAAAGGGGTCATAGGATGCCCATTTCCACAAGTTGATATGATTCTTAGGGTCTTAAAGGAGTCATTTGATGCTGCTAAAAAGAACATTATTTTTGTGTATTTGGTGTAATGAATGTGTTTATGCGGTTTAAAGTTCAAAAAACACATTATTTTCCACATACTGTACATTATTGTTTCTCCTCTATGCCCCGCCTTTCTGAAACGCGTCAATTTTTTTTACACGTTTTTTTTTTTTTTTTATAATTGATTTATCTGTCTTTTTACGCGTGGTGGCGTTGCATGCTCGCGCCACGAACATAAAACCATGTCTCATTTGTGATCGGAGAAATGACAAACAGCAAGTGTTACTCTACACTGCTCAAAACTCGCGTTGAATCATCAGTGGCAACGGAAAAACACAGCGGCTTACCGTGAGGGGAAGCCCTGGCTTAGCGTGGGCTGAAGCTGGGATAGAGTGAGCTGAGGCCGGCTGGACCTCGCTGGTCCACGGTGAAGTTGCTGTATCCCTCAGCGCCCAGCACGGATCAGCGCCGGCTGACGAAGCGGATATGTCCTCTTGTAAGACCAAACAAAGTAGTTTCGCTTTCACAACGAAACACAGCGTCTTCAGGACATGGCTGCAGCGTCAACAAAACTACAGCGAGACTAAAAGTTAAGCCTTCTTTCTTTGCTTGAACATTTGAGCGGCGTTATGCAAAATCTTCCCACCTGCGCCGTGACATTGTGAGGGCGTGTTAGAATGAGGCGTTTTAGGAGGGCGTGGAGGAGTCTTAACTTTTATAAAAGAATATCTCTTTGGTTTTGAGACTTTAGTCTTTGCAACTTTTCAGATCTTCTTTGTGCACCAAGAGCTTGTAACACTTCAAAGAGAAAGGAAAAATTGAAATTGCATCATATGACCCCTTTAATGGAAAGTCTGTAACATAGTTTGGTTAAAAGTTCTCAATGGTAGTGTAAAAAAACACATTTTCTACCCTGTCAAAAACAGCTCTTTTCAAAGCAAGCCGTTTTGTAGAATTTTCCTTTAAATGTTAATGAGCTCTGCCGACCCCGCCCCTCTCTTCCGAGCCGCTTTCAGAGAGACTGTTTACTTTAGCCGCATTCGTGAAACTTGCTAATTAGCACATTGGAAAGGCGATTGGCAAAGATTCTTTAAAAAACTTTATACTCACTTCTTCTGTGGGTGAAGCTGGATCATGAATGATTTGCGCGAACATACACGCATTTATGTAGATCGGGGGCGCATTCTCTTCAGAAACAAACGTAATCCACTGCGTCTTCAGCGGCTCAGATGTCGGGAGTAAATGACAGCTGCTATGTTCATTATTACATCCAACAAAAGAACACCTCAATCGCTTAGGAGTCATTATTGTCTACATTGCTGCGGCGGTGAAACTTGAAACAATGGCGGACTGATTGTGTACAGCTCACTCAGGGGGGGTCTAAGGTAGAGCCAGTCCAGTCTGTGCTAAAACAATACTGTCAATCAACTATCGTGGGAGCGGCCTCCGTCCGTGTGACGTCACACAGACAGGCATCTGAGATCGGCTCGATTTGGGAAAGGGGTAAAGATTTGAGTAGATTAAAAAAAAAAACACTGGGTGGATTTTTATCATTATAGGGTGGTTGTGTACACACACTGCCAACACACATTTAAATTCAAACAACTTGTAAAAATGCATGTAGCATCATATGACCCCTTAGGGTGCTTAAACTGGCAGGTACATTGTAATTGATAGCAAGTAAAAGTAAATTTTTTTTTCCATTTGTCTCCTGTGCTTCTTAGGGGGATATGGGGGCGCGGGAAGTTTTCGGTTGGGGGTGCTGTGTGAAAGGGGTGGGGGGGTCACCTCATTTGACAACTCCACAAAGCACTACAAGCGCGAAACTTTCAAAAGGAAACTGAGTAAGCCTAAATTGAGATCAATCATCAAGCCCTGGCTTCCCAGAATCAGAAACTCAAGGAAGAACATTGTTACATGAGGTTGGAAATGAAAAGTGAACTATCTAGACTGTTTCAAAAAGCCCTGGAAATTGAAAAAGAACGAGAGCAGATTGCTTTAGCAGTTCTGAAGGACGTAGAGTACAGGCTGGTGGAAAGGCAGAGGGCCTTTTGCAGTTTTTTGGTGCCCCGTGTGAGGAGGGTGGAGGGAGAATGACCTATTGATTTATACGGCCAAAGAGCCCCTTCTTGCACATCTGGAGATGGAGGATGGTCTCAGGGATATTTTTTAAATGATTGCAGTTGTGCCGAGTATCTCAACACAGATGAGCGCAGGAACGGGAGTCTGATGTGGCTGTATCTCAGATACTGGCGGCTGCAGCTCACTCTTCAGTCACACCAGAGAGCTGAGGCGGCTATACTCGGCATTCAGACAAAAAAGTGACACTAGGAGATCAGAAATTAATCTGTATTACTAAAATTGTACGTTTTAAAAGACCTCATTGTAAATAAAGTTAATGGTATTCAATTTTATGCTGTATTCTTTTCCTTGTGTGAAGAGCCATTTAAAGGAATAGTTCACCCAAAAATGAAAATGTACTCACCCTCTGGCAATCCAAGATGTAGATGAGTTTGCTTGTTCATCAGATTTGGAAAAATGTAGCATTCCATCACTTGCTCACCAGTGGATCCTCTGTGAATGGGTGCCGTCAGAATGAGAGTCCAAACAGCTGATAAACACATAACAGTTATCCACACCACTCCAGTCCATCAGTTAACATCTTGTGAAGTGAAAAGTTGTGGATAAACAAATCTGTTAAGACGTTTTTAACTTCAAACTGATCATAAACAGTTCATGGTACTTCTACTTATCCATACGTCATCTGACCCAAATTCTGAAATTGTTGCACATTGATGCCAGAAGGACAGCAACAGCCAACCTTAGTGTGACCCTTTTCTGGTGTGGATGGAAATACTTACATTTTATATTCCAATATTTTAATCTGACAGTACAAAATGTTAATCACAGATTTAATTTCCTCAAAAAGGGCCACTTCATTAAAAGAAATAAATCAATTAGATCCCTCAGCATTGCACTGCAAAGACACACCTTTAGCAAAAAAAAAAAAAACAATTGTAGCAAATCAGGCCATCCATAGTACCTAAAGGGGGTGGGAACTTAAATAAGCTTTATATTTTCAGAACCAGTTTAACCAGTGCTGAGTAAAAAGTTGAGGGGAAACAGCCAAGAAAAGATTTAAGAGGAATAATATTATCCTGTCCCTTAGTCTCTTATGATCCTTAAAGACAAGGTAAGCTACTTAAGCATACTGCATTAAATGTAGACCTAAAATTATTGAGGTGTAACATAAAAAAGATATAGCCTATGCAGTATGCATACCAACATGTTGGGTCATACATATAAAACTACCACATGAGTTGTGAAGGAACATGTTTCAAGAAGTTGCTGATTTGTTATCTTTTGTAATATTTGACCTGATCTGCCACTTGAAATTTTGCATTACTGTTAAAATAATTTTACTACTTTACTGCTTTTACCATCAGTTCTATGAACTAATATAGTGTATAATATTCAAACAATTGTCTGTCTGTCTGTCTGTACTTAGAATAGTCTTTCTCTTTTACATATTGATTCAGCTGCAGTCCACAAAGCATGAATGATCCAGAGAGGCAGGCTGGTGGTGGTGACGGCAGCAAGTTGAATTATGCCCTGATTGGGTCCATGTTGGGAATCGCTGCCTTTGGTATGTACTACACAACACTATTGCCCTTAAGGGTGCTTTACTAGTGTGTACGGACATTGTGAAAAATTGCATGTAAAAGTTTATTTTCCCCTTTTTTTCCTGTGCTCTTAGGGTACATCAAGTCCACGCTGTTTCAATTTAAATTCAGGGATACCAAAATCGAGATCCATCATCACGCCCTGGATTCCCAGAATCAGAAACCTAAGGAAAAAGGTGATCTCATGAGGTTGGAAATAAAAAACGAAATATCTAGAGCGTTTCAAAAGGCCCTGGAAATGGAAACAAAACAAGAGGAGAGTGCTTCAGTCTTTCTGAATCAAGTAGAGCACAGGCTGATGGAAAGGCAATGGGATTTTTGCAGTTATTTTGTGCGTTCTCCAAAGATGGTGGCGAGGGAGAAGGAACTGTTGGTTTTTACAGCCAAAGAGTCCCTTCTTGCACATCTGAAGATGGAGGACGGTCTCAGGGATATTTTTAAGAATGATCGCACTTGTGCCAATTTATTTAACACAGATGAGCGCAGGAACGGGAGTCTGATGTGGCTGTATCTCAGATACTGGCGGCTGCAGCTCACTCTTCAGTCACACCAGAGAGCCGAGGCGGCTATACTCGGCATTCAGACAAAAAAGTGACACTGGGAGAGCAGAAATGAATCTATATCACTAAAATGATGTATTTTTAAAGACCCCATTGTCAATAAAGTTAATGAGATTCAATTTTGTTATACTGGTTTCTTTGTGGGAAGAGCACATTCAAATGTGTACATACAGTATGTCAATGCAGTGTACACAATAACATACCAAATATTTAACTGTAGTAAAATATGTTTTTAGGGCTCAAGTAGTGAGCATTTGAATTTTTAACCAAACATTTACAATACTCATCCATGTACCTCATCTTATATAATTATGTCACTGTTGGCATGATGATCTCAATGTGACCTTTTCCTGATGTGGATGGAAATTCTCACATTTTATATTCAGAGGGTGCTATATGTTTATCACAGATTTAATTTACATTTACATTTATCCATCTAGACTCTTTTATAAAAGGTGACACATAAAACAGAGCTACATACACAGTTTGTCACGGAGACGACAACATAGCAATGCACAACGCCGGGTTTATTGTAAGAGGTGAAATGCAAAGAAAAGAAGAAAGAACCACTTAAATTAAAAGAAACAAAATCCCTCACTTAATTATAAGCAATGCACTGCAAAACATTCTTTAACAAATAAAATCAGGTCAGCTCATGTCTCCAAAAAGACATGAGGGGTGGGGATTTAAATAAGCTTTGCATTTGTGGAACCGGTTTAACCAGCACTGAATAAACAGTTCAAGGTCAAAAGCCATGAAAAGATTCACAAGGAATCACAGCATTATATCTGGCAGTCTGTTTTGATCCTTAAAGGGAAGGTAAGGTAATCTTATATCTTATATGAAGGCCTGAAAGAATTGAAAGGTAGATAAAAAAAAAAAAATTAAGTAAAAAAAAAAAAATATTATACAGTATGCATACCAATATGAGTGCTAAAGACAAAAAGCCACACCTAATGTGTAGGAACATGTTGCGAGAAGTTGCTTGCAGTGAAATCTGAAAGTGAAAGTGTTTTGACGTTCGTGAGCATGTTAAAATAAAAGCTGATGTTGTTCTCTTCTGACTTGTTTTCATTTTCAATTCAGTCAAAATGAATGATCTGAATGCCCGAAGGGATCAAATGAATATTAGAGCAGCTGGAAATGGTGGAGATGATAAATGTAACTGGAACTGGCCTCTGCTGATTTCACTGTCTGGCTTAGCATTGTACCGTAAGCATTGCATTTTGTGGTTATTTCTGGCACAAAAACATTGGCTCAAATCTTCTAGAACGCAAGTCATTTCAACTTTTCTTTATATGTAAAGAAAGTCTATCAGCTTTCTGCATATTCTTTGCTTCTTTACAGAATGGTTCACGCACAGGAGAATAAGAAATGAAATGGATTGCTTGAGGAGGAGCATTGAGAAAGATAGAAGGGAGGACAAAGCAATGGTTGTGATTCACGAGATCCGCAGGTTGTTACATGCTAGACAAGACATCATTTGTAGCAATACTGTCCCATATTTTGCTCAGCGGACCAGGGAGCAAGAGTTATCCAGCATGGCCTCCAGTGACCCTATAGCACATCAACTCAATATAAAAGCTGATCTCCTCAAGATCTTCCAGCATCCTGAACCCTGCTCAAGAGCCACAATAAACACATGTGTTGAAGACTGGCAGAGAAAACTTAAGGGTTTACTTGAAAATGAGCAAAAATAGACTGCCACACAGTTTTATAATAATTTAGGGGGGAAAATCAGGATTTGTTTGACCCAGTGTTACACTGGACTTATGTTATGTTGTATTTTAATGTCAGTTGTATGTGAACGTGTGAATGTTCAGTGATACTCAGAAATAAATAAAATTCTGTCAGGATTTAATGTGTTATGAAACTGAGCTGAACCAAGCAATCTGTATTAACAGCATATGTAATTATATTCAAGTGGCTTGACTGTGTTATGCAGTTTGTAAAAAATAAATGAATGCCTGTCTGTTCAAAATTGCCTAATAATGTAGCCTTCACTGCTATAGTTTAGTATAATTCCCTTGCGCAAATCTACAATTAATGCCATTCAGGGTTAATTTGTTAATTGAATTCATTTATTGAATGATTTATTTTTGACAAGCCTGTTTTCCCAGACCTCATCAAATAAAGAAAACCTCACCTGTAAAGACACACTGACAAAGCAGAAGTATCAGATTTAAACTGGTTTAATGGTGTTAAAAATTATTGTAATTCACTTCTCTGCAGAAGATTAAGAGATGTCAGTATATTAAAAATATAATGAATTTACAAGGCAGGAATTAAAATCAAATCATTTTTAATACGACTGAATTGTATTTAAGTTGATCACAATTTAATAAAAATATGGTAAGTTACTAATTATAATGCTTTCCACCATGGTTATTAAACAGTGGATATATTATATACAGAAAGAACCTTACATTATCAAAGAACATTATTACTGACTTCAGCGTAAGTTTAAGCACTCAAAAACTCCTGTTAGAATCACTACTGAAGCTGTCAACATTGTGAAAGGAATCAGTTGGGAGTCACATTTGTACTAAACAATAATAACATAATAATTGTATTGTTATGAATAATGTTCTATATTGCATTACAGTATTTTGTTTTCTCTAATGTATTTTATTTTGGGAGGATTAGGCTTAGGCTATATAAGAACACCCACTGTGATAAACATGTATAGCTTGAATGCACCATAAAAGTGTCTGACAGATGCACAAATATGCCTATTTGCAGCATTTTGGATAATGTGCACTGTAAGAAATAAATGTTTCTTGTTCGTATTTAAGTATTTGACATGGTACAACATGATGTTTAGGCATAAAAGATCTTCACTGATATCAGACATTTCTCTCAGCTCATGTGTTCGTCAGAGAACATATCAATTAGCTTTCAAAAGAATTGCAGAAAAGTGTTGAATCAAAGAACCACTGTTTATTTAAGAATAAAATAGCAAAAATACGAATAAAGAAAAAGAATATTATTTGGAGTATTTGCTCTACTCCAAATAAGTCCACTCTACAGATCATCAGATACATCATTCACCCCCCATTTAACTTTTGATTGAGTTTCAGACCGCAATAGTTTGTGATTGTTGTTCTCAGAGACCTTTAATGAATTCTTTAATAGAGTTCAATTGAACAAAGGTTTTCATCAGAGGTTTTTTTTCTTTTCTTTGGTGCATCTAATGAAACTGAATCTGTGCAGAGCTCAGACAAAATGATCAATGAGTCCCGTGTGCCTATTTCTGATGCCACTCATCTTCTCAAAGATGACCAAACACAGAGATCAACCACAGGATAAATCCAACTGATTTCTCATGAGCTGTTTTTTCAGCCATGCAGGCTTGAGGAGGTGTACTGACATAAGCGTAAACCATCTTAAGATTTCTTTAATCTTTAATTCACAGACAGGCAAATATCACACTAGGGGTGGGCGGTATGACCAAAATTCTGTTTCACAGTATGTTCAGTGCTGAGTTATACAGTCAAATCCTCTCATTATAACATACAGAGTGTATACACAATGTACATAATAGATTGATTGCGCAGTGTAGAGAGATTCATTGGTCAGAACAGAACTTGAACTCGAACAGAACAGAACAGAACTCGCTCTTTGCGAGCTTATAATCCATTCGAAATGCAGAACTTTTGTTTTTCAGCTACATGCACGTTGCAAAGTTTTGGGAATGACATCCGCATATTTATGCAGGATTCACTCTCGACATGGCAGTGATTGACATAGTGATAACTATAGCAATGGACAGGACAAAATATGTGAAAATGTGCATTAAGACTAGAGCACCCTCACTAATTTCAGAAGCGCCCTCAGTGATTTATTTCTGGAACTGGAAATATAGTTATTGTATAACTATACAAAAACAACAAAATACAAATGCACCAAATAAAATAATCTAATAAATGCATATTTACTATAAGCAGTTAACTCAAATATTAAATAATAAAATAAATAACTAGAGAAGGCTGACTATAATCAGCTTGCTTCCAGTTTAATGGATGGGATGATGAGTTCTCTGTAGCCTATGGGGCAGCCAGTGGGTCCTTCTCCTCTGCTCCATGTCTCCTGTGGACCATGAGTCGAATGTTGAAGTCTGGCTTTCTGCTTTTGAGGCCAAAGGTAGATGATCTCAGACCTTGAATATTCCAACATGATAGGCTATAATAAATGCTTTGTTGTCCATGGGGTCTTAGTGTTGGTGATACTGTAAGTATTGTCCTATGACTGTAGGTGTGAGCAGATTAGGTTAAATTATAATTTTATTGGGGGGAACAAAACATCCCACATCCTGTCCAATGTTGTCCTCTAAACAAATGTGCAAATTAAAGTCTACGAAAACAAGCATAGATTCCCTATGTAGATGGGGGAAGTTGTGGCCTAATGGTTAAAGAGTCAGACTCATAACCCAAAGGTTGCAGGTTCAAGTCTCGTAGGTGGGGGAGTGAATGTACAGCGCTCTCTTCCTCCTTCAATACCATGACTGAGGTGCCCGTGAGCAAGGCACTGAACCCCCAAATGCTCCCCGGGCACCGCAGCAAAAAAAAAATGGCTGCCCACTGCTCCGGTTGTGTGTTCACGGTGTGTGTGTGTGTGTGTGTTCACTGCTGTGTGTGTGTGTGTGTGTGCACATTGGATGGGTTAAATGCAGAGCACTAATTCCAAGTATGGGTCACCATACTTGGCCACATGTCACTTTCATATGGCCATTTTTTAAAAGCCTAAAAACAGCTTAAATAATAAAGAAGAATAAAGAAAAAAAGGGTAGGAATAAAGAGGGTAGGGATATAAAAAATAAAATATTTTATATAAAAAGAATAAAGAAGAATAAAGAAAAAAAGGGTAGGAATGCACTCACTCCTCTAAATACAGTAACATGTTACTGTAATTTTTTTAAATCTTTTACATGAAACTTGATTCTCGATATTTTTGGGGATAAACGGATATGATAGATTTAAAGGGAAACGCGAGTCGGTTCAAATGAATCGTTACAAAGAGCCGGTTCAAATGAGCGATTCGTTCAGAACATCAGAATCTGGATGCGGATCTTGTTCTCAGTCGGAGCCGATCCGCGCTGACAGTCTGCAGGTGCAGGTGATGATGATGGTGTGAGGATCCGCCGGTCGAACCGATTCACCGGACAGACTTGTGAACACTAGGTAATAAACAGACTGTCATCTTGACATAATATGACGGAGTTTCATCGCAGATCCTCAGCCGGTACCGGAGGCTCTCCGCCCGGGATCAGCCGCTCCAGCGCCGCGGGTGGAGGTGGAGGAAAAGGCGGATTATCTCAGCCGGCTGGATGGCGGTGTCTGCTGTCCTTCACCATCCTTTCCCTGGCGTGTGTGTGTGGATTCATCTCCAGGCTGTTCGCGGTGATCCGCTTCGAGAGCCTCATTCATGAGTTTGATCCGTGGTGAGGATCTTGACTTCATCGCTTCATTTCTTTGAAACGCACTAAAACTCTTGATAACTATGAAAGTCACAGATTGTGAGCTGACTAACTGGACAGTTGATGTTTCAGAGCAGACAAACAGCTGGTTTAGTTTTAGTTCAGCAGCTTTCTGTTCTGTGTTCAAGCTAAAGTGAGCAGTGGCTGTCTCTCAGAATCTAGTGTGCTGCTTATCTAGAGTCTAGACTTACAATCTGAGTGATCTGTCTTCCAGAATAGCCTGTTTTTGGTCTTGTGATCTCTGATTATGTGATATCAGTTTTTCTGAGCTGACCTGCAACACACACTGATGCCCAAAATTGCTGTTTTCTGCAGGTGTACCTGAGTGTGTTTGAAGCACAGGGTGTTCCGGATGTTTTAAGACGCTTTTCTCAACACTGAACAATGTCGTTATGAGAGCACAGAATTTTAAGGGATTTATTTTATTTTTTTTTATATATATAATATATAACAGAATTCTAAGGAAAAAAGTAAATATTGCAAGATGTAAACTCATAATTCTGAGCAAAAAAGTCAAGATTTTGAGATGTAAACTCAAAATAATCTCCCATGGGTTGGTGATCAGGTTCATGTCAGATTCAGCATCCGTCTGTCAGGATGGAGAGATTTGATTCATTTTCATCTTATCTTTCTGTTCATCATACATGCACACTGTAATCCACTTTGCTGGATTTACTGAAAAATACAGTAAATCATTTTTTCAAACGACTTTTTCAGCAGTTTTCACATGGAATTTTAACCAATGTTAATTAAGAAACTTAGCTGGCAATAACCACATTTTTTAAATTAATTTGTGTGTTTTGCTTAAAATACTGAGACATGCCAACTGATAAATGTATTTTTTTTTATGCTGCAGCATTACAGATACCAGACATCTGCTCATACCTGTTTATGTCTGCAGAGGATTTACATGTTCATTTTTTCTTTTTTTTTTATTAAGTCTGATTGAGCTCATATTCGTTTCCAGATGTTCTTAATAGATTCTGTAATGAGATGAAGTGAAGTGGAACAGATTGTCTGCTGTTACTGTCTGAACTAATTGAAGATGTTTGGTGACTCAGAGCCGAAAAGTTATTACACTTCGATCAAACAAAGCATTGAATCATTTGCAATAAGACCAGGAACATGTATTAAGAACGTAAGTCTGATATCATGTTGACTTTAAGGCCGGAGCATCTTATCTTTCTCAAAATGGATCATAATTACTGCATTTATCTCACATCTAATGATCTTGACTGACTGAGAGGAAAATCAATTCTGGTCAGATTCTGGTGTTTGCGTTCACACATGAGTAGAGGAGACAGAACGAGACGTAGACAGATGGAGAAAGCGCTCTGGCTCGATCTTGCGGTTTGTTTGCCAAACATCCAGCTCCTCCTGCTGCTCGGCGAGACACAGATAGTTAACCAGTATTGATTAAGTAGCTGTTAGAAACACCAGTGCAGTCTGTTCTGCCTGATAACACACAAATATGGATTTTCTCCATCATTTAATCCAGTGAGTGGTTGGATTCAATTCAAACAGTAGATTAATAAAGTAAATCAGGTCAGAATGTAAAAGACCTGCTTATAAGATGCATTTTTGCTTATAATTGCTGAAGTATTTATTGCATGTTTCTCCTCAGTAATAGAATAAGCTTCAAAGCACTGCTGCAGTTTCACTTATTTTGGGTGCATTTCATGAATGAGGTTTCATCATGGAGCAGGTGCGTTTAACCCATGCACAAAAGATGAATTATGTCTTGTCACAGTCATCATAGAAACATCTAACCGTTACGATCCCAGCGGCTCTTTTATGACACACTTAATGCTGAAACAGGTTTATTGTGAGGTTATAAATTATAGACAGGTAATGGCAGTACAGACTGTAGTCTAAAACTCTTCTTTCTGATTGTGCGATCTTGCGATATGCATCTTGGGACTTGGGTCGTGATTGACAGCACACCTCGAGTATGTCTGTTTGTTGTTTTGGCTCCTTCAGAACGGCACACTCTGTCCTTGCATTATCCAGTGCATATTATTTGATGAAAATATAAATATTTATTAGATTACTTTTCATGAGTGCTTCATGAATTTGTTGTATTATTCAGCAATTTTTAGGATCTGAGCAGTACACGGCTTGTTTCACGTCTGAAAAAAATATATGCACACACATTTTAATTTAAAAACAAAATCTCATTTTTTTTTTTACTTTTTTTATGTAATTTACCTTTCTCTTTTCACAGAAATTGCTTTTTTGATATAAATTTGATTTTTTAATATATAAATTTCATTTAACTTTTTTATATAATTTACCTTTCTCTTTTCACAAAAATAGCTTTTTTTGTGCATGGTATACAAAAAAAAATACAGCACTGAATATAAAAAAATAACGTTGCAAATGAATTACCATTCAGAAACAGACTTGTTTACTGCCCTCTTTCACATCAACACTCCTCTTTCAACATCACAATTTGAATTTAAATTGGAGTTTGAGTTTGACTTTGGAATTCTGGATCTGGAATTCAAACTCTAACTCCCGAGTTTAAATTCCAGATCCAGAATTCCAAAGTTCCAGCAGAAGTCAATCTCTCAGAAATCATCTGCTGCTTTGTTGTATTGTGAGCAGCTTCCTCTGAGGGTTTGGAGAATTTAAACTCACACTGAGGGTAAAACCCAAGTGTTTGTTCGTCTGTGAGCGGCTCTGGGTTTGTATGATAAACAGCTTCATTAGTCTCTGTTAGCAGAAACCCTCCGGTGCTTCAGCGATTGTTTCTCTCCTCCAGAGCTTCTCAAGTCTGTCTGAAGAGCCGTTTGTGCATTCTGAAGAAAAATGAATCACTCTTTGACTGAATCCTCTTATGCTTGTCTTTGCAGTTTCTGACTGAAACAAACAACAGTATAAAAATCATCGGGTCTGTTCAAGTATAATCTTTGTTTGCTAAAACATCCACAACTGAGTCAATAGTCGCCATACAGTGAGAGTCTAGAGCTATAAAATGAATATGTTGAGCAGCTCAGATCAGAGGAGGTTCATGTGAGATTACTTGAGTCTTTTTGCTCTCCATTTAATCCCATTGCTGTCCAGGAGAAAGAATTAAGGCGTAAACTAGATGTTCTATGTTTTGTGAGCGTTTGTTTGTCTCTCTTTGGCAGAGACGTTTGTGAGTCTTTTTCTGGCATAAGTCAGACGGCTGGCACTTTTTATGTTCATGATGCTCTGGTGAGTGTGTATATGTGTGTGTGGGTTTGTGAATATAATGACATCATCATCCTCATCTCTGGCGGCTCACAGACTGTGTGTTTTGTCAGTGCCATGTGTTGCTGGTTGGCAGACTGTCAGTCAGACACAGAGACATCAGACTGAGCCGGATCAGATCCACACGAACAAGAAAACAGACAGTGGAGATTCCTGGAGTAAAAACAGATCAGTGCATGCATGCTGAGTTGGAATGGATGATTGTTGATGGAGAACAGAATGGAGGGTCCAATGAAATCCATTTTATTTGATCCAAAATTCCGTTTGACTTGTTCCAAAATTAGAAATTTTCTGGGTCCTGTTTTAATAATTTAATTAAGTTTTAATTATCAAAACACATGTTTAATTAACTGAAATTATGGACAACAGTTTATTAACAAAGATACAATTTTACAGCGCAGTGAAATCCGTTCTCTTTTATTTCTCCTAAAATAGTTTTCCATTTTAATGGTTTAATTGAATTTTATTAATGCAAAAACATGTTTAATTAATTGAAATCATGAAACGTGTACAATTTAACTACCAATTTATTAAATGTTTAACAAAAATATGAATTTTAAGGCCATATGAAATCTGTTTTATTTTTTCCCAAATTCAGTTTTGTTTTGTTTGTTTGTTTTCAAAATTCCATGTTTCCTATTTACATTTTTCTGAATTAACCAAATTTCAATCATGACAACTCTCGGAACATTTTAGCATGGTGATGGATATGACAATGTTAATGTATTTGGTCTTGGTGGAACAGATCTGCTATGCTGCTGCTGAATTGCTGGTGCTGTTGGTTATTGCTGTATTTGTACATTATTGCTGCTGCAAGAAAGTACAAGAACTTGCTACTGCCAATACATAAGCCAATACGGTGCTGTGAGTATTAAGAAATGCTGCTGCTGCACAAGTAGCATATAAAATAACCCCGTAGCAGAACTATACAGGTGGAGCTGGGGAAGGTGGAGGGTCTCAGAGAAACTCTGAAAGCGCGCTGCAGGAATCTCTAGTGAATGCTAGCCAGCCATATACAGTGGGTACGGAAAGTATTCAGACCCCCTTAAATTTTTCACTCTTTGTTATATTGCAGCCATTTGCTAAAACCATTTAAGTAAATTTTTTTTCCTCATTAAGGTACACACAGCACACCATATTGACAGAAAAAACACAGAATTGTTGACATTTTTGCAGATTTATAAAAAAGAAAAACTGAAATATCACATGGTCCTAAGTATTCAGCCCCTTTGCTGTGACACTCATATATTTAACTCAGGTGATCTCCATTTCTTCTGATCATCCTTGAGATGGTTCTACACATTCATTTGAGTCCAGCTGTGTCTGATTATACTGATTGGACTTGATTAGAAAATCCACACACCTGTCTATATAAGACCTTAAAGCTCACAGTGCATGTCAGAGCAAATGAGAATCATGAGGTCAAAGGAACTGCCTGAAGAGATCAGAGACAGAATTGTGGAAAGGCACAGATCTGGCCAAGGTTACAAAAAAACTTCTGCTGCACTTAAGGTTCCTAAGACCAGTGGCAATCCATTAATCCTTAAATGGAAGACGTTTGGGAAGACCAGAACCCTTCCTAGAGCTGGCCAAACTGAGCTATCGGAGGAGAAGAACCTTGGTGAGAGAGGTAAAGAAGAACACAAAGATCACTGTGGCTGAGCTCCAGAGATGCAGTCGGGAGATGGAGAAAGTTGTAGAAAGTCAACCATAACTGCAGCCCTCCACCAGTCGGGGCTTATGGCAGAGTGGCCCGACGAAAGCCTCTCAGTGCAAGACACATGAAAGCCCGCATGGAGTTTGCTAAAAAAACACCTGAATAAGATTCTCTGCTCTGATGAGACCAAGATAGAAATTTTTAGCCTTAATTCTACGTGGTATGTGTGGAGAAAACCAGGCACAACTCATCACCTGTCCAATACAGTCCCAAAAATGAAGCATGGTGGTGGCAGCATCATGCTGTGGGGGTGTTTTCAGCTGCAGGGACAGGGACGACTGGTTGCAATCGAGGGAAAAATTAATGCGGCTAAGTACAGGGATATCCTAGACGAAAACCTTCTCCAGAGTGCTCAGGACCTCAGACTTGGCCGAAGGTTTACCTTCCAACAAGAAAATGAACCTAAGCACACAGCTAAAATAACGAAAAAGTGGCTTCACAACAACTCTGTGACCATTCTTGAATGACCCAGCCAGAGCCATGACTTAAACCCAATTGAGCATCTCTAGAAAGACCTAAAAATGGCTGTCCACCAACGTTTTCCATCCAACCTGACAGAACTGGAGAGATCTGCAAGGAGGAATGGCAGAGGATCCCCCAAATCCAGTGGTGTGAAAAAACTTGTTGCATCTGTCACAAAAAAAAGACTCATGGCTGTATTAGATCAAAAGGGTGCTTTTAGTAAATATTGAGCAAAGGGTCTGAATACTTAGGACATGTGATATTTTCAGTTTTTCTTTTTTTAATAAATCTGCAAAAATGTCAAACATTCTGTGTTTTTCTGTCAATATGGGGTGCTGTGTGTACAGTAATGAGGAAAAAAAAATTAACTTAAATGATTTTAGCAAATGGCTGCAATTAACAAAGAGTGAAATTTTAAGGGGGTCTGAATACTTTGCGTACCCACTGTACATGTGGTGTGGCACTAAGCTCATTGGAGCATAGGCAGCATGAACCAATCAGCTTGTGCCAAGTCATATAACTCTCTGAATATCATCAGTTACGTTAACACCCCGTCAAAATGCGCCATCTAGAGTTTCATGACTAAACTATATATAAAACCAAAAGACGTCTAATCTATTATTTTATAAACTAAACAAACTTATAATTTATTCAAATAATAGTACATTACTTAGTGTTACAATTGCTCGTTCCTTTGAATGTTATTTATTATTTTTATTGTGTGATTGTTTTATTGTTCTGGGAGTTTAGATTTAATACAGATATGAATCAAATGAAGAAAAAAATATCAATTTAATAATCTTTGAAAATGTAATCATCGTTTAAAAAACCTATTTTTTTATTTTTGGTACATACTAGCGGCAGTAGTATGTGCATCTAAAAGGTGAAGTGGAAACAACATAAATGGTCAAAAGGTTTACTGTATTTTTGAATCATTGATGATGATAACTATGAATAAGAAAAGACATACAGGTGCATCTCAATAAATTAGAATGTCGTGGGAAAAGTTCATTTATTTCAGTAATTCAACTCAAATTGTGAAACTCGTGTATTAAATAAATTCAGTGCACACAGACTGAAGTAGTTTAAGTCTTGGGTTCTTTTAATTGTGATGATTTTGTCTCACATTTAACAAAAAACCACCCCAATTCAATATCTCAACAAATTATAATACTTCATAAGACCCATAAAAAAACATTTTTAGTGAATTGTTGGCCTTCTGGAAAGTATGTTCATTTACTGTACATGTACTCAATACTTGGTTGGGCCTCCTTTTCCATGAATTACTGCATCAGTGCGGCGTGGCATGGAGACAATCAGCCTGTGGCACTGCTCAGGTGTAATGGAAGCCCAGGTTGCTTTGACAGTGGCCTTCAGCTCATCTGCATTGTTGGGTCTGGTGTCTCTCATCTTCCTCTTGACAATACCCCATAGATTCAGGTCAGGCCGAAACCATGTTGCTTGAAGTCCAGTGTGATGTTTCCACAGTCTGTGATGATTTGGGCTGCCATGTCATCTGCTGGTGTTGGTCCACTGTGTTTTCTGAAGTCCACAGTCAACGCAGCCATCTACCAGGAAATTTTAGAGCACCGTAAGCATGGCTTTCCTGTAGTTCAAACAGTAGATCATGGTGTCGTGATGACAAGGTCATGGGATTGATTCCAATTGAATGTGTAAACTGATCAAATGATCAACCTTGAATGCAATCAAGTCTTGAATGCAGTCTGCCAAGTGCATGAATGTAACTGCATAGAGACTGATAATGACAGCAGAGGGCATCTGAAGAGATTCAATGAATCTTTTTCTCTTTAAGAAGCGCTAACGGAAATCTCTGACAGTGTTTTCCTCCTGCTATGGTAAATGCTTTGAAAAAAGTATTATTTTAGAGCATCAACACACGCAAACTCATTTGTCATTCATCAGGTTTTCAGATGCATACATTTCAAAGGATCGGTTTTGTCGGCATATTCAGACATTTGAAGAGATTTCACTGTAAATCACTTGATGTCACAGAAGCTCTTTGAAGTTTCTCGTGACTCTTTCTAACTTGAGAGACTCAGTGAGAATACATAATGTGCAATGTTCTCAACCAAATGAATCTTAACATATATCTCACTGATTTCAAATGTTTTCAACTTAAATCATTTAAAATAAAAAACATTAAAAAAATTTGAAAATATATATATATATTTTTTAATTAATTCTCTCAAAAACTGCCAAGAACCAGGATTCTTAGGGTCTCGTAAAACCTGGATGAATAAGGCAATTTTAAAAGTCTGATTTCTTGACTTGGAAAAGTCAATAAAATCTTGAAAAGTCCTCAAAGAAAAGTTTTATAACCTTTTCAAATGTTTCTAGTTATGTCAGTGCTAAAATAATGTATGGTGTAAGTGCGAGTTTACGATTGTGAGTAAAAATAATTTAATAAAATAACTTCACAAACAACTAAATCTGTTCCGTTTGTAAAAAACATTGAATCATTTAAATTATTTTATTAAATGTAATTATTTTAATATAATGCCACTCCTAGTCATTAGCACTATTAATTACGCATCTCTTTAGAATACTCGATGTCGATAGTGTCATTCTGAGGTTAAATATTTGTGTCTAACTGTATAATCGAGTCTCACGTCTACTTTCACTCTTCCAATTTTCAATTATAATCAATATTTCATGTTCATGTCTGTGTTGGGCTCTAAAGGAATCAGGTAATGACTGTTAGTGGATGTGATTATGGTGTGTCCAGAGGTTTTGTGTTACATGCGATGAAGAAATCAATAGCTAAAGTCGCTGCATTAGAAGTTTGTCTTCACCTGGGTTTGTTTTGCAGGTGTTTCAGTATTTCACATTCTTCTCCAGACCCTGAAGATCATCAATGAGGTGAATTTCAGTCTTTCTCTCGGTATCTTCTTCTCCCGCTGTTGTTTATTTCTTCGTTTGTGATCGCCTCTGGCATTTTCACGTTGTCTTGCAGTTCTCTCTCTCTCTCTTTTTCTGTCTTGCGGTGGTTTGTTGCATGCATTTGTGTCAGGGAGGTGCTGGTAAGACAGTAGCTGTCTCCAAACCTACACTCTTCAAAATAAAGCTTTTTTTTTTTTTTCTCAGCAATGCCATAGAAGAACCATTTGTTTGTATCGCAAATAACCTTTAAGTGTACATTACTTAATCAAACCATTTTATTTCTTTGTGTTGATCTAAAGAACCTTTTATAAAGAACTTTTCGTGGAATGCAAGGGTTCCATGGATGCTAAATGGTCTTCATGGAACCATTGATTCAAATAAAGAACCTTTGTTTTTTGAAGTGCAGTGAGCTGTCTGTCCTTATAAGTCAGCTTGATGTAACTGTTCAGCTGTTTGCATTGGACTCTTGCTTGTGATGACTTAAAATGCTAAGTAGGCGAGAATGTCATTCCTTCTACCATCTTGCAGTTCGCTTTAGGTCCTGAGCAATCGTCATCACACACATACTGATTTGAGTCGACTCACAAGAGTCTTCATTTCATGCTCTGCTTTCAGAATACGACGGACTATACAGCATATTTTATTGGAATGTTCTGGTTTAAATTGTATTAGACAAGGATTTTATTCAAAAAAATCAAGAATGGATATTTTTAGAAAGAGCTTGTCCTGAGAAAATTATAAGATTTTCTGTCAAATATCAGAAATATCATGAGTAGTGGAAGAGCTTATATAATGTCTGTATTTTTTATGTTGTTGTAAGAAAAATATTGTTGTTAACTTATTGTGTATACTTATCTTTATTTATTGAAATGTTATTGTTATTATGATTATTACATTTTTTAATAATCTTTAGTTTGCCAAATAGCATTTCTGCAAAATAGTATTTGCAGCCGAAATGGCATGCAAGCGAATAAATGAATGAATGAATGATCTGGTTTGAACATCTTTGTAAATGCTCAGGTGAATCAGAAGCAATTATGAACCACAATTTTAGTCTTTTTCTTTGCTTTTTTTTTCCATTTTCAAATCATTTTCATAATTTTTTGTGACTCATTGTTGGGCTGTCAAAAGACATTTTTACCCAAACCAAAAATGCTAAATAACTTTATTGCTGAGATGTTAACTACACGCCACTCACATGTGCCACAATAAGTACTGTACGTTGTTTATATTCATTTTCATGTTTTTTAAATGTAGTATGTTTTATGCAGTATATGCTGCACAATGTGCAGCTCTTTCTCTCTTGCTCTCTTTTCACTCTCTGTTTTTCTCTTTTTCTCTCTGCAGTTGGTAATAAATGAGAGCTCATTTATTTTGCACTCTCAGGTTCTCTTTAGTTTGTCCTTGACTTTCTGTTCTGGAGGCCATTTCTCAAAAGACAATCGATATCCTACAGTCCTTTTCAGCAGCCCTGAACTTCCTTTTGTCCCTCTCTCCACTTTCTATTTGTGTGCATGGCATGCAGCTGAGAAAGTAAACCGAGTTAGATTTCACACTCACTTACATAGTCCTAAAAATAGGCTCTGTTTGTTTTTCCCATGCAAAAAGTAATGAATGTTTTTTTCTGTAGATTTTGTTCTAAAGGTTGGATTCTACTGAAGATCAGACTCTATAGAGTGCCTGTGCAGACTCATAACTTGTATCTTTTCTCATATCACAGTAATTCAGTTTGATTTAAAGGCTGTTTTTTACAATGTCTCTGTTTACTTGTAAACTGAAGCTCATCTATAGAGTTTTATACGTCTGTCTGTGACCTTGTGATGTACAGTTATCCAACACCAGTGTCTCACACCTGCTAGTCCACATATATCTTCTAATATAAAGTTGACCTTGACTGTTTTTATGATCTATAAATGCACAAACGACAAGATCCAACATCAACTGTTTGCAGAGAGCTTGTTGGATTCACAGAGAATGAATTTAATAGTGTTGTATTAGCTGTAAGGATAGATTCCACAGCAATCCTATAGCTCTTGTTTTAAGCCTCAGCTTGATTAATATTTCTGCTCTGAAGTATGATGCTTTCTGCTTCATTTGGTGGCTGGCATGCACAACACAGGACAATTATTCTGTGTTTTTAAAATGTATAATGCACTAAACGGCTCTCTTGTCCTTGGTTTTTACTGCATTGCACAATAAAATGGTGTCACAATGATTATTTTTCCCTGTGGCTGAAAACAGCATTTGCACTTGTGTGTCTGTTGTGATATGATGGGTCATTGTGTGCTGTTTATGAGCATGAGTTCATGTGCTTGAGGGTTGTTTTTTGTGATTTTGAGTCCCAGCTCGAGGACTTTTTCATGATCCCTTTGGGCTCTTCCCAAAAAAAACAAAAAAAAATGAATAGAATCTCAGGTAGGGCTGCACGATAAATTGAAATGGAATCGAGATCGCGATTCGACAGAAGCTGCGATTGTCATGCGTATCTTTCAGTGAAGCACGGTTCTGTGATCAGCAGTAAATCTCCATCCAAAGGCCAGAGAAACTCCAAATACACCTCGCAGAAGAAACCCAGAAAATGCCTATCGCTGCAGCTGAATAAACAGAAGTTTCAACTGCTTTCATTGATTCAACGTGACTAATAAACACACGACTACGGCAATATACGGTTTATCTGAGTTCTTATTATTATAATTTTCATTAAAATAAAGTATATTTATAATGCAATGCCTTTATCACTGCTTAAATACTATGAAATATGTTGCGTGCCTTATTCTGTGTAAGAAGCCCCATCATCTCACAGAAGGATTTATTTCAAACACTTGACTGACGTTATGAAGTGAGTTTGGAGTAAAAATATGTTATTAAATGTGGTATTTTCACATGCTTTCAGATGGAGCAGCATTTACTACACAGAGCCGTAGTTCACTGAGAAGCTATGCAAACGGCTGTCATTATCGCAAACGATTTCTTCGATTTCAGAATTGCGATTTGTGAAAAATCGCAAAAAAATCTGATTTTTTTTGCGTAAGGTCAGTGAACTACGGCTATGTGTAGTAAATGCTGCTCCATCTGAAAGCACGTGATGATGATTTACTGCTGATTACAGAACCGGCATTACTAACAAAATGCGCATGACAATCGCATTCGATTAATAGTGGATTACTCCGTAAATATACATCTTTGACATTTAATATTTTGGATTTGATCACTGCATACATGTTTGTCTTTATTCAGAAAATACCGTATATTGACAAAATCAAAAATTTGAAGTTTGTGAAATTTGGTTGATTTGGCATGGAATGACCCTTTTGTATTTGATGTTGTTTTTATTTATTTATTTATTCATATTTATTTATTTATTTATTTATAACTGTTCAGATTGACAATTCGTATTAATAAATTAGTTATTTGCATAGACGACATTTTCTCTGTGTTTATTTGGTAGGAAAAACATGCACCCATTAAGCAACAAAAATTATCCTCAGAATTTAATTCTAGGGGGAAAATATTGTCCTTTAATAAACCATAATAAGTCCTGACATCGATGCAGTGTGTAGTATGCAGTACACATTATGCCTTTCTCTTCAGTGCTCTGGCAGTGTAAGATCAGGTCATGTTTGACTGTAAAATGAATCAAACATTGATGAATTGAATCTTTTTGGAGTCTTATAAGAGCTGAAGCATTTCCCTGTGAGATTTGAATGGTTTCTGACTGATCTCAGACCAGCTCTGTATCTCTGATCAGGATGAAACCGGTGCTGGTTTCTTCTGATCATGCCGTGAAGTGAACATAGTTCCCACTCCATCATTAATGAATCTCTCCACGTCAAACGAATCAGATTATTCTCTAACAGATGGTGGTTATCTTCAGCATGAAGCTCTAGTAATGCTCCACCTGCTTTATTTTCATGTAAATCCTCATGATACGTCTGTTCTGATCAGAGTCTGAATTCAAAAACTGTGATCAGGATGTTTCTGGCTGCTTCAATGCGTGACTTTTTTAATCATTTTAATGAATATAAAGCTCATTTAGTCACGGCAGGTTTGTGTTTGTTCTCATGGTGTTTGTTAATCTAGGACTGAATGATTAGAGTAGTTAAAGGAATAGTTCACTCAGAAAATGAGGAGACGTGTGATTACAGGGGTCTTTGTATATTTGAGATGCAGGAGATTCAGCCACGTCTGTGTTTGTTCTCTGTTCTGCTGTCGAGCACAGCTGAGATCTTTCACTGGTGTTTTATTGAGTTTTGAATGGATCAAACGTCCTGGAGTCGTTTGTGATAACCTCTTATTCTTAGAGTCACTTTAATGTCTTATTGATTCACACACACGAGATCACTTCAGTCTCTCATCTCTCTTTTTTGTGGAGGTGGTTATCTATCTGTCTGTCTGTCTGTCGGTCGGTCAGTGGGTCTGTCGGGGGCGGGCGGTTGCGGTCCGGTCTGGGGTCGTCTCGGTCGTCGGTCTGGCTGGTAGGTCGGTTCTGTCGGTATGTCGGTGGGTCTTTCTGTCTGTCTCTCTGTCGGTCGGTCGGTGGGTCTGTCTGTCTGTCTGTTTCTCTGTCGGTCGTAGGTCGCCGGTCGGTCGGTGGGTCGTCTGTCTGTTGGTCTGTCTGTCTGTCTGTCTCTTGTCGGTCGTCGGTCGGTACGGTAGGTGGTCGGTCGGTCGGCGGTGGGTCTGTCGGTATGTCGGTTCGGTGGTCTGTGGTCGGTTGGGGGGTCTGGTCGCGGTCTGACGTCGGTAGGTCTGCCGGTCGGTTCGGTCGGCTCGGTCGTGGCGCGCGGTGGTCTGTCGGGCGGTCGGTCTGTCTGTGGTCTGTCTGTCTGTCTGTCTGTCTGTCGGTCTGCCGGTCGGTCTGTCGGTCGGTCGGTCGGTCGGTCTGTCGGTCGGTCGGTGGGTCTGTCTGTCTGTCTGTCTGCCGGTCTGCCGGTCGGTCTGTCTGTCGGTCGGTCGGTGGGTCTCTCTGTCAGTCTGTCGGTTCAGTCGTGGTCTGTCTGGTCGGCTGTCGGCTCAGGTTCGGTGGGTCTGTCTGTCTTATGTGACGGTCTGTCGGTCTGCGGTCGCCTGCCGGCCCGCGGGGTCTTCGGCTCGGTCGGTCGATCAAACAATAGCTAAAAAAAAATGTCAAATTAGTTAATTAAAAATCAAATCAGTAATCAGATGTCGTCAAATTAACTAACATGTAACATGTTTTTGTGTTGTTGAGTTATTGAAGTTTTTATTCATTGTAATTCTAGATTTAGAACTGCCCAGAAGGTAGAAATGGGTCACTCTGTGTGTGTGTGTGTGTGTGTTATCCATTGTTCCAAAAAAAGAACCTGTCGTCCATCACATTTATTTCACCTCCACCTGTCTTTCTCTCTGTCTGTCTGTCTGTCTCTCTTTCATTCTTTTCTTTGTTCATGGTGAATTCAGGCTCCTCTGTCTCTCTAAACTCTCTTCTTATTCTGTACTTTGTGAGTTTTTTGTCATTCTAGTGTGAATTTGCGTGTGAAGTGAGAGGACTCATGCTGAGCTGGAAACATCTGTCTGAAAACCTTCATCCATCCAGTGTTGGAGACAACATGGCTACATTTTTTCTGTTTTACTGTCATTGCATAACTCTTCCTCCTCCTCCTCCTCCTCCTCCGTCAGTCTCACGTGATTCAGTGTCACACTCAGATCTTGAGCTCCTTTTGATTTTGACTTTCACGTGTGAAAACACTCAATCTGAGTTCAGTAATCCTGTTGAGATCGTGATGAATAATGTTGTTATGAGCTGCTGATGTTCCTCATGTTCCTGGATCAGTTTGATTAGAGACGGCACAGAGATCAGTTCAGTATTTTTATTGTGGTTGTGGCTTGTAGTTTGTCCGTAATGGCATTTATTTCAGGTGATATTGAATATGTGGAATAAACCAGGGAAAGTGAACACTGTTGAGTTGAAATTTCAGTTTAATTATTAGGTTAAGCTGCAGTCCGTAACTTTTTTTGGTTAAAAATGAAGGTTTTCGCGGGAAATTCGAGCATGCTGCCGCATCATTACATCACATCTGTAAACATAAAGAAGTTGTCCTGGCTACTAGGCTATCGCATGTGAGGATCCTGCAGGTGGCGGATCCTTTATAGCCTTTATAGCCACAGCAGCCAGAATAATTAAATGTATCATTTTGATGGCGGATTGTAATCCATAAAGGATTATGTGTTTATGAAACACATGTGAATGAAATTATATTCCAGTTATAAATGTGCTTCTGATTACTGATAGCCTGGGATTACACAAGATTTGTATTTTAAAGAAAACCAGTTCGAAGGGAGCATAATTTGCTTTTTGGGTTAAAAGAATTTCTTAATATGAAATTCGAGTAGTATGACAATTAGAGATCATTAGACTGTACAGAAATTGAAATCTACTCACTTATACACACTATATTCAAATAGTCATGTAATGCTGATGTTAACATTAACAATTTGAGAATAAAGTATAACAATAATAATAATTTGAACGGTTTGATGTGATATGAGCTAATCGATCTTTAGATTTAATCACCATTGGTAGCGAGATTTATGGTAATGCTTTTTTACTCAGTTGGTCAGAACAAACGAAGCAGACTTGTTACTTACTTGTTCAGATGACAATATATGGTGAAAAATCTTATTTGGGTCATATATTCCAAGACGAAGGCTAGAATCTGTGATTCTGAAGTACAGTGAATATCCACACCGGTGCGGTGACTGACTGCCACACATACACACACATTTTATTACAGATCAGTTGTTTTTTTTTATATAAATTTGATTTTGATATCCAGACCAGTTGTGTTTGTAATCCATGTCAGTTGGATTTTTAATTATAATAATTTGTGTTTTAAATCAGATCCGTTTGTTTTTAATTCAGATGAATTGTATTTTTAATAAGTTCAGTTCTTTTTTTAAATCAGATCAGGTGTGTTTGTTATCAATATCAGTTTGATTTTTAATTCAGATTGTGTTCTTGTGTCGAGTCTCATTCTGACACCTTTGACTGTACAACAGAATCTGTCATAGACACAGAAAACTGGAGAAAACGGATTACTGAGGACTGATTGCCCTAAAATAATGTCTCTGTGTGTATGTGTGTGTGTGTGTGTCATCTGTGATGGATTACCAGCACTGGTTTCACAACCTCTAGAGCAGAGAAATGGGTTCTCTGAGATCAGCTCACATACACACTCAGCCTGTCATCCGCTCAGACTGTCTGTTGTGTGTTTGAATGCATGTGTGTGTGTGTGTGTCTGTGTGTGTGAGGATGCTCAGTGGGAGTTTGGGAGTTTCTCTCATTGTGTCCAGAAGCTTTTGATGTGCTCATGTTGTGCTCACAGATGCTGGTCTGATCCAGACAGACGGATGCAGATGATGTTCATGTTCGCTCAGTATCTGAGGAAGTGCAGTGTCATTGTTTACAGCTCATGCCTTCAGAAGATGAGGAAGAATCTGTCATAATTCATACCGTATGTTTGTTTATTTTTGTTATAAGCTTGTTATAAGCTATTTATTTATTTTTCATTCATTCATGCATGCAGTCGTCTGGAACCAAATTATTCTTTTCATGTTCTTGCTTAACTTTCTGTGTTTTGACTGTCTTATATTTATTTATGTATTTATTTGTCATGAGTTCATTTGATTATTTATTTATATTTTCATTCATCTAGAACTGAATTATTATCTTCATATACTTTCTTTACTTTCTGTCTTTATTCATTCATTTATTTATTTGTCATGAGCTCATTTTATTTTATTAATTTAATTCATTCATTCATTTATATGTCATAAGCACATTGTTGTTTATTTGTTATGTCGTGAGCTTGTTATAGCTTCATCATCAGAATGTAAAGTCTGTCATAATTCATAGCATATATGTGATGATGGACTGATTCCAGATCAGCTGTCAGACATTCTGAAAGAAGAGCAGAAACATCACACCGCACAAATGACGTTACATTCATGTTTGACATCAGCCAAACCTCTGCTCTGAGTCTCATTTGCATATGCAGCAGTCTGTGAATATTCATGTGTGTTTGTGAACAGGTTTAATTACAGATCCACCCATCATCTGACCACCAATGGTTTCTACGAGTTCCTCAACTGGTTCGATGAGAGAGCCTGGTATCCTCTGGGTCGAATCGTTGGAGGAACGGTGAGTCGAGATTCAGTTCATTCAACTCTTGATTTATCTGAGGAGCTTCATGTGGAGCTCAGACCGGTTCCTGTGTGTTCCTGCAGGTCTATCCTGGTCTGATGGTGACTGCAGGTCTGATTCACTACATCTTGAACCTCGTCCATCTGACCGTCCACATCCGGGACGTCTGCGTGTTCCTGGCACCCGTCTTCAGTGCTCTGACGGCCGTCGCCACCTTCTTGCTGACGCGGGAGCTGTGGAGTCAGGGGGCGGGGCTTCTGTCCGCCTGCTTCATGGCCGTCGTGCCCGGATACATCTCACGCTCGGTGGCCGGATCCTTTGATAACGAGGCCGTCGCCATATTCGCCCTGCAGTTCACCTACTTCCTGTGGGTAAGAGGAAGCACTGGAGGAAGTTCGGTGTGGCTTTTTGAATTGAACTGGAAGTGAGTTTTCTGTGTTTGTTCAGGTGAAGTCGATCAAAACTGGATCAGTGTTCTGGACTGTGGGATGTTGCCTCTCTTATTTCTATATGGTGAGTGTGAAAAATGTACTGAATTCAGCCTGTGTCTACAGGGAAGAAGAAGTGCACTTGAGTGTACTGAATGTGCACTTGTACTGTACTTTCGGCTGGCAGCCATATCACCCTGTAGCCCACGACTGGTTACCCACTGAAGCTAAGCAGTGTTGAGCTGGTCAGTACCTGGATGGGAGACCTCCTGGGAAAACTAGGTTGCTGCTGGAAGAGGTGTTAGTGAGGCCAGCAGGGGGTGCTCACCCTGCAGTCTGTGTGGGTCCTAGCGCCCCAGTATAGTGATGGGGACACTATACTCTCAACAAGCACCGTCCTTCGGATGAGACGTTAAACCGAGGTCCTGACTCTCTGTGGTCATTAAAAATCCCAAATTTGCCCATTGGCCTCTGATCATCATGGCCTCCTAACAATCCCCATATCTGCTGATTGGCTTCATCACTCTGTCTCCTCTCCTGCTGGTGTGTGGTGGGTGTTCTGGCGCACTATGGCTGCCGTCGCATCATCCAGGTGGATGCTGCACACTGGTGGTGGATGAGGAGATATCCCCTGACAATGTAAAGCACTTTGAGTGCATAGAAAAGCGCTATATAAATGTAAGAATTATTATTAGCCAGTGTATTTATTTTTTTAAATACTTGCATAAATG
Source organism: Sinocyclocheilus anophthalmus (assembly GCA_018155175.1). Classification (NCBI taxonomy): domain Eukaryota; kingdom Metazoa; phylum Chordata; class Actinopteri; order Cypriniformes; family Cyprinidae; genus Sinocyclocheilus; species Sinocyclocheilus anophthalmus. Next base: position 988,111 of record JADLZN010009491.1, on the reverse strand, counting down.
CTTGTTAGTACATTGGGCAGTACACTTACCCATATTTCAAAGACAATAATTATGAAACTGCATATAAAAATGAACTTAAGTCCACTTAAGTGGGTTGGAAAAGCACACGCAAGTTCAACTAATGGCATTTAAAGGGTTAGTTCACCCAAAAATGAAAATTCTGTCATTAATTACTCACCCTCATGTCGTTCCAACCGTGAATGACTGTCATCTTCGGAACACAAATGAAGATATTTTGATGGAATCTGAGAGCTGTCTGACCTTGCATAGACAGCAACGCAACTGAAATGTTACCAAGTCCAGAAACGTAGCAAGGAGAGCGGTAAAATAATCCACGTGACATCAGGAGTTCAACCGTAATTTTACGAAGGTACGAGAATACTTTTTGTGCGCGAAAAAAAATAAAAAACGACTTTATTCAATAATTTGGGTAATGCGGAGGAGGATAAAATGATTGAATATAAAGTCGTTTTTTTTTCTTTTGCACACAAAAAGTATTCTCGTCTTACGGGTCTTACGGGTTTGAAACGACATGAGGGTGAGTAATTATTGACAGAATTTTCATTTTTGGGTGAACTATCCCTTTAATATAAAAGTAAACTATAATACATTTTCATTTAATTGCAAATAACATGTAGTTAAGTGAAACCATTAAATTCATTTCCTACTTCAGTATATTTTTTAAGTGTACTATTTCCGTAAGAAGTATGTTAAAGTGTACTTCTTTTTCTCAAGGGTATTGGAGACGTTTCCATCACGTTCGAGAGATCTGATCACAAACACTCTCAAACAACAGACTGAATCTCTTTGTTGTTCGTTCACAAATGTGTTCATCACATTCAGCCTGTTCTTCTTCTGAATTGTTAAAGCTGACTGATTCTGCGTTTCTGCTCACGGTCAAATCGAGTCAGACGATCACAGAGGGAAATTAATGTTTGTTATAATGATCCACATGAGTTTTTACCAAAGAGGGAAATTGACAGAGAAATTACTATTCAGACTAACAGTGTGCATGTGTGTGTGTGTGTGTGTTGAGGTCCGTGTCGCGCGTGGGGGCCGGTTACGTCTTCATCATTAACTCTGATCCTCTTCACGTGTTCGTTCTGCTGTTGATGCGCCGCTTCAGTAAGAGAGTTTACATCGGTGAGTCTCAGTCAAGATTCATAGCAGAAACTGCACTTTGATTCATTCCAGCGTTGATTCTGATTGGTCGCCTCTCTCTCCCTCTCTCTCAGCGTATAGCACGTTCTACATCATTGGTCTGATTCTGTCTATGCAGATTCCTTTCGTTGGGTTTCAGCCAATCAGAACCAGCGAACACATGGCAGCGGCTGGTGAGTCTCTCCTCATTGGCTACTGAGTCACAAACACACAAACGTTGATTCGGTGTTGTTTGTGTGTGAGTGTGTGTGTGTGTGTGTGTGTGTGTTTGTGCAGGTGTGTTCATGCTTGTGCAGCTCTACTCTTTCCTGCAGTTCCTGCGAGACAGACTGACGCGGCAGGACAAACAGACTCTGTTTTCTGTCTGCGTTTGTGTCGCTGCGCTGCTGCTGTTTGTGTGTGTCGTGTACCTCAGCTGCATCGGTCAGTTTACCGTGGTACATGATCATGTGACATATATGATGACATGAACGTCTGCTGATGATCGTGTGTGTTTGTGTGTTCAGGTTGGATCGCTCCGTGGAGCGGACGCTTTTATTCACTCTGGGACACGGGGTAAAAATACACTGACAATTACATCATATACAATCAAAAACTCGCGTTTAGCAACATTTAAAACCACTCAGAACACCCTAGCAACTGCATAGCAACATGATAAAAACACTCTGAAACCTGTGTGCTGCACAGCAACTCTTTTTGGCCATTTTTTACAGGCAAACAACACAAAAATGTCATTTTTAATCAGAGTTTGTGTTCATTTCAGGAAATATTTTCATGCCGTATGTTTAATGTCTGATATTTTTTGTGCAGCTATGCTAAGATTCATATTCCGATCATCGCGTCCGTATCAGAGCATCAGCCGACCACCTGGGTTTCCTTCTTCTTTGATCTTCACATCCTGGTCTGCACCTTCCCAGCAGGCCTGTGGTTCTGCATCAGAAACATCAACGCCGAGCGCGTGTTCGGTACGTGCCGTGCTGTGAGTGCTTTCCTTCAGGTTCAGTGCTGCGTGTCTCAGGTGTGTGTGTCTCTGTTTGTCCTGCAGTGGTTCTGTATGGCATCAGCGCGGTGTATTTCGCCGGTGTGATGGTGCGGCTCATGCTGACTCTGACGCCTGTGGTGTGCGTTCTGTCAGCCGTGTGTTTCTCCAGTGTGTTTGAACGCTATCTGAGCGACGAGCTCAAGCAGGACGATCCTCCAGCTGAAGACGCCGCTGACGAGGATGACAGGAGGAACTCTGGGAGTCTCTATGATAAGGTGCGACAAGAGCCTGCATGAATCGACAGAAGATCAATGATTCACCACAGATCAAACATTCAAGAGAGATTTGAGAAGAACATCTGAAACACTTCAGATCAGCAAAACAACTTTAACATGAAATTTGTAAATGACTCGTTTCATTGAGTGATTGTGAATTTCATGAGAGAGCAGAAAATTTCCCTAAAGCAGATTTTGCTAGTTATTTTGAACTAAACTGACAATGTTGACCAACAGAAAGATGTTTGGTTTGAAAGTGACTTTGTGCATCACTGCGCTATTGACAATGAACAATTAGTCTTTTTGACCTGCCACCATTTGCCAAATTTTTGCTGATGTGACTGTCACAACTCAAAACACTCTTCTCAGTCCAAATAGACAATTATTTAAAAATTAACGGCAAAAACAGCTAGTTTATTCTGGAGAAAGTTATATAAATTGTGTGTTTTTAAAATGTATATTATGTGCATTTATTGTAAATAATTAGAAATAAATATAAATTATTGTATAAAAATATGAAATAAAGATATATTTAAAATATAATAAATACATATATATAATATTATTTAAAAAAATATTTGATCTGTTATAAATGGGTACTTATATTATATAAAATTAATTTCAATGACTTATATATAATAAATTATTTGAAAATGTATACATTTAATTATAAATAATTTATACATAAAGTATCATTTTTATTATATAAAAATATATAATAAAATATCATCATTGTTATATATTTTGATTATGTACTGCTATCCCAAAGGTAATAAAGTTTTATTTAAATTATTATTAAAAGTTGTTAAAATATAGTATATAAAAATAAATATATAATGAAAAAATATATAATTGTTTCTGAAATAGATCAAATATAAATCTATATAAGGATAATAAATAATGTTTGAGCGATTTAGAATAATGTAATTTTAATGTTGACTTTAGGAGGCCAAGTGATCATGTGTGTTAAACTGATGTGTGTCGCCCCCTGCTGGTGTGTGTGTGTGTGCGTGTGTGTGTGTGTGTTTCAGGCGGTAAGCTGCGCAAGCATCACGTGTGTGAAGAGGGTTTGGGCTCAAACATCAGGAGTCTGGTGATCGTCCTCCTGCTGCTGCTGCTGCTGATGTTCACTGTTCACTGCACGTGGGTCACCAGTAATGCTTATTCCAGTCCCAGTGTCGTGCTGAGTATACAACCACGAGGGTACGAGACACACACACACACACACACATAATGAACACACACACAGTGGCTCATCCGTCCTCCTGTGTGTTTCAGCTCGCGCCGCATCCTGGATGATTTCAGAGAGGCGTACTATTGGTTGCGGCTCAACACCGACCAACACGCGCGCGTTATGAGCTGGTGGGATTATGGGTATCAGATTGCAGGCATGGCCAACAGAACCACGCTAGTGGACAACAACACCTGGAACAACAGCCACATCGCACTGGTGAGACGCGCGCCAACCACTGGAAGAGATGCTCGACCGCAGGAAGTCTGACTGCCTCTCTCTGATTGGCTCTCTCAGGTGGGCAAAGCCATGGCGTCCAATGAGAGTGTGGCGTATGACATCATGAGGCTGCTGGACGTGGACTATGTGCTGATCATCTTCGGCGGGGTGATCGGATACTCGGGCGACGACATCAACAAGTTCCTGTGGATGGTGAGGATCGCCGAGGGAGAACATCCCAGAGACGTGCGGGTGAGTCATCATACCATATTAATTAACTAACAGTAAACTATAACTAACTAAAACTACAGCTATTGCAAATCGTATTCATTAACTGAAATTAAAGCTTAAAAAAAATATACATATTAGATGAAAAACTCAATGAAAAATCAGGCTGTGCTTGCAAACTAACTGAAATAAGTTTAAGATGAAGTACTAAAATCACTAAAACTTAAACTGAAATAAATTAAAACTATATAGAAATATTTAAAAAGTTGAAAAGCAAATAAAATACTAAAACTGTTAAAATCTTGTTCATTAATTGAAATAAAGCTAAAATAAGATATTAATATTAGATCAAAAAAAATCTTGGTAAGCTAAATAGAAATATTAAAAACAAACAACGTAGATCTGCTACGCTGCCGCTGCGGCAGAGCAAGTACCGAGACTTGCTACTGCCAATACATCCACAACATGCTGCTGTGAGCATGTAAGAAATACTGCTGCTGCACATATAACACGTATGAATAACCCCCATATAGCATACATGAATCACCTCGTAGCAGATCTATACAGGTGGAGTCTGGGAAGGTGGAGGGTTCTGAAGCAAGCTGCAACTGCTACTGCAAGCACTAATCATATATTTGAATGTTGGCAGCGAGCTCATTGGCTACCGATACAGTAGAAAACCAATCAGCTGTGCCATGTGATAATGATGTCATTAGGTCAGATTGAGTTAGACCTATCGGACTGCGCCATCTAGAGTTTCATGCCAGAACTTTGTATTTAAACAAAATTGCTAATACTAAAACTGAAATAAAAATAAATTAAATAGAAATATAAAAAAAAAACTAATAAAATGACAAAAGCACATAATACATTTACTAAAACTAAGATAAAAAAACAATACACTTAAATAAAAACCTAAAATATAATAAAATATTTATAAATACTATAATAGTATATAAATAGTAACAAAATATCACTGCCACCCCATACAGGCTGAAAATGAAGAACACTTTCTTGAACAGTTGTTGTTGAGGTGTGTTTGTGTTGTGTGGTCAGGAGAGCGATTTCTTCACGCCGCTGGGAGAGTTCAGGGTGGATAAAGCCGCGTCTCCAGCGCTGCTCAACTCTCTGATGTATAAGATGTCCTACCATCGCTTTGGAGAAATGCAGGTGATTCTGGTCACATGATCTCATCCTGAACCGTGTTTGGCACTCATGTGACCGTTTCGTGTGTCAAACGTGTTCGTCTCTGTTCAGCTGGACTTCAGAACTCCTCCAGGATTCGACCGAACGCGAAACGCCGAGATCGGAAACAAGGACGTGAGGCTGAGGCACCTGGAGGAAGCGTTTACCTCCGAGCACTGGCTCGTCCGGATCTATAAAGTCAAAGATCTGGACAACCGGCAGCCGCTGGAGCGCAAACCTCGAGTCACCAGCGGCGATCACAATCACACACACAAACACACCTCCAGGAAGGTACATATTTATGTCTCATCACGGTGGTTTTCTTGACTTGATATTGTTTTAACGTTGTTGATCTGTGCAGGGCACCAGGAGGAAACGAGGATTCATTAAAAACAAACTTGTTCTGAAGAAAGGCAGAAGATTGAACCGGAAACTGAAGCGAACTGGACTAGACTGAACAGAACCGGATCAGTGAAGATGAAGACTGACTGTTTGATTTCAGCTGGTGCCCTGATGCTCTAACGCTGGTTATTATCTTTATATCACTGCTTCATACTTGAATATGTGATATGACTAAGAAGGACAGAGTGAATGCTAACAACAACTTTTTAGACATTTAAGATTAAATCTGAAGGAGGATGAAGATATTGAACCAAAGAGCTCATGTTCTCCTCATATGAAACATTTACACTTGAAAATTACAGTTACACTCAAAAATATTGGGGCCTAAAATTTAAGACTTAAGATTTATGTATTTGCTATTATGTAATTGCATATAAAATAGAGTACACAGTTTAAACAAAAACAAATAAAATTAATGTGAGTCATATTTGTCAGTCAAACCGGTCAGATTTCTGCACTCAAAAATCATGGCTTACTGTATTATTGCCTATTTGCATCTATTGATTTTATGTAAATAATCATATTTTCAAAGTGCGTGGGGAAAACAATTCCATTTATTTAAAAAAAGTATGAACATAAAATATGACTAGCTGTGGGACAAGCAATATTCAATTAGTTGAAATGACAAACAAATCAGATTGATCGATGATAATCATATAAACCTGGCATCGTGTACTGTATATAAAAGACATTCGGTTTATTAGTACAATTACAGAAATCTTGACCCGTTTCATTTATTATTATGACTGACGAATATAAGTTTATTTGGTTTCGTTAAAACGGTGTAATCCAAATAAATGGAAATTTTATATGCAACCAAATACTGATATTTTATAGTTCGTTTTTTTCAATGTTTCTTTGTTTTGTTTTAGTATGCAATGAATCGATGCAGTAATTATCAGGACTTTTGGACTTTTCCCTGTAACTGTGAATGGATTTTCTTTTTGTGAATGTTTTACGTGTCATGTATAGCTCAGATTTTATAGTACAGTTTTGTATGCAAACATAGATGAAAATCTCTCACTGCTGCAGCTGCTGATCTCACTGTCACTGATCTGATGCTGCTTCAGTCCTCAGACTTGAACTTTGTGTGGATTTTTATAGTCTTTGAACTCTGTTCTGATTTAATTTTATTTCTCTATAAACGCTTCTATCTCTTTTTGTATCCCATAGAAATGAGGCTGTGAATTGCAGATGCTTGACAGCGAACATGCTGAACAGAAACTGTAAGGATTTTTTTCATGTGCATATCCTCTTGTAAAACGTCATTTTCCTGTTCTGATATGTTTTTTTTTTTTGCACAATAAATAAAGACCACAATAAAAATGACCAGATTCTGGTGAAAAAATGAGCGTGCGAGAGCTCTGGTGTCATTTCACCTTTACAAAAACAGTCCATTATGCTGCTTGATATTGCAAACTTTTAGCTCTTATCATGTCATTTTAATTCGTTATCATAATCATAAACACTGGTTTGTTTTAGCATTTAACGCACTTTATGTTTGTAATTCTTTCCCAAATGAATCGGAAGTCTCGCACATTCAACAGCGGAGCCTTTATTGACGCATTGATCGAGACCTCACTGTAAATCTCTGTTTACCTGTGCGTGGCCTTTTTATTTCAGCACCTTTATGAAGAGTTTACTGTAGGCCTATTTTGATTTTGCAGTGTGTGACATGTTGCACTCTGCAGAAAACACGCGTCCTTACGATGTTCGCTGTAAGGCTTTAAAGGGGTCATCGGATGCCCATTTTCCACAAGTTGATATGATTCTTTAGGGTCTTAATGAAAAGTCTGTAACATACTGTATTTTGGTTAAAGTTTCTCAATGGTAGTGTAAAAAACACTTTTTTTACCCTGTCAAAAACAGCTCTTTTCAGATCAAGCCGTTTTTGTAGCATTTTCCTTTAAATGTTAATGAGCTCTGCTCAGCCCCTCTCTTCAGAGCCGCTCTCAGAGAGACTGTTTACTTAAGCCGCATTCATCTTGAAACTTGCTAATCAGCACATTATTAGGAAAGGCGATTTGCAAGATTCATAAAAAACCCTTAAACTCACTTCTTCTGTAGATGAAGCTGGATCACGAATGATTCGCGTGAACATAGATGCATTTATGTAGATTGGGGGTGCATTCCCTTCAAAAACAAAGGTAATGCACTGCGTCTTCAGCGGCTCAGATGTCGGGCATAAATGACGACTGCTGTTCATTATTACACCCAACAATAGAACACCTCAATCGCTTATTAGGAGTCATTCTTGTCTACACCTGCCCTGGCGTCGAAACAATGGTGGACTGTTTACAGCTCACTCAGGGCAGAGCTAAGGTAAGACACCAGTCCAGTCTGTGCTGAAACGCTACTGTAAATCAAACTATCGTGGGAGGGGCCTGACAGTGTGACGTCACACAGACAGGCATCTGAGATCGGCTCATTTTGAGAGGGAAAGGGGTAAAGATTTTAGTAGATTAAAAAAAAAAAACACTGGGTGGCTTTTTATCATTATAGGGTGGTTGTGTGCCAACACACATTTCAGTTCAAACGACTTTTAAAAGTGCATGTAGCATCATATGACCCCTTAAACTACTTTTAAAGCTTCATAAAATGTGATTCTGGCTATATCTGATTTCCGAAATTTAACACAAAAATATAGACTAAAATGTAGCCTAATTGCGAATTAATAATATATAATAATAAATGCAATTTTGCAAGATATAAACTCACAATTATGAGAAGAAAAGTATGGAAGCCCTGAACCACAACCACAAAAAGAAAAGTTTTTGAAAACCGTTTCTGAAGTTTTTTGAAGAGAAAACGTTTGAATGAGAGAACGTTTTTGGATGTGAGAAAAGTTTTTAGAGAGAAAAAGTATTTGATGAGAGAAAAAAGTTTTTTTTTTGCACAGAGAAAAAATATTTTTGAAGAGTTTTTTTTTTTTTTTTTTTTTGAAGGGAAAAATGAGGACTTTGAGGAAGGGGTGAAGGACACTATTTTAGACCATTTTTTTCCACATTGATTTTTTTCATTCACGTTGCGGTTCAGGGCTTCCAAAATCGCAATTGGGCTATCTTTTATTTATATTGTTATTTTTTTTAATCCATGGCGGATATAAGCTTCCTTATGTATCATATCCACCTTATTTTGCAACAAGGCAATAAGCTATTTTCACAGGTCGGAGCGAAGGCCTCGATTCAAAGTGCATCAGAGGAACAGAACGATGTCAAACCTCTCGGGTAAAAAAGGACTATGTAACTTTTGCCGCTTGTGTTTTCAAGCGAAAACAGTGTTTTCAGGTGTGTGTCTTAAGTGTTTTCAATCACCCAATGTGTTTTGTATTTTTAATAGATGTGTTTTTCCAATGGTACCCATGAGATTTCATTTTAATGCCTGCTGCTTCATCTCAAACATCAGATCAGTTATTCATCTAGAGAAATCTGTCAAAAAAACACGTGTAGGTCATATTTCACCACAGAATAGCCTGCTGTTTTATTTATCCTAACTATAAAAATAAGAAACCGATTTTATTTTAGGATCAAGATTTATTTCAAATAGATAATTGTAAACTATTTCTACATTGTGATTGCATTTGATGTATGACATTTAAGTTAATATGATTTAAATAAAATATTATATTCATTTGGTTTTTGTACTGGATAAAAATATATATTACAAGTAATAAGAATTTAAGTGGGAAATAGGTCATTTAAATATGTAACAATGCAAAAAAAATATATAATGTGTATATATGATATAATTAAACATATATAATTTAATTTAAATGGATTGTCTTATTGTGTGTGTGGTGTGTGATTTTTTATGGGGGGGGGGGGGGGGGGGGGGGGGGCGTGCGTGAAAATGAGGCGAACTATGACCGTTTTAAAAACTTGTATCTGAACGTTCGGTTCACATTATTAAATGCACGTTGGATGTAAATCCATGACTCTCTTACTCTGTTAACAAATCATCTAATGGCAGATGACTTAAATACTGTGTACATGTGCATATCCACAAAGGCTTGGTTAGATAATCGTGAAAAATAATGTATAATTTATACAGTGTATAAAAGGTCTATTCTGTTTTCATATATCGATACACATTGTGTTGTAAGCTCTTTAGATCAGTGTTTCCCAACCTTTTTTTTTGTCGCGGCACCCTTTGGAAATTTTAAAAAACTTGTGGCACCCTACAAAATTAAATTGTCACAATATTTGAATTTCTAACTTCGATATGATAATTTGAAAAGTATAGATATTCGGTACAACAGGGAAGAACTGCAGAATATAATGACATACAGATATTTTTAATATTAAAAATGTTTGTCCATCAATGGTGGCAATCAGTAGGCTAATTTCTAATGAAGAGACCAATTTATACGACAGATTTTAATGTAGGCTTTTATACATATGTAAACATGATTTAATTACCATAATAACTAGCTATCTCACAAATTTTTTTGCTCACGCAAGTTTTTTTTATTTTACAGTGGGGTAATTTTGGTGAAGTAGCATGAGATAGCTTGATTTCAAATTTGAATTGAATAAAAAATGACAAGTAAGCAGTTAGTAATAAAATAAGCACAAATAAAGAAATTAATAATGATAGCACAAATAAAAAATAACAACAGGCCTTCGAATTAAATAAATTGCTTTTTAGATTTTCAGGTAGGTCTAACAGTAGGGTTAAGATTAAAATTTTTTTTTTTACCAATTATCCAAATAATGTTTAGTCCTAGAAAGCTATTATTATCAGAACACGCGAGCACAACATAGCGTTAGCAGATCAATGAATGAGAGGACAGCGTTACCAGAGTTGCCCATTAACCACACCTTGTTACAACACAGTAGAGCTATTGCAGACAGAAACAATACTGTACTACATCCATGTTTCCTGTCAGCTCAATTTTTGAGTGGACTTTGCTGTTCCGATTCGCATGAACGGTATACGAGTGGAGCGACTGAGCGGAGCGCACACACGCATAGAGCGGGATAATACGCAGAGCGTCACACCACGTGAAAATGAAACCTGAGAGGTGAACTAATTTTCGGCAGCCGAAATTTCAGTGCATCTCTAATTATTGGCGACATCAGAAATGGATATTATATAATAGATGCTTTTTTGAACATTTAAGCAATTTAAAAATATTAAAAAATGATTATTTTTTTACACGGCACCCCTGCTCTCGACAGACGGCACCCCGGTTGGGAAACACCGCTATAGTTGTGAGCATATAATGCAACTTATCTCCGGCTTTGATTTTTGCTGTTTGTTTTCAGTCCCTGTGTTCATCTCATCGGAGTTCGTCTTCCTTTCTTCAGTGTGTTCTCCATAAGGGGTTTCTGTAGACCCATCCGTCACCCTGCACACAGACAAAACAGCTTTATCAGCTTCACACCACGGAAACTGTTCAAATGGTTTCATCTTAGCTGCAGAAGAGAGACTGACATCACGCATGGTTCATTTGCCCCCCAAAGTTCTCTAATGTATTTACTTCAGATCTGTAGTTTGACCCGGTTGAGTCTGTACTGTAACTGCAGATGTTTCAGTCATGAACGCACCTCTTTGTTGAAGTATTTGGGTTTCCAGGGCATGTTGTTGGCGGCTCTCTGTCTCTCGTCTGATCGCTGGTCTTCCTCTAACACATGCTTGTGTTCAGTGGCCAGATCAACATTCCCTTCCTTCAGCGCCGCAGTCATATGCTGCCAGAGACGCCTGAGATCAACAGCACGGAATATCACAACTATATAAATGACCACATAAATAAAAAAAACTATATATATATATACACACACAACACACCTACCTATTACAACTGAAAAGTTTGGGATCAGAACGATTTTAAATGGTTTTTACAGGAGTTTCTTCTGCTCATCAAGGCTGCATTTATTTGATCAAAAATACAGGAATAAATGTAGTATTGTGAAATATTATTATAATTTAAAATAAATGTTTTCTGTTTTTATATATTTTTTAAAATGTAATTTATTCCTGTGATCAAAGCTGAATTTTCAGCATCATTACTCCAGTCTTCAGTGTCACATGATCCTTCAGAAATAAGTCTATTGAGATTTAATCAGTGACCTGGGAACATCTAGGTTACTTGTGTAACCCTCGTTCCCTGAAGGAGGGAACGGAGACGTTACGTCAGTGACTGAAGAATTGGGATCTCGCCCGAGAGCCCAATAACCTTCGAGTGTTAACTAAACAAGCCAATGAAAATTGGCGTGCGTGTTTCGCCACGCGCAACCCGCCCCGCAGCACGGTAATAAAAGTAAAGCACGTGCAAACGCACATCAGTTTTCACTGAGGAGCCGAGACTACGCGCCCCGGCCGTACAGCGGTGGTACACACACTGTGTGGTGACGGAACGTAACGTCTCCGTTCCCTCCTTCAGGGAACGATGGTTACACAAGTAACCTAGACGTTCCTTTTCAGTCAGTCACGTTCTACGTTATTGGGATCCGTATGGAAAACGCCACTATTGCTGACCCCCTCCAGTGCCCTGCGGAAGCCGGCAAGTCCCCCCACACCGGCTGGGGCAGAAGATAGGACAGCGGCTAGGCAGAGGTGTCCGCCACTGCTGTTCCATACAGTGGTACATTGGATAACACTGGGAAAGCGTACCTAGTTGGGACGCTACGGAAGCCACATCCCGCACTTAGGAGGTATCATGTGGAATTACACATGTGGACTGGCCCAGGGCAGTACTACATCTGGAAGTCCCTGCGGTAGACTCAACCCGCTTGGGTTGAGATCACTACGCAGCAGAGATGGCAGTGAACGACTGCAAGGGAAAGACACGGGCTTACCGTGAGGGAGCCGTACCGTGGAAGAATACACATGTGGGATCACCCGAAGGGGGAATCATTACACACGGATACCTAGCCCAGCACAAGGGCTGACCTTGGGAATGCACACGAGTGCTGAGCCTGGCGTTCCGCCACGCCTGACCGCCGAGAGTGCGGGAGGAACTCCACCAGGGTTCACCAAGGGGAACTGATTGAGGAGCACAAAAGCGCACGTATCCGGTCCGATGAGGGGAATGGCGCAGCAAGCGTGATAGACACCGAGCAGGTCCGGTGTTACTGACCATCTGAGGCAAGTACACAAGAGGACACGGGCTCTACACGGAGATTATAGAATCTCGCAAAAGTGTTAGGCGTCGCCCAGCCGGCAGCTCTACAGATGTCTGCTATCGAGGCACCCCACGCCAATGCCCAAGAAGATGCCAATCCTCTCGTAGAGTGAGCTCTCACTCCAAGGGGGCATGGTAAACGTCGGGCCTGGTATGCCAAGACTATAGCCTCCACTAACCAGTGGGCAAGTCTTTGTTTGGAGACAGCCTTTCCCTTCTGCTGACCTCCAAAGCAGACAAAGAGCTGGTCTGAGGTCCTTAAGCTCCGCGTACGGTCCACGTAAATGCGCAGAGCGTGAATGGGACAGAGCGGAGCGATGGCTGGGTCTGCCCCCTCCCGGGGCAGCGCTTGCAAGTTCAACACCTGATCCCTGAAAGGCGTGGTGGGAACTTTGGGCACATATCCAGGCCCGGGGTCTCAGGACAACATGAGAGTAACCCATTCCGAATTCTAGGCACGAATCATCGACCGAGAATGCCTGCAGGTCCCCTACCCTCTTGATCGAGGCCAATGCGGTGAGGAGCGCTGTCTTTAATGCCAGAAACTTAAGCTCTACTGACTGCAAAGAGGATCGCAAGGGCTCCCCTCACTTAGCGGTACGGCAGGACCGACGGGAGATCCCAGAGCGTAACAGCCGTGAGCGGCGCGGAGGATTTTAACCTTCCTGACCCTCTGAGAAGAAGAAACCTGATGAACAAGTCGTGCTTCCCCAGAGACTTACCTTCTACTGCCTCGTGATGCGCGGCAATGGTGGAAACATACACTTTAAGGGTGGAGGGAGACAGCCTTGGCTCCAAACCCATCCTGCTGGAAAGAAAGCACGACTGCGATCGGGAATCTACGGGGGTTTTCCCGGCGGGAAGAGCACCAAACAACGAACAGGTTCCACTTCAGCCTGCAAGCGTGTCTAGTAGATTGGGCCCTGGCTGAAGTGATGGTGTTTACTACCACTGGAGGTAGCCCACCTAGAACCTCCGCGTCACGTCCAGGGACCATAAGTGGAGATTCCACCAGTCCGGACGCAGGTGCCAGAGGGTGCCCCATCTCTGAAAAAGCAGATCCTTCCTCAGAGGAATCAGCCAAAGAGGTGCTGTCGCGAGGAGCATTAGTTCCGTGAACCAGGTCCGAGTGGGCCAATAAGGCGCCACAAGCAGGACCTGCTCCTCGTCCTCCCTGATCTTGCACAGTGTCTGTGCAAGAAGGCTCACTGGGGGAAATGCATATTTGCGAATGCCCCGCGGCCAGCTGTGTGCCAGAGAGTCCGTGCCGGGGGTACCCTGACCAGGAGGTAAAACAACTGGCAATGGGACAGTCGTCCTGGGGAGGGCCAACAAAGGTTCACCTGAGCGTCCCAAAGCGTCTCAAGTCAGCTGGACGGTTCCGGGGTGGAGTCGCATTCTCCGGGAAGGGCGGGCTGACGTGAGAGCTCGTTGGCTGCACGGTTGAGCTCGTCTGGGATGTGAACGGCGCGAAGCGACTTCAGATGCTTTTGACTCCAGAGGAGGAGATGGCGGGTGTGTTGCGACATGCGACGGGAGCGTAGTCCGCCCTGGTGGTTGATGTACGCAACTGTCGCAGTGTTGTCCGTATGGACCAGTGCATTCTTGTCGTGCAGCAGCGATTTGAAGCGGCATAGAGCTAGCCATACTGCTTGCAACTCGAGGAAATTGATATGCCACTGCAATCGGGGCCCCGACCAGATACCCGCAGCTGCATTCCCATTGCATATGGCACCCCAGCCCCTGGCAGAGGCATATGTTGACACAAAAACATGCCTGGATACTTGCCCAGGGGATACTCCTGTCCGAAGAAAGGCATGATCTGTCCACGGGCTGAGGGTCTGACAGGGGTAACAGAAACCCGGTAAGTGCCACCCATCTCGGGACCCGGTCGTGAAGCAAACGCTGAAGCGGTCTCATATGAAGCAAACCGAGCGGCATGACAGCAGCTGCGGATGCCATATGCCCCAAGAGCCTCTGAAATTGTCTCAGTGGAACCGACGTCTTGCACTGGAAGGACCCCAGGCAGTTCAGCATCGACTGTGCACACTCTACCGAGAGACGTGCTGAGAGGTTGACCGAATCCAGCTCCATGCCAAGAAAAGAGATCCTCTGCACCGGGGAGAGTTTTCTCTTTTCCCAGTCGACCCTGAGGTCGCTCGCCTCGCCCGAACCAATCGTGGGGATGGATACACCTGAAGATGCATTTCTGTGTGAGCATCATGAACGGGAGCCTGTGAAGGGCCCGGTTCAAGACACGCAGCGCAGGTCAGGATTTGTCGTCGACCCCCCAAACTGACTGTCTTGGGTACGATGAAGTATGGGCTGTAGAAGCCCCACCTCATCTCGGCTGGAGGGACCGGCTCTATCGCGTCCTTCGCCAGTACTGTGATCTCTGCACGCAAGACAGGAGCATACTTGTCCGGCACAGAGGTGAACCGAATGCCCTGAACTTGGGAGGGCGCCGGGCAAATTGAATCGCGTAGCCGAGTCTGATGGTTCTCATGAGCCAGAGAGACAGTCTGGGGAGCGCTAATCAGGCCCCCAGCGACCGAACAAGCGGGACCAGGGAAACCACCGATGTACCCGCAGTGGGGCAGCGAAGAGGAACACAGGGACCCAACCCGGGAGGCCGCGCGTCCCAGGGTGGGGTCTGAGTGCGCGGCGCGACACTTACCTGGCTCCACGGCTGGGCAGGGGCTCGTGAGGAGGCGTAGCGTCCTTGACCTGAACCCTGCTGCCCACTAGCGAAGGAAGAGGGGGCCGGCTGTGTGAAGACTGGGTCTCGCGCACTGCCATCCACGCCCTCTTGGAACCCGGAGAAAAAGAAACCCGCTCTTCTGTTGAGGTTTTGGACACCACTGGCTGGGTAGCCAGCGGCGGAACAGAAAAAAACAGGAACAAAGGTTTCTCCACCCGGCCCTCCGCCGGGGGAAGGAGTGGTGTGGTCACCATCTCCTGAAGAGCAGGATCAAAGAGCTCCGGGTCACCCGTCTCAGGGACGCCACCTGCCCTGGCGCTTCACAGGCTTGGCAAGGGCGGAGGCGGGCTGAGCCGTTTTCCTGCGGCCAGCTCCACGCTACGGCCGTTGTGAAGGCTGCTGCTGCGACCGAGCTGGAGCAGAGATGGAAGCCACAGGAGGGCGCTCTCGGCGACGATCAGACAGAGGGGCTGCAGCCGGCAGTGGAGTGGCTACAGCAGCCGACCGCCGGGGCAGGATGCGTCGAGACGCCTCCGTCTGCTTCCGTGTGGCGGAGAACTGTTGGGCAGAGCCCTCAACTGCTTCGCCAAATAGGCCGGCCTGGGAGATCGGGGAGTCCAGGAAGCGATGCTTGTCGGTCTCCCTCATATCCGCCAAGGTCAGCAATAGGTGGCGCTCCTGGACCACCACAGTGGACATGNGGAGAACTGTTGGGCAAAGCCCTCCACCGCTTCGCCGATTAGGCCGGCCTGGGAGATCGGGGAGTCAGGAAGCGATGTTGTAGGCTCCCTCAGATCGACAAGGTCGCCATAGGTGCGCTCGGACCACCATGTGGACACGGTCGAACCGGAATGCGCAGTGACTTCCCGTAGCCTAAGCGCGCGGTCGTCGCGGTGCGCAGTTCCGGCGCAACCTGAGTCAAGCACCACCCCGTGCAACTGCTTCAAGGCCTTGGCCTGGTGGACTTGCAGGAGGCCATGGCGTGCAGGGCGGAAGCGGGCTGTCCAGCGGCACTGTACGACTTAGCAGTAAGAGCGGCGAGAACGTACAGGCCCGGGACAGGGAGGCGTGGGATACCTTCCAGGCGCGGAGCTTTGCGGGGGCAGAGCTGCATGGCAACTCGCTCTGCGCTCGACGGAGGTGATGGTCCACATACCCCTTGGGCCGCACACCCGTCGAGGGTGGTGAGACGGAGGAGGCCACCAAGTCTGTTTCGGGCAGAAAAAGGTGGCTTCCAAGACTTAGTAACCTCCTCATACACTTCCGGGAAGAATGGAACCGGAGACGGCTGCCGACGCCCGGCCTGCGCCCCCAGGAACCAATCATCCAGCCTCGAGCGTTCGGGAGAAGGCGGAGGCCTCCAGTGCAGCCCGACGCTCTCAGCGGCCCGGGAAAGCATAGCGGTCAGCTCTGGATCTGACTCGGGCAACGCCACTCTACCTGACGGTGGCAGCGCAGCTGAATCCTCATCTCCAGAGCCTAGCTCGGCCTCCGATGCAGCGATCGACATCCTGTCCTATGCCTGTGCCCCGCACAAGATGCTGGACACCGCCCTGTCCGAGGACCCAGCACGCTCGTCCGGAAGCACCAGGTGGTGCGACATGCTCGAGGAATGAGAGGCCCGCGGAGACGTACTCGACGGGGAAGCTCTCACCGTAACCCTCAGGTCTCCCTGACCATGAACCGAAGTAGCCCTCAAACCGGAGGAGCTAGAGCGGGGCATGGCAAAGGGATACCCCCCCCGTTTAATGAGGAGATATCTAGACCGCAAAGTCGCGATGGTCATGTTCCCACACTGAGAACACAACTCATCCATGAGCGCTGCTTCAGCAAGCTGTAAGCCCAGGCACGAGACACAGCAATCATGACCATCAGATGAAGCCAGGAAACAACCACATCCAGAAACGCACGAGCGGGAAAACAATTTTTAAAAAGACGCCCGTCGCTCGTGAAGCTCTTTTAGAATTTGCTCTTTTAGAAGGAAACAACACTCTTTTAGTGAAAGCGCTGAAGCGCCCAGGGGAGGTCGCGGCGAGACCGCAGAATGAAAGCTGCAGCCCGCCAAGATTTCAGCAGCCTGGATGGCAACCCCCGCTGATACGCCGTCACACAAACGCCAGCTGTTTCTCGAACACTCGTGGAGATTCGTCCTGTAGAAGGCTCGGCTCCGAAGCGAAAAGCTGATGTGCGTTTTCACGCGCTCTCCTTTTATACCCGCGCTGCAGGGTGGTGTGCGCGTGGCGAAACACTCACGCCAACTGTCATTGGCTTGTTTAAGTAACACTCGAAGGTGATTGGGCTCTCGGGCGAGATCCCAATTCGTCAGTCACTGACGTAACGTTGAACGTGACTGACTGAATGGGAACAGTAATAACATCAAATTCTGTAAGAGTGTAAAAAATATTACACTAAACATTAATAAAGGTAAAAATATTATATAAAATAATTTATATTTGCTAAAAGAATAAAAAATATACATTTTTTTCAAAGATTAAACAAATAAAAGATTTTACAAATTTTCATTTTTATATATTTTCTTCTCGTAAATGCTCCATGTACCCTTCTTCTGGCCCAGCTTGAAAACCCTAGCTGTAGCTCTATGAATGATGAACATCTTTGGCTGATGCACCACATCACTTTTCAAGATGCTGTGTCAAGTTAAAAAATAACTTCTGACATGTAGTGCTTCCGACAATACCAGATTAAAACTTTAAAAAAAAAAAAAATCAATCAGATTAATTAGGGGTCAGGATAATTAAGACATATTGACAAGTGTATTAAAAGCACCTATAAATGCACCTTCTGTTCAATACTGTTTCACTCTGTCAAACTGCTAGAAAGCATCCTGTGTGAGCAATCACACTCTGTGCATGTGTGAGAGAGTATCCAAGTCGGTGTCAGAGCAGATGACAACCAATGGGAGAACAGACAAATGAGGTAAGAGGAAAGAGCGTATATGTGCTCCCATGCTCACAGAAATGTGTGGCCTTGTTTGATGTGACAAAAGAAAGCCAAGCGCAAGGGTATTGTGCCCGTCTGCCTTCATCTCCGTTGTGTGGCTGCTTACAGGGACACGGGCATCCGAAGCAAGAACACCACCTGCTGCCTTGCCTCAATTTATACCCTCTTTCTTTTCTTCTAATCTGTCTGAACTGAAAAGCGTAATTGATTGCTTGTCATGTTGGTCACCTTATCGGTTCATTTCTGTGATACAGCTGTGTGGAGACTTCATTAGTTTCTAATAATTTGACTCAGCATGATTTCTTTATTAAACAAAACTAGAGAAGATGACTCTGGTGGGCTGTGATCGAGGGGACAGGGGTTAGGAAATGACAATGTTCCCTGCTGGTCCGGAGAGAAAAACATTTAAATGTGCTTTTAGAAGTCTGCGCTTTTCTTTTAGGTCTTAATGCTTGTGAACGACAAAGGGGGGAAATTAAATGGATAGTTCACTCAACAATTAAATTCTGTCAGCATGTACTCACCCCTCATGTCGTTCCAAAACTGTTGGGCTTTTCCCCTCCGTATAACACAAAAGAAGATTTTTAAGACTGTTTTCCATGTAATTAATGGGGACTGAAGCTTTCAGCCTTTGAAAAAGCACACAATGTACCATAAAGTGTAATAAAACATTTCACTTTATGCACTATATTTTAAGTATTCTGATATCAGGATGCCATACGACAGATTCAGTGGGCTGATAAGTACTGCAAACTTTTTGTACATTGTTACAATTAAACAGATGCAGTTATAAACAGATATAATGTAAAATGCAGAATTAGTGTGAAGATGGACCTTACTTGCTTTCATAAGGACAGAAATACAGATGTCCTGGATCAGTGAGTTGACTATTGATTGAATCAGTTAGTTGAACCAGATCAGTCAGATTCATTAATAAATCGCTGAGGGTCATTAGCTAATTAATTCAGTTGTACTGTACACCACATGTCATAAAACAAGAGACTGGACTTCTACTGAAAGCTCTTTTGTATGAATGGTAAAGGCACAAACTTAAGTTTCAGTTGGTTTCTAATACAGAGCTTTCATTTGGAAAACTTTGAATATAGCACACAAAGTCGTATGGGCCACTTTATGATACTTTTATGGTGCTATTGCATTCTTTTTGACACTTCAAAGCTTTAGTTACCGTTTATTGTAACAACACAAAAACAGTGTTAAATATATCTCTGCAAGTCACACAGGTTTGGAACATAAATAATGACAGAATTGACATGTTTAGGAAAATGATAAAACGGTAGCAGCAAGGGTTGTGTTTGTTATAAACAAGGATAGGTGTGACAAGAGACAAGACAAATAAAGCATGAAAAAGAGACAGAAAAACTTCTAAATTGATGAGTGCCATTTCTTTGAGGTGGCTTTTATGAGACTCAGCTGAGATATAGAGGTTATGGTTTACTCAGCCCTTCCTGAGAGAGTCTGGCTTTTTGTTTTGCTTCACTGAGGGGAAACAGAGTTCAAACCCATCCTCCGTCTCCACTCATAAACTGCGCTATAAAGCCCTGAGTGATATTAAAGATCTAAACGTGTGCCTTACTTTGCAACTCCATTAACACTGAGCCTGGGTGAGTATCTGACAAAACTCTCTAGTTCGTTAGCTTTTGCACTTTTCCAAGGCCGACACCATAATTTATGCATGCAATTCATGCACGTTAGAAATCCTGCAGCGCTTGCTACCTGGATTATTTTGGCTTCATCAATGAGGTCAGCGTCTAAGGCATCGAATCTCAGTTTACCCATAATGCCTGGATTAATTCTTCCCATAGAAAGTCTGGCACCAACATATTTCCCTGTAACTACAGCACTGTAAAGCAATAGGTCTAAAGCACTGTAATCCCTCTCCACAGCATGTAATCTACTCATTAGCCCTTCTAACCCCAAAACAAGTGGAGGATAAAAGCAACAGATGAGAAGGTAGCCATAACACAGGCCACAAGCGCTAAGAGTCATTTTCATTCAGATGCTGTGGTAACCCAAAGCAATTTTAATGTCCCATTCTAAAAGTGTTTTACAGCTGCCTATACAGGTGCATCTCAATAAATTAGAATGTCATGGAAAAGTTCATTTATTTCAGTAATTCAACTCGAATTGTGAAACTCGTGTATTAAATTAATTCAGTGCACATAGACTGAAGTAGTTTAAGTTTTTGGTTTTTTTAATTGTGATGATTTTGTCTCACATTTATCAAAAACCCACCAATTCGCTATCTCAGCAAATTAGAATACTTCATAAGACCAAAAAAAAAAAAAAAATTTTAGTGAATTGTTGGCATTCTGGAAAGTAGGTTAATTTACTGTACATGTACTCAATACTTGGTGGGCTCCTTTTGCTTTAATTACTGCCGCAATTTGGCGTGGCATGGAGGGTAATCAGTTGTGGCACTGAGAGGTGGTTATGGAAGCCAAGGTTTCTTGGACAGTGGCCTCAGTCATATGCATTTTTTTGTCTCTTTAGTTTCTCATTATCATCTTGAAGATACCCCATAGATTCTCTATGTGGTCAGGTTGGTGAGTTGCTGGCCAGTCAAGTACCAACACCATGGTCATGTAACAACTTTTGGTGATTTTGGCGTGGTGGGCAGGTGCCAAATCCTGCTGGAAAATGAAATCAGCATCTTCAAAAAGCTGGTCAAGCAGAAGGAAGCATGAAGTGCTCCAAAAAAAAAAGTGCTCCATTTCTTGGTAAATGGGTGCAGTGACATTGGTTTTCAAAAAAACACAATAGACCAACACCAGCAGATGACATTGCACCCAAATCATCACAGACTGTGGAAACTTAACACTGGACTTCAAGCAACATGGGCCATGAGCTTCTCCACCCTTCCTCCAGACTCTAGGACCTTGGTTCCAAATGAAATACAAAACTTGCTCTCATATGAAAAGAGGACTTTGAACCACTGGGCAACAGTACAGTTCTTCTTCTCCTTAGTCCAGGTAAGACGACCTCTGACGTTGTCTGTGGTTCAGGGAGTAGCTTAACAAGAGGAATACGACAACTGTAGCCAAATTCCTTGAAACGTCTGTGTGTGGTGGCTCTTGATGTCTTGTCCCCAGCCTCAGTCCATTCCTTGTGAGTTCACTCAAATTCTTGAATCGATTATGCTTGACAATCCTCATAAGGCTGCGCGGTTCTCTCGGTTGGTTGTGCATCTTTTCTTCCACACTTTTTACTTCCACTAAACTTTCTGTTAACATGCTTGGATACAGCACTCTTGTGAACAGCCAGCTTCTTTGGCAATGAAGGGTGGGTACCCCCTTGTGACGGGTGTTTGTTGTCAATGATGGTCTTCTGGACAGCTGTCAGATCAGCAGTCTTCCCCATGGTTATGTAGCCTAGTGAACCAAACTGAGATACAATTTTGAAGGCTCATGAAACCTTTGCATGTGTTTTGAGTTGATTAGATGATTGGCATAGGAGTGGTGGGTTTTGTTAAATGTAGCCCAAATCAATCACAATTTACAAAGAACCAAAGACTTAAACTACTTTTCAGTCTGTGTGCATTGAATTTATTTTATACACAAGTTTCACAATTTGAGTTGAATTACTGAAATAAATGAACTTTTCCATGACATTCTAATTTATTGAGATGCACCTGTATAGTACAACCTAGTTTGCAAAGCGTCATTAGAAGATTCAGTCGTACACCATATGTAGTAAAATGGGAGAGTGGATTTCCATTGAAGGGTTTTAAGGTTAATAACAGTTGAGAAACAAAAACAAAAGCGGCAGGAACATTAGAATCACTTGCCAGACTGCAGATGGGAAAACGTAAAGACTTTCTTTCTTCGGTCGTGTTGCATTCTACACAATTGATAGCACCTATAAAAGCACATAAACTCACTGATTATTTTTGTGCCTCACAGATTTTTCTCTTAAATAAAGATGTCAGAGGAGTGAATAAAGTTCACCGGCTTTATTGGGTGAGCGAAAAGCAACGACCACATATACGGCAAGTATCAGATTGATATTTCACTATATTCCTCTGCTAAACGAGAAAGCTAACAGCTTTAAGTGCATCCTCCCATCTTCTAGCATCCAAGTTAAACCTTTCGTCTGTCTTCTTCAACTACTAAATGAGAACAAATTGATATCAACATTATTATCACGCAGCCATAATGATAGTAGAATAGGCTAGTCATTCTTTATAGATCATCTCCCTTAATGCTGCTCAGAGAATCACATCTTTAATTAATTAGCCCATTAAAATCATCGGCAACTTCAATAAGTCAGAAAGAAATGAATACAGACTAAGAAAGTCTTGCATATTTCGACTACAGCAGCATAAAAGGGCAAAGATATATTAGTGAAGTTAACTCTGAATTGCTTAGGTCAACATGAAATCAAAACGGACCCCATTTACTTCCATAACACACATTCCTATCTTACTGCAATTCATTGGTTCATGTTGTAAGACAAAAAATAGTTTGTCTTCATAATCTTAAATTTTCTTCTGAAATGACTTTCCTATTCCACTTATCTCACTTCATAGGGCTACTCATTAATGTTAACCAACAACCAAACAGCTTTTTAAGCATTACTTTAACAAAATCTCATTCGGTGTAGTTCCACTTTGGAATGGAACGGCCACCAATTAAATAAACCATTAAATATCCTATTTCACTTGGAAATACATCACATTATGAAAGCAAAATGGACCTACAGATGTCAAGACACCAACACCTTTGAAAATTTCAGGTCCTCAATACCAGTTTTGAATTTATTTGATAAAAAATACAGGGGAAAATGTAATATTGTGAAATATTATGATGATGTAAAATAAAATTTTTCTATTTGAATATAGACATTCAAATGTAATTTATTCCCGTGATGCAAAGCTGAATTTCAGCATCATTACTCCCAGTTTTCAGTGTCACATGATCCGTCAGAAATCATTCTAATATACTGATTTATTACCAGTGCTGGAAACTGTTGTGCTGCTTAAATTTTTTTTGGAAACCGGATATTATTTTCAGGATTCTTTGATGAATAAAAAGTTAAAAATAAGAGCATTTATTTTAAAATAGAAATCTTTTCTAACAATTTACACTACCGTTCAAAAGTTTGGGGTAGTACATTTTTATTCTTTTTTTTTTTTAAAGAAATTAAAACTTTTATTCAGCAAGGATGTGTTAAATTGATAATAAGTGATAGCAAAGATTTATATTGTTAGAAAATATTTCTATTTTGAATAAATGCTGTTCTTTGAACTTTTTATTCATCAAAGAATAAAAGAAAAAAGTATCACAGGTTCCAAAAAAATATTTGGCAGCACAACTGTAGCCAACATTGATAATTCTAATAATAAATCAGCATATTAGAATGATTTCTTAATGATCATGTGACACTTTTTACTGGAGTAATGGCTGATGGAAATTCAGCTTGCATTACAGAAATAAATTATATTTTAAAACATATTAAAACAGAAAACATTTATTTTAAATTGTAATAACATTTTGCAATATTACAGTTTTTTCTGTATTTTGAGCAGAAGAGACTTCTTTAAAAACATTAAAAATCGTTCTGATCCCAAACTTTTGAACGGTAGTGTGTATATATATATATATAGATATAGAGATATAGATATATTAGAGAGAGAGAGAGGAGAGAAGAGAAGAGAAGAGAAGAGAGAGGAGAATTGAGGCGGAGAGGAGAGAGAGAGAGAGAGAGAGAGAGAATTAGCAAAATAAAACTAATTATTTGCCATGGTCTGCTCTGAATGATTATTAGTATATCCAGAATGAATAAGTCTGTTTACAATGACTTAGACTAGAGACAAAATAGACAAAATACTGTAGAGAATGCAGTGTTTAAAATAATACTTGAAGGACAATGGTAAAAATACTAAAATTGACCAATATAATACAATATAATTGTACAGTACTAGCACTTTAAGGTGCAGACACATGTCACCTTGTGTGCAAGTCATAAAATTCTGCTGTTAGCAAGCAGCTCGGATGCCCCAGACGCTCTGAGTAAACTCTGCCCAGTGGTGTTCAGCCAATTGACATTTACACACAGGTGAAGAAGTTTATTTTGGGCATGTGGCTTTCGAAGAACCTGTGCGCACAGACATTCTGCAATGGGCTCTGGAGGCTTTAGCAGGAGCCGTTGTCTCTTAAAGAGTAGTGGTGATGGCCTCCGGGCAGGTGCTGTGACAGGCCTGAAGTGTGATTAAGGTTGAGACTTCATTGATGAAAGCCAGTGCAGCCAGAGTCAGAGTCTGGTGTAAATGTCACCAAAAAAAAAATCAATATGGCCATATGAGTTCACAGACAAGCTGAATGGGAATGGCTGCAGCACCTGAAGTGTGTGAAGTGTTTGTGGTGTTAGGGGTAAGTTATGTTTCATGTCTAGTCATTTTTGTCACTAATAAAAGCCATTCGGAGCATTGCAGCTCTATATTGAGAAATAATCTCACTAAAAATAAATTTTACTAAGTTCTGGTGTATATTGCAGTTTATTTTGCATATAAACAGATTATTTTGCAGGATTCTGTTCTGCAGACAAGTTAAAAAAACACACAGAACATGTTATTTGTATGCTTTCTGGTCAGTTTCCCTTCATCTAGGTTCAATAACCACTAAGCTTTTTACATAAATAACTCAGAATGTGAAGTTCCCAACGAACAAGCGGTTCTCTACCAGGAAATGACTGCAGGATGGAGAAAAAATAATAATAATTGGGTGATGGGGGAGCCTTCGAGTCTACAAGGTTGAGAACCTCTGTATTTAATCAAACATTTCATTTTAGGTAAACATATTTTACAGTGTCCGTACATTAAATGTAATTCTACAGTAATAAGAGTAAATATGGCTAATTAAAAGCAACTAACCTCTAAACAAAACCATATCCTAACAACCTATATATAAGTACATGTTGTTCCGTAATATTACTCTGTACTTAATTGTTATTTTAGAAGACAAATTTTCAGACAATTTTTATCTAATTTAAAAGCCTGCAAACTTATAAACAGCATTATAGACAGTGCAGTGGACTACAGAAAGCCAGAAGAGTCAAAACTGTCCCACTTAAGCATTTTAAACTCACACACCAGTATAAACTAAATGCATGGTGCCCAGCCTGAAAGTGATGCCCCTGGGCATGTGCCCAGATCCCCATATGGTTCGTCCAACCTTGTTAACAGATGTAACTCTTCAACATACATTTCAATGCGTATAATATTCTAATATTGCATCAAATGAAGGCCTCAGGCTGATACACAGATGCCCACTAAATACGTCATATCCACTGACCCCTGGAAAATACCCACATCCTCAGACTGTATCTAATGTGCATTAATTAGTGCAATCGCTTGGGATGGTGCACATTCCCTTCCAAACCTTCTAGCCATTGACGTCTCAGTTTTTAAATCTGGCCAAAACAACACCCTACTGTTCATAGCCAATGAAAAGACTAGGATGTTCCGTAATCCGCCCCAGCTGGGCAAGAAAACGTTCCCTCATCATTTCCTTCCCTAGCCTGGGCTGAGTCCTCTGCTCTGTGGTAAATGTCAGTGCACACGGAGAGCATTGCAGAAGTGACCCAGGCCTGGTCACAGCGAGAGTCTGCAGTAGAATCAATCAGTCGGCCGTCCAAACAGCTGCATCTGGCTTGCCAGTGGGAGAAGCAGCCTGCACAACCATCTGGACACACTACACCTGCTAGGCCAGTGAATAAGGGTTGGTGCATAAGCAGAAAAAAAAAATCTGGGCACCGGGCACAGCAAACAGACACTTGGATGCTATCTACATTGTTGCTGTAATTTAGGAGGCAGGGCTGACAGGGTTCACAACCATGGTTCCAACTCCAGATGTGAAAACACAATGCACCACCGAGGGATCCTGGCCTACAATTCAGACTCAGTTTAGCAATAATAAACTACTCATATGCAGCAACAGATGATAACATATCTGTCCAACTTAACTAATAGCTTTTCTAACCTTTGCAACAGAGAGACAAAAACAGTTCAGTATAACTATTGGAACATAAACTTGGGTCTCCTGAGCTCCCAAACTACTACAGGGTAAAGCTTAAAGCAAAATCACTGCAGCGTGAATAAAGGGCACATCAGGACAAAGCAAAAGAAAACAACAGTGTTTACCCTAAGACATTACCACTCAGCTGGGCCAAACAGCTGGCGCTTAGCCACTCTGTTTAAAGGGCAGAGAGCAGACCTTGGATAACTAAGCAGATCACTGAGGTCATATGCAGTCCGAATGCTAAAAAATGGGGCTCCAAGAGTCAGACTAGTCTCCTCCTGGCCTCATCTTTAGACTGTCTGATGCATATAATGCTCCAATCTTAAGTCCACCTATAAACAAAGTGGTATAAAATACCATATATATGTATATATGATAAGTCACATGACTGGAGTGGTTTAATTCTTGCTTTCCCCTCTGAATGATGATGTCAGTATCAAAGCAAAAGAAGTAAAAACTGCAATGCACATATAATAAGCACATTTGGTAACAGAGATTTAAAGAGCTAGTAGTGTATTACTAATTTGTTTTTTTTTTTTTTTTTTTTTTACTTTGGGTAATGTAACTCTAGTCCAAGTGCATAAGAAAAACACAGAGACACATTTTTAAATATGTAACCAATCATGTACCAATATAAAAATACATATTACAAAATATTAATATACCACCGTTCAAACGTCTGGGGTCAGTAACATTATGTAATTTTTTTAAAGAAGTCTTATCACTGTTTAAAATATTTGTTTTAATATACTTTAAAACGTGATTTATTCATTTGATGGCAAAGCTGAATGTTTCGCAAAAATGTCTTGAGTCTTCAGTTTTCCGCGTAGCCTTCAAAGCACTGTAGTATTAAATCTTCATATCTAAATACATTTATATCCCTTAAATATATATTTTGTACAATATAAAAGTCTTTACAGTTGGACAATGTAAAAGTTTCAGTCAACAAAGCATTCTTCAAAACAACATTGACTGGTGCATTAATAAAACAAACCAAAATAAAAGGAAAAATCATTTATTTTTACCAATATTATTTTTACCTGTAGTAAAATATATAGTACTTGCTATTTATCATTTGTTTTGTCTCGTAAGAGCAACAGCGCAAATTCTGTGTTTCCAACCAGTACAGGACAAGAATAACCCCCTGTTAAAATTAATTTTCTAAAAACCTTTTTAAAAAACCACGCAAGCTTGGCATTAGGCTACCAAAAAGTAAAGAATGAACTCGCTTAGCTGGGGAATAATTTTTAAATTAACTTAGGTACCTGTCTTTCTTCTAACATGATCACTCACTGAGGACCTTACAATGCAGTAATGGGAACACTCAACAGGTGACTAAAGTGCAAAAACAAAGTTAAGCATATCAAAATTATTTGATGGCTGAATGTATGTGCCTGGACCATTAAGTTCTACAGTGGCAGTGACTCAAGATGTAACGCATTTCTTTGATACCTGCTGAATTGTATATATCTCATATATATATATATATATAATATATATATATATCAGAACTGAAAAGGTGACAGTTCGCTCACAACAATTGTGCCATCAACTCATATAGCATTGCAACACCCCAGGATGTGTATTAAGGGTCAAAGGGTGCCATCCAAAAATGGGGATAAGCAACTACAAAGTCCCAAAGTCAGGTTTCTGTTTTCATCACCTTCACCAGGGCCGTGGCGGAGAGGAATGGACAAGATTAGCCAGCAAAGCTAGCAATAACTCACATACTCCCAAACAACCTTCCCCTGGTGCTAAGCCCTTCCACAGTAGTGTCTGAAAGCAAGATACGGTCGGCGTGAGTGATTGCGTCCTTTTTACCGATTATCTGCTCAAGTCTCGCCGTCAAATCCAGCCACGGTCACACCATCCATCAGTTTAAAGGGCAAAGTTGCCAATAAGTCCCCAAACCCATGAAGCAGCCCTCCTTCTTCCTTTCACTGAGATTCAATAGTGGATTGAGAGTGGAAAAGAAAGATTTCTTCAGACATTTTGAGGGAGCAGATCAAACTACTGAGCGATATTCATGGGGGAGCTGCAAAGATATCGAACCGGACTTCCAGTTTTTCTACTTCTTCTACAGGCCCAATATTTCACTGTTGACATGGTATTTGCTTTATCCCCCTTCCTGGGAGGCCATGGCGGTCTATGCTTTCAGGAAAATGTTGTAGCATTCTACCCCTGGCTACCGCACTGAGTGATTCACGCGAATTATACTGTAGAAATATTTCTGCTGAAGGACAAAATGTCTGATTTAAGTGGAGATTTGCTTTGAATAAAGCACTAAATAGACTCTAACCAAAATAACTATTAATTGCAATCATTTGCTGATGACTCGTTCTATAACCGTAATCATAAATTCATTATTCCACATTTATGCTTCTGCAGTTGCCAAGTTATATAGACAACATTGTGCTGAATCACCTTGAAACTTCCCATATCTTTTCTGCATTATTCTCAGAATAATACATGTTGTGCTTTCTATTTTGTTCTTTTGTATGTTTTCATGGCTGTTTCATCTGATTTTTTTTTCTGGATATACGGTTTTAAAGGTCTTACTTCAAAAACTGCAATGTTTAAACGTCTCAAAAATGAAAATAACTTCACTCAATAAAGTGCCAACTGCTGCAATAGCACAGCTGCCGCACTGAAGGAAAGTTGATTCCGGCATTGCTTTGTGTTCTCATAGTGTAATACTCTCAACCAAATAGCACAAAATGGTTCTTGCCATTCTGAGTGTGCAAGAAATTGAGTTATTTGTCAGATTTCAGAGACTGAATTGTAACACGCTCATGACAGACAGGTAATCAAGTCCTATGTGATACGAGACAGACCGCACAATGGCCAAGGTAGGAGTCCCAACACCTTTGAAACGGTCCAGAAATTTTAAGCTGCCAGCCTGATCTCACCAACCTATTCCTGGCTGACATTGTATTGAAATGTTCTCCATTTCCTCGGCATCAATATCATGTTTTTCTTTGTTATATTTAAATATAACCCTACGAGACTGACTCCCTCTCCACATCTGCTTGTTTCAACGCTGTTTTTCCTGCACTATCTAAGAACTTCCACCCATCTGTCTCACTTTTCTCTACATGGCACATAATTGTCAATCTCCTTTTGTCAGATCTCTTGTACTCTGACAGCTGAAAGTGACAATATTGTAAAATTATCTTCCAATTTTATTGTGCCTTCACTTACTTGGCAGATTTTTTCTCTTTTTACATGTCAGACTGTTTTTTAAAAGAAAGCCACTCATGTTAGCAATGATTTTCTGGGATTAGAGCAAGTTGAAAAGGAGAGGAAGTGACAAGCCTGCGGGGTGAATTGATTGTAGCTGGAGATAAACTTTCTCAGTTTTGTATTCTATACCGTGCCATACCATACCTGGAATAGGAAATGTACAGTTTAATAAATTTTTTGCAATATATTTAATAACGAACAGGCAGTAGGTTTACCTGTGTCTTTTACTATAACTGTATTTACTTTCAATGAGGTCAACAGGCAGAATAAAATAATTTTGTTTTTTTTAACATTTTCATATTATAAATTTGGCTATTAATCGTGGAGAAATGTATAAAGGTAATTTGTTTCTTTTGTGCACAGGTGTGCGGCTGTTTTTCCATTGATTGATAATGGAGTTCTTACTTCATTGAGCGAGTATTTAATGTATTCATTTTGTATTATGAGATATATAGTAATATATTCAGAGGGCAGTGGAGCAGAAAAGCTTTCGAATTGTTGGTAATAATGGTGTTCTGTTCTACAGTATAAACTATTCTGCAATGGTTCGGCTTCACAGTTATCAGCAGTAAACATGAATGGAACAGTGAGGTTTTCTAATGTATTAACAAACAGAAGCATTAGCAGAAAGTAAGACAGTTGAAGTTTCATACATTATTACTATCAGGGTCACTAAGTTTAATTGTAGTGCATGGTGAGCAGAAAGATTGTTTGAATGTTTGATAGCATAAAAAAGGGTGTTATTGATTATTAGAGTATTTCCTGTTACAGTAGTTGACCTGTCTGGAAGTGGTTGGTTCATAAGGACCACGCTGCATACTTCATATGCAATTGAATGTCTGATGCTACATGACTTAAGACAGCCACTTGCAAGCCTTGTGAACAGGGTTGTGCAACATTCAGAATTGAATTAGGAATGCCAAAAAAAAAGTCATTTTGAATTTGAAATTCCAAATTAACTTCTGAATTTAAAATCCACTAAATTGAAAGCTGAATTAAAGAGGATGCCGAGTTGGAATTT
The DNA here is from genome assembly GCA_018155175.1 of Sinocyclocheilus anophthalmus. Lineage (NCBI taxonomy): Eukaryota > Metazoa > Chordata > Actinopteri > Cypriniformes > Cyprinidae > Sinocyclocheilus > Sinocyclocheilus anophthalmus. Next base: position 957,340 of record JADLZN010009491.1, on the reverse strand, counting down.
GAATGTAAGGATTTTATTATTAGTATTATTATCTAATATTTAATCGATTGAGCTTTATTTCAATTAACAAAAAAGTATTTTTAATAGTTAAAAAAATAGTAACCTGGTGTGCCAATTCAGTTTCAAAATCACACTCATGAACTGAAAGAAAGCCATGTCTTCAATTATATTTGCACAACCCCGTATATGCAAGCTGTATGTATAGTATGTAGAATTCATTTTATTATTATTTTTTTACCTATGTGTTTTTGTGAAAAAAGATGCTTTTTCCATAATGTCTGCATCTACAGAAGTGACAGCGCTTTTTATGTTTCACAGAGGATAGAGATGAACAGAAAGATCAGGGGATGTGCGGAAGAGGTAAATTATTTGTTCAGACCCTGGTTTTACTGTTTCTTCTGCTTTTAAAGCTACTCTAGTGTGGTAACCTGTCAGTTCCTTTACGTTCTTCGGGGGTTGAACAAAAAGACCCGCTGTCGATTAATTTTGGGAGAAAGACAAACAATCAGGAGTAACTATGATCAGACAAATAGATGTTTTCGCTTCCCCTCTGGAGTTGATAAAAAGGAAAGCAGGAGGAAACATTCACAGCCCGTTCCGAGGCCTTTACTGCTAGTCAAATGGTATTAAGAGTTGATACGCGGGGCGGGGGGGGCTGGGGGTGGGGGGATGAGCACACGACCCTCTGTTGTCATTAATCACGCCACCAGTAGGCGATTTACCAGTAGGGAACTGGAGAACGAATAGACGTGGGAAATGAAAGGACCTAGATCAAACCTGCAAATGTATCAAATGATCTGAAAAGACACTTAATTTACATATCTTTGTTTGTACCTCTGTTGGGTTCCTGGAGCTTGGCTTAAGCATCTCATTGGCATTGTTGACAGGTAGGAATTTTATGCTCCTTCGGAACACATCATTAATTGGAAGAGTTTAAAACTCAAAAGGAAAGCAAGAGGAAGAGATCCGTGAGACGAAATCACAGAATTTTGCCAGAGAGGGAAAGAGTATTGAAGTCCAAATATCAGGAGGCAAGTAATTTCTGTTTATAAGCTAAGACAAGAAGTCAAACTGTTTGACAGAGCAGAGTTGAGTGACTGCCTAGAACGAGCTACGTTTTATTTTAATTTTTTTTTATATATAATTTTCAAAAATCAGAGCATCTGTGTTTTTTCTCACTTCAGGATCACTCTGATACCACTCCATCATGAGCATAACACGTTAACCTGCCATAATGCAACTGCATGGCAGCAAGAATTCACCATGTGTTAATCAGTGCAAACACACTACTAGCAGTTAGATTGAAAGAAGTATAGAATTTATAAATATAGGTGTGGAGTTGGAGTAAAGTGATTTCAGAATGAGTAGAGTGAGAAAGAAAGATACTTGCATAATTTGTTGAGGCAGACCTGTTAGAGGTAAGAATAAGTCATAAACATAGACACAAGGAAAGCAGAGCAACAAAAAAAAAGTGACTACGATTTTGAAAGTCCTGTGGATTTGTCAAGATGGATTGGACTGAGTGTATGAGCTATCTCATCATTGTCCTACTCGAAACACTGAGAAAACAGCATGTACCTTCTCAATAGATAAGACAGAAGAAATCTTTTGACATTGCACAAAAAACCACACCATGCCTACTAAAGCACTAACCTGTCCAAAAGCAGTAAAACATGGGCTCTGTTTCTTGACGCTACATTAAATTGACCAGATCTGACTTTGCTAGTTTAGATCGGTTATTGCATCTCGCCAGGAACGCATGCGAGCCTCAGAGGGACTCTTGAACTCTCTTGCCTGTGTGCAGGTTTATGACAGTATAGGGTTTAATGATCCATGAGTATCTGATGCAGGTTTCTGGGAGTGAGGCATTGAAATGATGGATTGACCTGGATATTTACTCAACACGCTGGCTGAACACGCTGGCCCATACAGCGATGAAAGAGAGAACCGCATTTGTCCCTCTGCCCATTTCCTTCACCTCTCTAGATCCAGGGGTGTGCCCAACTCGTATAAATAACTATCCTGGCGTGGACCCGGTGTCCTGCAGAGTTTAGCTCCAACTTGCCTCAACACACCTGCCTTTAAGTTTCTAGTATGCCTAGTGAGAGCTTGATTATCTGGTTCAGGTTTTGGGGGTTTTTATTGGTGTTGAGCTAACTCTTCTCGGACAGACGCTCCCTCCCGGACCGAGTTCTTGGACACCCTGTCTAGACCCATCCTCAGCTCAAGACGAAGTCCCTCGATCCGTACATCGACCCGCCGTGCCCGGAGTACCACCATCTCGTCTCATAAACCCGCAGCAAACACTTTCATCATGTGTAAAACTCTCAGAGATACGCTGAACTCATCTCTGAGAAAGTTTTGTACTTCATTAATGCTTCTAATCTTCCTTTCCTCCATTTACCACTGGACGCCACCAGCACGTAGGTACCGTGACTCGGTGCTTATGCCGCACAATTTTCTCTTTAGGGAACATGTGACCTGGGAAGAATGGACAAAGAAATAACCAAAATGCACTGCTCTGTGCAGTGGCAAAAATACCAAAAATGAACGGATTGTGAACTGCGGAAGGAAAATAAGGATTTTGTTCCTAAAGACTTGAGATAAATGCTGCATATAACATAAGTAAGACAAAGTGAGTAAAAATGTTTCAGTACCTGTACAATGAATCAATAGGTTGAGATTAACAAGTCCTGCACACAATCAATGCTTAGCCAGGTACCTGTAAATGACCATAAAATAGCATAAATGTGCATTAGTTTCACTCTTTATCCATGATATTTTTAGTCAAGTTTTTAAAGGATAGTTTACCCCCTTCAAACTTTAATTCTGTAATCGCATTACTGCCGCTTCATTCCTAAACTCTGTATAACACATACATTTCTGTCAGGACCCTATCGTCAAAGATGACCATGAGCAATACATTTTGATTGGCGGTAGTGTTATAGTTCTGGCAAGAACTCTCCCAATGCGCATTCCATGCAGGCCTAGCATTGATAAGGCAGCATGGATGAGAGCAGCGATAACCCCCCAGGTTAAACAGAACAGAACCAACATAAATGTATTGCAGATATTGTTAAAGTTCAATAATTTTATTTACACATTTTAGAATTAGTCTGATTCAGAAGGCTGAATCCTGACTGACAAAGGAGGAGTTGGGGATGGAGGAGGGTAATTAGCTGTTGAGCAATGCGAAAACAGCTGATAATACTGAGGGACCTTATATATGAATGCTTAGATAGGTGTCGTAATTCGATAGGTAGACGGCTGGAACTAACGCTTACGCTTGATATTTATGAGAAGTGTTTGTTTGGAATTCAATGGTAACCAATACTATATTATTTTCTTTGCTGTTCCAAAGAAAACAAAGCCATACAGGTTTACATGAGGGTGAATTAATGATGACAGAATTAAAATTTTTGGGTCAAATATGCCTTTTTAAGTCAGCTTTTTGTAAAGACATAAGAATTGGTTAAGAAACCATTGAATAGCTTATTATAAATATCTTTAAGCAAAGTTTTAACTGACAAATGTAAATTAAATGGTAAAACAAAATTAATGAAAAAAGTTTATATACAAAAATATCAAATGGTTGTTTTGACCAACAGAAATTCTAATTAATAAGCTAAATGGAATGACAACATCTAAAACTCATGTGACAACTTCCCATGATCTGATATTAGTCAAAAATATAAAATTTCTAGGAGCAGAGTTCAATCTTTTAGTGAAAATACAGTGATTTTATTCTCTTGACTGAATCTATATTAGTGTGGTTTAAATGTGTCTACTCCTTTACCCAACTGCTGAAGCAAAAATATGAAATTTTTTTTTTTTTACTTCCTTTGGAGCAAAAATTACTCTGATTTGATGCCGCTTTGTACAGGCAACCCTCTGTTAGAAATACCAAAAAGTGTGTAATTTAGGGCCCTATGATTTCCGCGATGTGGAAAACGTGGAAATTGCAGAGTCCGGTCACAAAAATGGAATTTACTGTATCACGTGGAATGTCTCAGAATTTGCCAAATTTGGGATGGATAAATCAAAAGTAGGTCAGTACACTTAAATCAAAACTATATGGACTAATGTCTGTGAATATTAAGCTGCAAAAAGACTATTTAAATATGAACCCTGCATGTTCTGCGTGTCTCTGTGTGAATGAATGGCGAAACGCAAGGTTTTGTTTACTACACACATACTGAAGTGTGTGTGACGCTCGCAGTGTTTTCAGCCTGTCTGTACTCTTCAGTATTGAAGTACTCCATAGCGATTGCCCATTAACATAATCTCTAGAACTGCTCTGAGAATCACTTCATGAGAATTTTACCATTTACTTTGAGAAAAACTATCGACATAAAGGTATTCACAGCAACCCGTCAAACGTTCGGTTTAACTTGAAGAAACTGTGACAGAAATATATTACTAAATGTAATGATACTACTAATAACACAATTATTAATTAAAACATTATTTTTTAAAGGAATATTTACCAGCAGAAAATGATTTACCAAAACGTAAAAACAAAAAAAAAAAAAAATTACTTATTAGTTTTATATTGATAAAAATAAAACTGAATTTGAGAGAAAAAAATGCATTTCATTGGGCCTTAATGTTATTTTTGTTAAACTTTTACTAAATTCCTGTTGAATTGTGTACATTTTATGATTTAAATTAGTTAGATATGCTTTTTGATTAATATTTTTTAATTTAACCATTAAAATGGAGTCTAGAAAATTTCAATGGAAAAATGGAATTGGAATTTAATTTGGGAAAAAATTTAACTGATTTCATAGGTCCCTAGTAATTGGACTTTTGACTCAAAACCTTACAGTTACTTAAGTTTTTGCATGTTTACAACAAAGAGACTTAGTTTATGAAGTTTATGATGTTTTTCCAGTTGAGGACATGTCCGGACATCCCAAAAGGAAGGTTTTGTAAGATTATCCAACTGCTGGGGACAATGTTGTCCCCTCAGTATATCTAAGTAACCTACACACATGTAAACAAGTGGAGCTCAAGGGCTCAAGGCCAAAGATCAACGATAACTGTGATGATAACTTGCTTTATTTAGACTCTGAATCAATATCAATCAGATACAAACTGTTCACTTCTCACAGTCATAAATCTCTATCATATCTTCTTTCACATTCACTTTCGATTAACTCTCAGGCCTGCCCCGCAGCAAAACAAGCTATGATACAAGAGCCATAAGACGTTTGTTTTTGTCTCATGAGAAATGCAACTGCAAGCACAGAGTGAGGGATACAAATAACTCTTTTAAAATCTAATTTTTCCATCCCCAAAAACACCATTTGGACGGGGCCTGACAGACATCACAAGGGGAGACTCCTCACGGTACCACTCTGGGACAGCCTTTCCTTCCTGCACACGCTTCCGGAATGTTAAACAGGGAGAGAGAAAGGCAGTCAGCCTGCTTTTCAGGGTCTCTAATGGCGCTTTTCCACTGTGTGGCGTGAAAGATGTACTGACTCGGTCTTCGGTACGCTCATCCAAGCAAGGGCACGGTACGGCTTGGCTCGGTTTACGTTTCCACTGCAGTTCATTACCGCTTTAGTGGGCGGAATTATTCACATGCCGCCTCTACTACCACGACTCCTAAAAAAAATTTTCATTCCGCGTCGCCCCATCAAGCTCTCGCTGGATCCGCTCCTCTGCTATCAATGAGAGGAACGTCTGTTCTTCCTCAACAGACAACAAAATTTTTTGGTTGTTAAAATAAGGTGCGCTCGTTCAAAACGGTTGCGTTTGATCCTTCGCTGGCTGTGCTGATTTAAATCTAGCGGTTCTTTTGTGTTTGTGTCACAAGTTCAGTGACGCAGGTAGTGACGATTCTCACCGGCCAATCTGTGATCAGCAGAGTTTACACGTCACGTTTTGGTAACGGTACGGTTCATTTGGAACCTCAACCGAGGTGGTACTACAAAAAGTACCAGGTACCAGGTACTGCACCCAGTGGAAAACCCCCAAAAAGTGAACCGTACCGAGCCGTACCGTGCCGTACCATGCAGTGGAAAAGCACCATAAGTTGATGCTATGCCTCAAACCACTAAGTACAGGCTGTGCAAAGGCAAACAGTAACTTTATAAATAATATATGATGCTTAACAGACCATTTGTTAATGCATGTTCAAATAGAAAGAAAAAAAATCATGAAACTTTGATTCTTATACTTAAGTAAGTCTTGGGTTGTTAAAATTTTTTATGGTTTTTGAAAGTATCTTTTGCTCACCAAGTTTGCATGAATTTAATCAAACAGTAAAAACAGAAATGTTGTGAAATATTATTACAATTTCTTCTATTGTAATGCATTTAAAATTTAATTTTAGTCTTCAGTGTCACGTGATCGTTCAGGAATTTGATATGCTGAATTTCGTGTACTACTCAAGAAGAGTTCGTGATAATGATAACTTTGTTAACATTGATCATTAATTTTAAATATTTATAAACTGATATTGATAAATAGAAATGTAAAAAGAATGTCATTCATTTAAAATTAAACACAAATCTGTTTCCAAGTGGACTAATAACAGGTTTTCTCCTACTTCCAAAATTTGCGCATAGCCAGCCAAACCAAGCCATATCAAGACATTTGTATGTGTGATGTGCAACAGAACAGGCCATGGGTGATTCGTAGGCATGCTGTGGGAACCTAATCTAACAATATAACAAGAAAAGTGAGTAAAATATATGCATCTCTTTGATTATGATTTCCTCATCCATGCGTGGAAAAAATGTTGACAGCCAGACAGATCAAGGAGGCTCTTTGCAATTAAGACTCAAACTCAACCACAGAATGTTCAAACTCACATAAGCTAAGTATTTAAAGAACTGAATATTAATATACTCTGCAAGATATGATGAAATCATGTTAGATACCGAATGTATCAGAATGAAAGACTGAATGTGCTCTCTCAACCAAACACACCACAGCAAATCAGGTCGGTGTGCTGTCTATCCACCCCCAAACCATCACCATCCTGAAGTCTCATAAACTGCACGGCAAGCAGAAGTTGTCAAGGTGAACATATTTCGTGCTTTTAAACTACCTGCTTGTATGTGTGTGCGTTTGGAGGGAACAGCTCGGCGCAGTTGGATTGCAGAGAGGGCATTATTCTAACACAACGTTTAGCTGCCTGTCCCTAATTTCATTTCTGGCCCGGTGTCATTCCAGACAGAATGTAACCAAATCCCAAGAGCAAATTGAAGAGCCATCAATTGTGCGAGGGCTGCATTGTCGCCTCTGGCGCACACCCAGTGGAGGGGGAGCCGTGGGCCGAGGGAGAGGAGATGGCGGAGCAGCAGGTCAGACACTATTCTATACCCTCACAATAAATCTGATTTAATATCCATTGTCCCACCAACCTCAATGGCGAGACGGAGGCAGGTGGAAACTGGCATAAATAAGAAGTGAAGGAAGCAGAATGAATATTGGTAGCATTGTTGTATTAAATCAAGATAATAAAACCATGCATGCACAAACAGGATTTAATAGAGACGTCCGGCTCGGCGCACGCTGGCGCACTCCAGAGATACGGCCCGGCGGAGATACGGGGACGCAGCTGCGGCAGCCATTCTTAATCAAACCGAAATGAACAGCAGCTTCGGTGTTTAACGAGAGGGCTTGTAACAACAGACCCTGGATCTTGGTGTTGAGTCAAGTGTTAAGCACTGTCTGTGTCGTACATGCGGGAATCTGAACTGGGGTCTGTGAAACGTCAGAATCTTTTAGTTGAGTCAAAAAAGTGGATTATGGTGGGAGGGTGTGCTCTTCAAGCTTCTTGGCTGATATTTACATGGCTGTTAGAGGGGGTAATTGGACCCCTGCTCTTTTGACCTCATCCAAAGTCAAATAGAGATTCAAAAAGACTTTAACTGCTTTCCGCAATGAAATCAGCTGATCCAAATGATCATATGTCATAAAGAAAGTCAATATAAATCATCAGGACAAAGTGCAAGCTCTTGAAATTCTCAGAACAAAAGTCAAAATTGTGAGACAAAAAGTCACAATTACCTTTTCTATTTTTTAATATTTATTCCGTGAGGGAAACAAACTTCCATATAATACACTATTACAATTATTAAAATCAATGAATCAATCACTAAATAAATACAAAGAATTTGGACACTGTAAAAATTAATTATAACTCCAAATACTTTTTGGTGTCACTGTATGTTTACTCATGCAATCAAATCGCATGCCTTTCTACTTAAATGTTGAATCAAAATTGGCCTTTTCGCTTTGTAACGGGAGAATGATTCACTGGGTCACCTGTGGGGTTCATGTAATTACTGAGCTTCCCAACATGGTTCTTCAATCAAACCGAGAGCCGCAGATATGCACAGCATGTTTAATTGACAAAGCATGTCTTCAGCAGCTGTAAAGTAGCTCCTCTTTATTATCACAGGTGTGTATGGAGATTGTCTGGTTAGATAACACCTTCACTTTCTGCAAGTGCTATTTGTCTTCTTATGAGGAGAAAGTCAAGTGCACTCACTTTTGCAGCTTGTCTAAGAGCAGGGAAAATCAGTCTAATGCTGTGCTGAAATATTGAGTGAACTGTGTGGCAACCAAATGTTGCATACTGTATATAGCTATAGACTAAATTCTGTATGCATGCACAGGCACAAACCCATGTGTACATATAGACAAAACACTATAATTGTAATCTAGGAGTAATGACAATCTAAATCTAATAAAATGACTAATATTTAAAAAATAAGACTATCTAAAAAAAGGACTATTTTCACTACAATCTGCAGTCCTGCCTAATAGCATAATTCATCCAATGCACAAAACAGTAGTTTAAAAAAAATTATCTATAAAAGAAATACAAGAGATTCTTCTGATAAAGCTGTGCTTAAAACTTACATTAATTGTGGGCAAACGAAAACACACATGTATGTTTCAATGTCAAAGACACATCCTGCTGACTTCTCCCTGCTGAAAAACCAGCACAGCAAGTCATTAGCATATGTTTTGGATGCCGATATCCAACCAGGCTTCTTAATTATTAAAAATACCTTGGTCAGCCAGCTTCATCACCTTGTGAAACTACAGAAGCAAAACTATAAACAATACCGGTCTGTTTTTTGTTTTGTTTTTATCTTTATACATAAAAAAAAAAATCAAATTAAATAAACATTTAAATTTCTATTCAATTAATTTGGAAAAATATCCACAAAAACCTTAAGCAGCACAACTGTTTTACTGTGCATCGCTAATGCTAAAACACCACCACTAAATAAAAAAAAGAAATGTATAAAAAAAATAGATAAACTAGTCAACCCACCGTAACCGAACCGTAGCACAAACCTAACCCTAACAAATTCATGCTAACCTAAGCTAGTCTTTTCAATAGTCTTTGTAGCATTATCATAAAGGCATAAATGGGCAAAAATATCACAGAAATGATACAGTTCCTGCAAACCTTGCTAAAGTTAACTGGACATGCTCTCTAACCAATGACCTTTGATTGGACCTGCTGAGGAGTAAAGAAATATCAGTCCTCACTTTTCAGAATTTAAAGAGAAAGAGAAGGACCCCAGAGTGTGAAGACAATCTTTACTTCTGCAATGATGATCGCATTATGTGTTGTGAGTGTTTTCAGCTTGCTGAGAGGACAAGGCCTTTGGGAGATTAATGAACCGGGCAGCAATCTTTGGCAGAGGTCACCCAGCCCTGGCATGCTGTGCATAAGGGCTCTACACTTAAACTCAAGTGTAGATGCAGCAACAGAGAGATAACAGAAGCTATCGGGAGTAAGTATAGTAAAACGACAGTCCACACAGGCTTTTTTTCAGTCAGAGATAAGAGAGGCTTACTGGTCAGGTCCTTCTGTAGTTAATGCCACAGTAATGCTAGACCGTACATTGTTGTTTACTTACCTTGTGAAAATTAACCATGTTTTTTTTAGTAGTAAAAGTGCAGTGACCATGTTTTTTGGCAGATTGATTATCATCTAGCAATGAAAATACTTCTAAAGCATTTACTAAACTTAGTTGAAGTTAATTTCAACATCAACAATTCATATTAATATTATTTAATGGACCTGAGCTAATATGAACTAACAATGAACAGTTGCATTTTTATTAGCTAAAGTTAACAAAGATTAATAAATACTGTAACAAATTTATTGCTTATTGTTAATTCAATTCAATTCAGTTCAAGTTTATTTGTATAGCGCTTTTCGCGATACAAATCGTTGCAAAGCAACTTTACAGAAAATAAAGATTTCTACAATATTTAGTAGAAGCTTAGTTAACTAACTAAGTTAACACTAATAGGACCTTATTGTAGTGTTACCAAAATCCCACCATCCAAACACTTGTCAGTACACTCAATTGTACAAAATGCATTGGTTAGTTTTCTGGGTACCAGTTTGCAGTGCCTAAGGTTGACATTTCATACTAGGTATGTACTGTACAAAACACACATACTTACAGTGACTTTACAAACTTTAACAATCCTGCTAAACACACTTCTCTTTAAACTGTTGCTCAACCAGCATAAGCCAACCTGAAAGAGAAAAGTGACTGTAGAAGAACAGTTAATGCTAACATCCCTTGTAGCAACACTAAAAAAAAATCAAAATCTGGAACGCAAAGATGCCTGTTATTGAGCTTGCGTAGCTAGAAGCATTTGGGTTCATATTCTTGCAGAGAGCATGTTTCGAGCCTTAGGATGTGTTATATATTGAGTGAGTACAAAATCTATTCCTTCTGAAGCTTTTTTCTGGCACATGAAATGCTTGGATAGCAGTATCAAAAAGCTTATTTAGATATAAACAAGCTAGTTTGTGCCAAAAAGCACATGATGAACTTGCAGTGCTGGAAGAATCATGTTTCCGGGCACCCTCGAGAGAGTGTCCTTCCTCTACAGCAAGTTTGACTGGAGGGGGAGCAAAAAATACATTAATATTTCTTTCTTTTTTATTTTTTGGACAAAAGGCAGGGGATTTCTTAATTACTAGGTTCCCCAGTATGGGCTAAAAGGGAAATGTAATTAGAGGAGTGCAGCCTTCTGAACGAAGACAGTAATTAGAATGAGCACAAGTTACAAGAGAAAGGGCTGATTGTGGGTCCAACACCGATTTCCGCCCGGTCTGCTGATGGTGACCTTCATACTTCCCTGTGTCTGTTCATTGTAAGAACACTGAAATCAGGAGCATGTCAATACTTAGCCCTTCCACTCTGTCTCCCTCCACTACTCTTAATTACAGCCATTCAAGCAATCAAGGCCTTGATTATGGTCAGAGCTCCAAAGTGCACTCATTGATACCAAATGTGTGCACAACAAAACCTGCAGCTAGGGTCCAAAGTAATCCAGGTAAAGTGTGTAAATATACACAACATACAGTACTGGTCAAATGTAATTACATATTTTTAAGGATGCTTTGATGAAATAGTTTAAAAGAACAGCATTTATTAGCCATATGAAACTTTTGTAACATTATAAATGTTTTTTAAATTGGTTGTAAAAACTTTTGAACAATTTTACCGCTTAATTTTTGTTTTTGTTTTTTTTTGTGGAAACCGTGATACACTACCATTCAAAAGTTTGGGGTAAGATGTAAATATATAAATAAAAAATAAATAGTAAAACAAAATGCTGTTATGTTGAATCCTAAAAAAAAAATCATGTTTTTTTTGTTGTTGTTTTTTTACAAAAATATTAAGCAGCAAAAACTGTTTTCAGCATTTATAATATAAAGAACCATCATTAATAATTAAGCACCAATAATGATTGATAACTGAGAAGCAAATCAGCATATTAGAATGATTTATGAAGGATCCTGTGACACTGAAGACTGCATAATGGCTGCAGAAATTCAGCCTTGTCATCATAGGAATAATTACTTTTCAAATATAGCACAAAGAAAACGTTCTTTGAAGCTGTAATAATATTTCACAGTACTTTTACTGTATTTTTTAAATCAAATATAGCCTTTTTGAACCTAAGATCATTCTTTCAAAAATATTTAAAAATCCTAATTATTCCAAACTTTTGACCCATAGTCAAATACAACTTGCATCTGTACAAAAATTTTATTGTCACGGTTGCACTACTGAGTGGAGTGCGGAGCAAGGAACGGAGGGAGATGAGGAGTACATCAATCCAGAGAATTTTAATATATCAAGGAAACACGGAAAACTCATGTAGCACAGGTTGACATGAACAATACCGGACGCTGAACTGAGAACAGGGAACACTATTTAAACACATTACCAGGCTAGGGGATCCCAGGTGGAGCAGGCAGCTCGGGGCGGCACGGAGGAGCAGGCAGCTAAGGAGGCAATGGCAGAGCAGCCTCCGAGGCTGCGGCCCCAGACCCCGCCCCGGCCTCTATGACTGGAGACCTACCCCCCATAATAAAAAAAACTTGGGGAAGATTATAGGCTCCGAGGCCCTCCGTGGGCCATAACCGGGGACTGGAGCCCTCACTGTGCTGGATTCGGGGACAGGAGCCCTCACTGTGCTGGATTCGGGGACAGGAGCCCTCACTGTGCTAGATTCGGGGACAGGAGCCCTCACTGGGCTGTACTCGGGAACTGGAGCCCTCCGTGGGATATACTCGGGAACTTGAGCCCTCCGTGGGCTATACTCGGGAACTGCCATAGAGGCCTTCTGCCTTCTGCTTCTTCAGAGGCTTCTTTGCCATGGCCTCCTGAGCTGCCTGCTACGCCATGGCCTCCTAGTCTGCCTGCTCCGCCATGGCCCTGAGCTGCTGCCTTGATCCAGATCCCGACAAGGCCACCTAGTCTGTGCCGATCATCCATGGCCTCCCGAACTGCCGGGTCCTCCATGGGTCCCGGAACGGGTGCCGCCCTGGAGGCCTTCCGTCCTGGAACCCTACTCCTAGAGGCCTCCAGAGCGCCCACCCCCCTCCCCATTGGATGTTATACGAAGCGCGAGGACACGTCTTCCGGAGGGGGGTGTTATGTCAGACTCTGTTCCATGTTTTGTGTTTCCTTATGCCCTTATTTGGTTCCTTCCTGTTCCTGTCCCCATTGTGTTGAATTGATTCCATGTGCTCCCGTTTATTTCCATTGATCCCAGGTATGTCTCGTCATCCCCTCGTCTTGTCATGTGTTTAAATAGTGTTCCTGTGTTCAGTTCAGCATCCGGTATTGTTTATGTCAACCGTGTGCGAATGAGTTTTCCCGGGTTTTTCCTGATGTACCGCATTGTCCCGAATATAAGACGATGTTTTTTTCTTGGAAATACATCTGAAAAAACACGGTCGTCTTATATTCAGGGTCTAGACTTTGACATGTCAATAATACACCCACAACACTAGGTGGCGCCAAATACGCATAAAACAAGTGTGCCATGAAATACATAATGTAATGCGTGTTGTAAAGATCGCGAGTAAAAACAAAAGAAAGAAAACCTTACAGCTGCATGAGTCGTCACTGGTTTCAAGTTAGCCCTGATGGCACCAAACTCACTTCTACTGTTAATAAGATTTTGGAAGGCTACTATTAGATGGATAGCCTAAATGCCCTAATTCAGATGGGCTACCTGTTTTTTTTTTGGGCTACCTGTATATCAAAAAGTGTATATTTTTTTAATGTGATTGGTACATTTTACCAGTTTTCACCATACTTTCAAAACAAAAATGAAAATGGGAAAAACATGCAACATGAAAATAATTGAGGACAAAATGTGTTTTACTGAGAAAAAACAAGATTTGGAAAAGGTCAATCTGGAAAAAGGGGGGGTCGTCTTATAATCAGGGTCGTCTTATATTCGGGCCAATACGGTAATTAAAATTTTCTGGATTGATGTACTCCTCGTCTCCCTCCGTTCCTTGCTCCGCACTCCCCTCAGTAGTGCAACCGTGACAATAAAAATTTTGTACAGATGCAAGTTGTATTATTATGTTTACACTATGGGTCAAAAGTTTGGAATTTTTTGGAACATTTTTATTGTGTCCTTCAAATGGAGTCGAAAATATCACATTGTTAGACATGTTGTAATAAAAAAATGCCTGACTTGGAGGGGAATAGTTTCTCAGGTGCACCTAAAGGCAGCAGGCTTTAGGCAGAGATTGTCTTATTATTGGGAGATACGAAGATCTGTATTACTTACTATTGCAGAAAGTGTAACCGTCAACTTGGATCATGTGTGCCCTTAATAACCAATCGCATTACAGCCTTGACGTCACTGAATTTCAGTCAGAGTTGTGCAACACTCAATCGCCATTTACGGATACCATAGGAATGAATGAGAAGCGCCATAAGCTGAATCCCATCTTTCGCAAAAAGTCTGTGGCTTTTCTTATAAAACGGCATTTTTCAGAGGATACTCTAACAATAGTTCAATCCAAAAGTATTGTTTAGTGTAAAACATGTTGAAGATTCGCTTATAGGCTGTTGATTCATTAAATGATAAGCTGTTTCCTCTAGAAAGCTGTTTATTCAGCACAGTGAAGCCTCTCCTCCATTGACATCCATTACAAAAAAACGGCCTCTGGTCTCCTTTCCCACGTAACGCCAAAGCGAAAGTGTTAGCATTAGCCGTTATGCTTTTTTGGCTTGTCTTCTAGTGGCTTTGCTTTAGGTCACCTCTCCAAACCAGGATCACTGACTGGTGCAGTCACCCCCTGCTGGGCTGGAGGATGTGGGGTTGATATCTCACTAGTCTGTTGCCTGGAACAGAGGTGCTGTATGGAATAATAAATCTGGACAAATCACTGGCGGTGTATTGATGTCTACCACAATATATGACTGAAAGGACTACAGGCAACACAATACTTACCCCCATGTTGCAGTCGCTAGTTTTCTCTCAGTTTTTTTTCAGATTATAACGCAAGTAAGGAAGGAGTCAATTCACCAATCAATGCTGTTTTACACGTTCACTATTTCCTCACAGTGGCGGCACAAATGCAATCCACAGGGAATGGAAGAATCTATTTCTCCTACCCTTCTCGCTGTCCCGAAAACCTCTGTCACCACCCCAGGGGGTTTGAGAAGGAGGCGCTTGCGGGAAACAGCGTAGAATGTACGAAATATTGATCCCCCTTGAAAATGTGGCCTGTCCTCTTCATCTAACCTTGAGAACCCCCTCTGCTCAATATGGTGTGATGCCTAACGCTACAACTTTAGCATCACACCAAACACTACATGCTCCAAAACACTTCCACACAACTAGTGATACAGAGAATCCAATCTCATCATGTATTCATGTCTTTCAAATTCAATTGATGAAATTCAAATAACCCAGAGGGGGGAAAAAGATCTGCAGCATTTACTGCCCATCAGGTTGTTTGCTCCTATTTATTTAGCTGCTGTTGTGCTGGGAGACTGACATTTCAGGTGCCGTAGGTGCTGTCATACGGACTAAACTACGAGGTCACTATGCCACTAAATAATTCATCACATACAAAGATGTACAGTGAGCAGTCATCTGCGCATGTGTGTGTGCCTGAGAAGGCATTACCACTCTAGTTGAGGACAGATGTATCACCACATAAATGCTTTTGGTTGTGATGAACTGTAGACTTGCTTGGATGGTGAATGCACTCCCAAAACCGCCGCCGAAAACTGAGCATCTGGGCATAGACAAAAATTTTAATAGAGGGACACTGAGTAATGACTTTTCGGCTGGCTTTTTCTCCTCTAATAGCCTTATCGTCTAAATCCCTGCTGGTGCAAAGGGAAGCAGTGTGAGATTTTATTTCCTCTTGTTACTGTTCTCTGGAGAAGACAGCCCTACCGTAAAGGTAATTGTGAAGAACAGGGTCTCTCTGGGTATACTTCCAGTTGCACAGCAAGGGTAGCATACGAGACCTTATCTCTGGAAGTCAACCGCTGAGAATAAACCATGATGGATGACATAAGCTGTCTTTGAACACTTTGCAATGCCTCTATGTGACGTTGAGCTTCCATTGCCTGATGCTGAACGAGCGTCCTTTATGATACAGCCATGATCAAAACAAGAAGTGGAAGGAGGAGAAGGAAATGGAAACCTTGACTTTCACCTGTTATGCAGAGCCGAGGGATCCATGCCCTGATTTAGGAGAGCAGAATTAGCATGATAATGGTTTTACACATACATAACATGGCTTAAAGTATGTACCCCTTATATTTAACGATTTTGGCAATGGCTAAGCAACATGCAATGAATTATATTTAATTAATATAGTCTTTTAGAGATTCTAGAGAACTCTTAGTTGATTAAAACTGGTCTAGCTGATCTTCCATTATGCTCAGCAGTTTTTACCTTGTTGGTATATATTAAATACATGTATATTATAATACATATAATTGAACTGTTTTTATAGACTAAATAAAGAACTCTTATTGTATATTAATAAAAAAAGTTTTGTATCTCCTTCAGAAACAAAGCACTTGCGTCATATGTTTCGTTTTCATTTATTTATTTATTTATTTTCTGAAAAGAATATGCATGAATGAGAAAATAAAGTGCGATACTTGCTTGAAGTTAAAACAGTTATTAATTGTAATAAGGCGCAAAAAAGATCTCAATGCTTCATTCGCACTGACTGACACATACCTGAAGCACGTACAGAAAGAAAGCTCTCTCAGACATCATATGATCCCGGATCACGAATAAACAGTCAGATACACACAGAATTACATCTGTCTTAGCGTTTATTCATGCAAACATAGTCAGTTATGTCTTAAGTGAACAGCTGAGAAAAACATCTGATGTGTAATAATATATTAGATCCATGCATTACTATTATTATAAACCTTTTGCTGTCTGTGTCATTAATACTGATCAAACAATAAAAGAAAACAGAAAACAATCACTCAGCTTTAATGTTGTATATGGCACATAGTCAGGATAATAATGGTTAAAATGTGCTGTTTTAAATATAAGCCTGTCTTTACATTGGAATTTCTCAAAAACATGATTTTCTGAGGCCGAAATTAAGCAAATCTTTGACATGGCCATACTCAGTCAATATATCAAGGTTATATTTTCACAGAATGCTATCTACATTATGTTATGTATAATTTTATGTAGAAAACAGTAAAACGCAAAAATGGCTTGGGTTTTCACAGGCAGTGTCACAAATGTTAAATAAACACATATGGATGTGCCATTCAGGTGTCCATATAGTTTTGGTCCTATCATGCTTGACGATATAAGCAGATGTTTTATTTTCTCTCTCGCTCTCTCTCTCTGTGTGTGTGTGTGTGCGCGCATTTTTGTGATTTATGAGGACACAAATTTGTATAATGGCATGGGTATGACATAGGTGTTACAACGAGAAGGTGATTTATGAGGACATTTTGAGTGTTTCCATATTTCAAACGGCTTATAAATCATTCAGAATGAGTTTTTTGAAAATCTAAAAATGCAGAAAGTTTCCTGTAAGGGGTAGGTTTAGGTGTATGGGGTGAGTAAATGATGACAGAATTGCCAAATTCTAAATGACATTCATTCAGAGTAAAAATGCATTTATGAACCCTGAACCACCCTCTTAAAAGTTTCAGCATGTTTATACTTAACTTTATAAAAGTTTAATGCAAAACATTAGCTTTGGAGTCTCGCCTTGAACATGCTGTAAACACTTACAGGCAGGTTTTAGATGTACAGAAACAAACTGATTGAACTTTGTTGAGACTTGGAATGGATTAAATATAAAAAATATTCCTCAGCAGCACTACAGAGAGAAATTAAAAAGCTAGATAGTATTGCTGTTTAGATCCAGTTGCCATCTGAGTTTCTCTGTTTAGGTTTTCTGCAACCATTTGGGATTGACATTCTTAATGAAGTACGGATGTTTAAACATCTTCGCTAAATGAAAAGACATATTTAAAATAGGCAGCAGTGTGTAATTCAGCTGCGTATGATTAAGTGTACGTCTGCCCGAGGAGATAACCACACCACTGCAGGGTCCTTCGCAGAAGTTTAGAAGTCCTTGTCATAGCATCTGCTTTCCATTTCCTCCATATTCCAACATTTTTAATGAGTTTGCCCACCCAGATCTCCCACTGTGCCTCCCCACACACCTTGTCGTGTTCCCTTTTTCCCTCCCTCCCACACTCGTCCTGCTGCAGGTGGGATTCATCTCTGCTTTCCTGGCTGCCGTTCGGTAAACAAAGCATTCAACAGTGGAGAGCGATTCAATTAAGGTTAATTGAAAAGCTCAGTCCGTCTGGGGCTCCGCAACACTCCTGTCTCCCTTCGGTCTGGCAGCCTGGTGTAGAACACTGCTAGAACTCCTCCTACACTACAACTCTGCCTCCTTCTCTGCTTTTTCCATAGCCGTTTCTATTCGTCCACCTGTCCCTCGATTTTATCTCAGTGGCTAAGCTGGTCTCCCGGGTACTAGCCGACAGTGGCCTTATTAAAAAGGGATATTCTCTTCGAAATTTCCTCATGACGTCTTCTCTGGCTAAACGCTTTGTGTGGGGTGATGTGGTTCTCTTTGGATAGTATAGATCTCTTGCCAAGACCTTTATGGAGAAGTCCTTTGATTGAATATTGGAATATGATATTTTTAATTTAAAAGAGATGTTTTATCTTGCGTAAATCTTTAAATATTACTGGAGCTAAAACTAAAAAGCTTCCAACTATTAAGCTTTTTAGACATTTTTAGACAATTTTAGACATGCCCAAAAGTTTACTAAAACCTAGTGATTTTTAAACACATTTGTCCCGTTGTGCGTTCTTTACCAGTAACAGTTTGTTTAGTTGAGTTACTAGGGTGTTGAAATGAGAGATTCTGAAGGGAAAAAAACTGAGAGAAGTTGCTGTATTTGTCAAAGTTTTGTGAACTCCGTGGCATTGTAAGCTTTGCAAAAACTGCACATGCTCAAGCTCTTGTCTTAAAGTTTGCAAATTGCTGTTTATCCTGGAAATAACAAAAAATAACTGTATATTTTGCTTTTTTACAGCTAAAATAGTTTTATATATAGATTATTATACCTGGATGGCGCACTACTCTGACCAAACATCCACAAATAGGTTCCTAGTTTCTTCTGGGTTTCTTCTGGGTTGCTCGCAGAACATAAGTCTCAGCAATAATTGAGCTTTCACTTTGTTGCTGAGTAAACTACAATATGCAGCAAGTTTTATGTGCGACATTACGTTTGATTTATAGAGCAAATTGCAGCTCTGAATGATTTTATTAGTGACAAAAATCACCAGGCATAAAAAAAACATTCACCTTGGAATCCCACTTATAGTGCCGCCCATAGTAACATGGCCTGATTTACAGCAAACCTATCATAGAGCATACGCATAATTATACATAATATGTTTCATTTCTTTGCTTGAATAGGTCAGTGTTGTGTTGTGTAATAAAGGGTCAAAACATTGTCATTAGATCTGACATTTTGGGGAGCATTTTGAGATCATTTCATTGCGTTTTGTTGTTGTTGTACTTGCCTTTCTGGCGATAAAGCTTGGAGAGCACGTTCATTAAGTTAACAAGCATAATGCTTGACTCTGAATTGCTGAGCAGGTGAGAGGCTCTTTTTTAGAGCAGCATTATTCCTGATGAAGCATTTTGGTAAACAAACATCAATTGACCCGTGGATGATGTCACAATCGCGGACCCTTTTACACCTGCTCATAAGTGGCTAAGTGCATTTACAAAAAGGTGATTGTGTCTCCATTCTCTCAGTCTTTGTAAGAACCAGCATAATTTTTGGGTGCCACTCTTTGTCTGACTAATGAATGTCCACCCACAGAAAAAGTGGCTTTGTTGTGCTTTGTTTGAAGCCATCTTGAAGCACTACTATTGTTTCTTACATCAGGCCTGTTTAGAGACAAATGTGTCAAGCTTGAGATGGGGATGGACAGGGTCTGACTCCCTGAACTGTATTGAAAGCCAGTGCATATGGAGGAAGATTCACCTTGTCTTCGAGCAGCTGCAGCTTCATTAAGGCCTTGGCGTTGAGGCAGGGAGTCCCATCTGCCACGACTGATGGTGTTGGCGGTTACGCTTGGGCCATGCACGTTTGAGCCTGGCGTGTCTAATTCACCCAGTGTAGCGACTACATGAGAGATCCGACTGTGAGCAAGTGTTGGACATTACTTAGCTGCTTCCCATGGGCCCATTTGCCCCTCAGAGGTGGGAGGTCTGACCCAACTTCATTGTGCTGCATTGGTAAGATGTGTTGGGATATGGAGGTACAAGAAGAGATGGAGAAACCGGCTAATAATTTGTAATTGTTGCACTGTTTCCACTATACATTACATCATTAAGGTTTAGAGCTATGATTGAGGTCTGAACAGGATGGATGCTTGTTGCTCTCCAGTGAAATTTTAAGTTCTGGATGTCTACACATCTTCTCTTGGGTGATCAGGTCTGTTTAAGCATTAGCTGTTGGGTATGGTTCATTAGGCTGTATAATTTTTAACTGGAAAGCTTTTACTTTCCAATGAGACAACGAGTTTGTTTAAAGGGGTCATATGATGCTGCTAAAAAGAACATTATTTAGTGTTTAATAATTTAAACATTATTTGTTTGGTGTAATGAAATGTTTTAGTGGCAGTTAGAGGTTAAAAAAACACATTATTTTCCACATATTGTACATTATTGTTTCTCCTCTATGCCCCGCCTTTCTGAAACGCGTCAATTTTTACAAAGCTCATCGTTCTAAAAAAGCGAGGTGTGCTCTGATTGGACAGCTATCCGGTGCGTTTTGATTGGCCGAATACCTCAAACGTGTTATGGAAATGTTATGTCCCTTACCATATTGTGATGCCTTGTCAGGCCGGAGCGATGATTCAAAAAACATGAAAACCCATTATAAACAAGGCATTTGTTGCATCCAGTGGGGACATAATTACTGATTATAATTACTTATACTGTCTTTTTACGCGTTGCATCGCACCGCGTAAACATAAAACCATGTCTGCATTTGTGATCGGAGAAATGACAAACAACAAGACCTGCTCTACACTGCCCAAAAAATCTCAGGCTTTAATATATAAAATATAAAAAAATCTTTAAATATAAAAAACTGTATTACAGTCCGTTGAGTCAGAACATTCTGGCATTGTAGTCTACTCTCCCAGGTTCAGAAAACAGTCCTCAGTAAAATGTGCTGCACACATCTGAATATGTGGGTTAAACTGTTCTGGAACAGTGTAAATACAACTTAACCACTGATTTCTAGTTGTGTCCATTTTTGGATGGCCAAACAAAGTAGTTTCGCTTTTATAACGAAACACAGCGTCACACACGGTGCCCTAGAGTGAGCAGAGGCCGGGGGATAAATTGAGGAACGGCCGGAGGGCTAGAGTGAGCAAAGGCCGGGGGCTAGAGTGAGCAGAGGCCGGCGGATTCGACGAAGGAGCGTCCGGCGGGCTTGCAGCAAACACATGTGACGACCCCAGGCTGGACTAATCTTCGTCCACAGTGAAAGCCGATCCAGCGATTCACAGCGCAAAGTTGATGTATTTCCTGAGCGACCAGCACGGATCAGCTCTAGGCGTGACAAAGCTGATATCGTCCTCTTTTGGACGGCCAAACAAAAGTAGTTTCACTTTCACAACGAAGCACACAGTGCCTTCACGACATGGCGGCGGTGGCAAAAACAATACTACAGCGTGAATAAAAGTTGCGCCTTCTTTCTTTGCTTGAACATTTTGGCGGTGTTATGCAAATCTTCCCAGATGGTGACGTAGGTATGTAGGGGCGTGTTAGAACGAGCCGTTTAGGTTGAATGTGCTGACTTAACTTTTATAAAGAATATCTCTTGATTTGAGACTTTAGTCTTTGCAAATATACAGATCTTCTTTATGCACCAAGAGAAAACACTCCAAAGAGAAAGGAAAGAAGCAATTGAAACGCGTCAAGACCACTTTAACGTTGTTGAGAACTGGTAGCTCAAGGTTTGCTTCAGCGTGTAGCAGGAAATTATATTTGGGTGGTCAGTGTTGGTTACCCTTAACGTTGGAATGCTCAGGCTTTGGCTGAGAAAGTTTAAGTCACGATGATTGTTTGGGGCAGGGGTTTCAACTGGGGGCACGGGGTTAGATTTTAATGATGGTCTGAAATTTGAGGTTAATCTACTTATTATTTAATTTGTTTACTTGATTATTTGACTGCCCTAGTCTGCAGTAAATGTTGCATATAGTTTTGTGAAAAAATCTTTAAGGTTATAGGAAAAGATTTTAATATTTTGTACATATAGTACATTGACATTAGATTATTGTTATTATGATTATATGGATTAAAAGTATAACCATATTAACGCTTACATGGACCCAAGTATAAAGGTTTGAGAATTTAAGAAGTTGATATGGGTGTTGTTTTTATTCTGATTGTTGGTGTCGGATTTGTCCCCTTCAATGTCTTTATTGTACAGCCCTTTATTCTAATGAAGTATAATGACAAATGGTAAAATGTTGTACCTTGGTTGTAAAAGGGAAAAAACAACTTTCTTTTGTGTATATATTTACTCTAGCCATATAAATAGAAATGAGCCCAAATATCCTGATGCAGAGACTCCATTATGGCAAGGACCCTTTCAAGAATGATCACGTATTATGTCTATTAAACTGAATATTTGGCACATTCCTAATAACCTATTAAGTAGTCACTTATTTTAACAAGAGTATTGACTTTATTTAGGATGCTGCAAAACAGATGTCATTTTGATAGCCATAGCATGTCACCTCTGTCGAAATATTAAAGATGTTGCTTGTGAATTTAGCAAAGCAGACAGTTCTGAAAGGCTTTGTCAGCTGGTGCAGTGTCAGTGCTGTATGTGATGGCATTGAATAGTGTTCATTCAGTACAGAGGAGATTTCGTGATGTTGTGGCCTGCGGAAATTGATTTTAAGGTGGAACGAATCAGACTGAGGGTTTATTTAATTTTAGTGTGTAAAATGGTTTCAAAGGTTAGATTGGCTCAAATGGAGTCCACTAGCGACATTGTTTTTTTCTTCTTCCAATTTTATTAAAAATAGACTAATTATTTTAGTAATATATAAGCTTAACAATTTGAGTGAAAAGTTACATTGTAAAATTTATTACAACAATATTTTGTTTGTAATGTTTTTACAAAATATTATTTTTTTTGTACATATTTACTTCTAAAGCCAGTTTTTAATGTCTATTCCATGCTTTATGTGTCTGGTGCGATTCCAAATACTGATATATGCTATGATTTGTGATTAATTTGACTGATTGATTATCATGTAATGAAAATGAATGCATTTTTTAATCGATCAATAGTCCCAAAATGGATTATATAACATTATAAAAATTTGGAAGCTCTCATATCTTTTTTTTTTTCTGTGAAGAATGGTTTAAAAAGAATATTAATGTTTT
This sequence comes from Sinocyclocheilus anophthalmus, assembly GCA_018155175.1. Classification (NCBI taxonomy): domain Eukaryota; kingdom Metazoa; phylum Chordata; class Actinopteri; order Cypriniformes; family Cyprinidae; genus Sinocyclocheilus; species Sinocyclocheilus anophthalmus. Next base: position 934,053 of record JADLZN010009491.1, on the reverse strand, counting down.
TAGCAAGTTGTGAAGTGGCAGGCAAAATTCCCTGTCCAAACCAGGGCAGTGGAAGTATCAAAAGAAAGAAACTGTACAGTATAGGGAAAAAATAAATTTCCCCCCTATTGTTACCTTAGGAATTTCCTGGCCAATTGTTGCAAGGCATGGAACGAATTGCAGGGTCCTATAGCATGGCTGACAGTGGAGCACTATCATTTGACAAAAAACACCACCAGAAACCAGAGAGCGAAATCTTCCAAATAAATGCCCTTCCAGTAAATGGGCCCATTTTAGAGCTAGAGGAGTGATGGAGAGATGGGAAATGATGAAAAAAAGGCAGAATGGCAGAGGCTGACAGAAACCACCTGAAATGTTTATCTCCTAGTAGCTATCGTACAGCATCGGTGGATCCTGAATCTATGTTTTTGTGTGCTTGGAGGATTGGGGTATTACCTGTAGCACACCGGAGTATATTCCTCATCCCCCTGAGAATAAAATGAGGCAGATGTTGTATTGATCAGGTCTGCATTCACGCTGTTCTTCTTTGTTTCCACCTTCTGCCTCGTGCTCATGTCATTTTCTTGAATGGCATTGATTTGTCTCATATCCATGTGTTTGTGATCGCACTATTCTTTTGTATCTTTATGGAAATATTTAGCTGTTTACATGCACAGGTTTTCATCGGTCCAAATAAATTAAATCTGACTGCAAATTCTGACTGCAGTATTTATATCTGAATATAGAAATATGTTGCTATTCAAAACTAAATTCTGAATGACACAAGTTTTTTTTCTCAAGGACATATTAGGAAAATGTAAGGGAGCCTAAACAATCTTTTTATTCTTTTAAAATGTTCTTCAAACCAGCTGACATGTTTATTGGCACAAATTGAAACAGATTGTAGTTTACGTGCCGATTTTTGTTTTGTTTGTTTGTTTAATATATTATGATCTGCACCACAACAGTCATATAGAGATTTAATTCAGATCTAGCTAAATTGCATCATTTTTTAACTCAGTTGAAATGTTTTCATGATGCTGTCCATGTCACTTGGTTTGACAGATGCAGTTCTCAGATATGAACAACGTATCTGAGCATGTACCTCATAAAAACCTAACAGCTGTTTTACTTCAGTTTTATTTCATTTTCACCTCTTTCTCTCAACCATTTGTCATTTACATTGTAAAAATGTATATTTTATTATTTTCTCTAGAATGGATTTAGACAGATTTTGATCTGTTTGCATGAAAGGCTCTGTTACCTCTAATTGTTTCTGAGTGTTTGAACATTAATATATTCTTCGTATATTATGTAATTCTGTGGTGCTCTGCACATTTTCAATAATTGCGAAGTGAACAATAATAGGTTTGACAAGAGTAAAATGACAATTTTGAGTCAACACTCAAAGTGGGTGGTGAATATCAGCATTTGCCAACTGAAGAACGTTTGCATAATTTAGTCGTTTTGATTTATTGCAGTTTATAGTTTTTACAACAGGCTTTTCGGTCTCTCTCTCTCAGTTTCTATCCTTGCCTTCACACTTGAAACCAAACACGTTTTCATCTAAAACATAACATCTAGTAATGTAAATGATCTTTTGGTAGATGATTTCCATTGTCACGTTGCTGCTTTTCTCCTTTATATGAAGTCCACGTTCTACAATATGCATGAGGTGGAATTACTTCAAATGAAAGTTGAAAGCAACGCACATTTTATATTTCAACATAAATCTGAATGTTTGCTTCATGCTTCTCCATGACTGGAAGCAGGGATGCGTGTGAGGTACAAGGCTGTGTCATCTGAAATATGACTTTATCCTGTCGGAATGAATCTGCCCCCTTGTAACATTATGACCATTATTTTGAGATGCGTCTTTGGTTGTCTTCTGATAGTCGGAGAAGGAAATAGAAACGCTTTTGAAAGCATATTAGGGTAGATAATTAGCTACGCCTTTCGTTTTTGGGTTCAGGGTTGTGTTTTTGAAGTGGAAGTTGATGGAAAGCAAGATAACACAAGATTGTAGGTTTGGAAATGAATTGCTTTGTAGTCAGTCATGGTACTTGTGACAAATTGAAGTAGTAAGTCATTTCTGAAATATTGCCGAAGCTCGTTTCTTAGATAGCTTTGCATTTCTCTTTGGGATATGCTGCTACTTGGAGTTATTACCAGTGTCATTCAATGTAGTGTTACGGAGTTATTTGTGGGCTATGCATATGTTTTTGTGGCCTGACATTAATTTAAGGACTGAGAGGATGTAAACAAACCACAGGTATCCATTGTCACGGTTCACTATTGTGAGGAGCACGGGAACGAAGGAGTGAGGAGACGCGGAGTAAAATTCAAACTTCTAGACTTTAATAAATATCCCGGGGGGGAAACAGAAAAAAAGTAGCACAAGGAGTTGACAAACAATTCCAGACAAGGGAGAACAGAACGGGCTAGTATTCAAATAGGGTAGATAATAAGGGGCAGACAGGTGAGGAGGAAAACCAATAACAAGGAACACCTGGAACAAATGAAACTAAATGGGGACAGGAACCGGAAGGACCAAATAAGGGCATAAAGAAACAGGAGGCAGGAACACAGGGAAAACAAAACAAAAACTGACCATAAACATGACATTACTCCCCCCTCCCGGAAGGCACGTCCCGCGTCGTAACAACTACCACGGAGAAGGGTGTGAGAAAGTGAACCTCGGGCGCCCTGGAGGCTGGTGCAGGACAGGGACACGGGAAGGCCTCCAGGCCAGATCAGGCAGTCCGAGGATCCATGGCGGATCAAGGGACTCGGGGGGCCATGGCGGATCGGGCAGTTAAGGGAGCCATGGCGGAGCAGGCAGTTCAGGGGGCCATGGCGGAACAGGAGGTTCAGGGGGCCATGGCGGAACAGGCTGTTCAGGAGGCCATGGTGTTGCCTGCCATTTTGGAGGCCATGGAGGAGCTTTGAGCCTTGTCCCGGATTCCCGGCCCGTCCACTATGGCGAACGGATATCTGCCTCCCGCACTTTTCTTGAAAATTAGGTCCTTTCGAAATGCACGGAGGATTCTAGAGGGCACTGGCACTGTGTTCTGGAGGAGCGGAGTTTAACAAGGCGACGAAAGAGGGCTGGACAGGACCAGCATAGGCGAGGGAGACTCAGGAGATGAAGGAGAGCCTTATGGAGCGGACCTCTGGAGAGAGGATAGGGGCGAGGAACTCTGGAGGGATGCCTGGCTAAAAGCGCTGAGTCAGCAGCGGACTATTAATGGTGGGCGTAACTGGGGAAGGCTGACGGAATTGACGAGCGGAGTGCGTTGGATCGGGGAATGGACGCTCTTCCAGACACCGGATGATAGCTTCCCTCCAGCTAAGTCCAGTGGTGTCTGGGAGGTTGACGGGGTGATGGTAGTTGGCCCCGATCCAGAACAGCGAATTCAGCATCGCGCTAACGCCGTACACACGGCGAGCCCGCAGAACTCCCGCGCATACTCCACATACAGGAGATCTCTGTGGGCTAGGGCTACAAAACGTGCGGCGGTTTCCATAGCTGCGGAGGGAAAACGGGAAAAAAAGACTTTCAAAAAACAAAAACGGGGAGAAGGAATGCCGTTTACTTTTTGTTGGGTCTGGAATTCTGTCACGGTTCATGACAATCAAATTCAAACGTATAGACTTTAATAATATCCAGGGAAATAGGGGAAAACACACGTAGGCCTTCAGGGTGTCACGCAACATTCTGTTGCTGTGTCTCATTTAGAAGGCTGCGTCCTCCGGAGGTCGCATTTGAAGGCTGCATACGTCATCGAGGCTGTCTCATTTCAGAAAAGCAAGTAGGACACTCCGAATGCGACCTTAGAATGCGACCTTCTTTCACAGGAATTCGGAGGATGCATGAGGTGTATCCTTCGCTGCTACAGATAACCACAAATGTCTTTGCGTACGCCCAGTGACAACCGTTGTGAAATTGAAAAATGCCGGCCGGCCGGCAGAATGTAACGTACAAACCAAGCGCCAGAGTGGTGTTTAATAACGTACCTTAATGCGCCGCGGTAAATATAAGAAAAACGGATAAACTTTGTTTTTAATATCCTCCTTTTTTTTCTCTAATAGATGTCTGCTGTATGTATGCTGCAGCTCATCAAACATTGAACAAAATAAAACAAGTAAAACCATTTTTTTTTTATTACTTTCCAAATTTAGAAATAATTTTCCTTCATTTAAGTAGTGTGAGAGCGCAACGATGCTCTAAATGTGTTGGCATAGCAACGTGATACTTCCGGTTTCCTTTCCCGCCTGTCCTACGAAGGCCGTCTCGTTTAATTCTAGGTTGAGGACACTTCGTATATGCATCCTACAGAGGATGCGACCTCCAGAGTATTCGACCTCCGGAGGGTGCAGCCTTCTAAATGAGACACAGCTTGTGTGTTTGTTCCAACATATTTCACTATTACAGCTGTCAGTTTTTTTCAGGTATCCTTACAGATTTTATGATGTGATTTTATGATGGTGTGACGCAGTGACACTTTTTAATTTGTAGCGATGTGTCACTGAGATAAATTTATTTTTTCTTAAATTAAATCTGTATTTATTTTATATATTTTTGTTTTAGTTTCATTTGAAAGTTTGAAATAATTTGTGGTTTGGGATCAGTTTTTAGTTTATATATGTCTTATATAGCGTTAGTAAATTTGTTTTTCAGTTTGTTATTTTCAGTAAGTTTGTTGTTTAGGATATCATGTAGTGATATAGAAATTCATAGAAAATTCACAGAAATTCCAGGGATGTGAAGTATCTATGTAAAGGGCAATTAGAAAAGAACGGTTGTACAGTAAGAAAACCAGTTACGACTACTGGATGATGAATTTTCAACAACCGACCTGTGTGTGTGTGTGTGAACCTACTTAACCATATTTTGGGGACAAATTTGTACCCAAAAGTGAGCTAAACCTGACAAAATCTCCAAAAACCTCCCTTTGGGGAAGTCCTCATTTGTAAAACTGGTATAAAAAAATAAGGGTTGGTGTACCGGGCGTTGCGTAGAAAATACAGTTTGTACACAGACTGAGACAATACCATTTACACCGTATTGAAGTTTGTCCCCATTTAGATAGCTAAGTAAACGAGTGTGTGTGTGTGTGTGTGTTTATATATTTATCTTCAACAACAAACACGTGATAAACTGCATAGATTAAATGTCTAATTTATTAAAAGAAATAATGAGCTAAAATAGATTTTCAGTTCAGGCTACAATAAAGTTTTTTGCCTAAATAAAAGTGGCTAAAAAAAGTGAAGGATGCTGAGATAAATCATATTTAATGATGCAAGATGACGCATTGTATTCATTTCTACAGTCTCAGATGTGCAAAAAAAAATCTTAATAAACAAAAACAATTTAATAAAAATCTAAAAAATGTAAATGATACAAAAAAAAGTTTTTTTTGAGGGTTTAGGCTTAGAGGTACGGGAACAAAAAAAATCATTTATTAAATATAAAACCAATAGAATTCAACGGAAAGTCCTCCCAAAAAAAAAACATAACTTTACAAGCTGTTTCTTAGCATTCCGGATACAATTAAGTCAAGCATGCATGCAATAAATCAATTAATTACAAGTGAATAAATAGCATTCCCCAAGATAGACTTCACTACTAGATCTTCTCTTTCATTCTCTGTCTCATCATTGTGTTTTGATGCTGGCAGGCATATCTATGCATCCCCCAGCATGCTTTTCATCAACTTCTATCTTATAGCAGCAAGCTGTGCCGTCGTGGGCAGGTGTGTGAGCTATGACTAACAGAGGTGTGCGTACAGCACCCTTTGATGGTGCATTAGTGCCAGAGGAGAGACGCAGTGTCTGAACTCTCTTGGCTGTGCCTTTGTTTTCCATTAGACAGAGATATAGTGGTGGAGACGGTTCATGAGAGCACTTAAGATGGTGATAAATACACACACGCACTAAAGCAAGGCCGAGGACTGTCAGCTCAGGGACGTGCCGCCTCCGGGCCTATAATCTGATACACTTGAACCAACGAGCATTAATTTTTTATGAAACAAAAAGTGGCAGGAATTGGTCTATACTAGAGAATTTGCTTATTTCCAAGTGAAAACTGAAAAGTGAGCAATAATATAAAGATTGGAAATGTCCAAGAATTATCAAAACAACAATTTCAATAGTACAATTTCAATTGCTATAAAAAACAAATCCAAATTGTACAATGATTTGTCGCTGGCCATAAAGAATCATTAAAATAGCCCACATGATTTGTCCACAATAGTCCAACTCTTCTAACGTCATACAATACCTGTGTGAGAAAATCATTATGCTATAATGATATTCACTTCTGTGAACTGCTGCCTGAGTCAGTGAGAACTCAAGAACCAGATCAATCCAATTTGAGAACTAATCAATCAGACAGTTTTGTGAATTGGATGATCAAGGGATTATTACAAACAAAAATTATTATAAACATTTTGGTCTGTTCTTCACACAAAGCTGTTGCATGGTTTCAGAAAACTGTAATACAGTCATACAGACCACTTTTATGACTTGAATGAGCTTAACATTCCAAGTTATCATTCACTTTCATTAGACTGAAACCAGAAACCAGGACATTATTTAAAAAATAAACCCTTTAAAAAAAAAAGGAATCATACAGACTTGGGAACAACATTAGGGTGATTAAATAATGATTGAATATTCATTTTAAGAGTGAACTATGATCTTAAAATGATCTTCACAAAACTGACCTTGAAGACAATAGACCAAAAAGTGACATAGTAACAAGTCTCAGCAAAAAACTTCAATCCATTCAAAATCCATTGTAGTCACCAACTGAGTCTAAGCATGTGAAGTCTGTCAGGGACAAACCAAAAGAAAAAAGAGTGAGAGGGTGTGGAGGATATGAGAGCGTAATGCTGAGAATTTGACAAGAGGAACTCCACACAGATGGGGGGAAGAAGGCATAAAGGACAGATGGCACGGATAACTTCTTCACAGCTGACTCTATACCAGACCACAACGATTTGCAGCCATCAAACCCGTACGTCTCAGCGTGGCACTTCTGTGATGGTGCCATGCCAGCCACAGTCGGCAACAGACTGGAATAAAAGACCCATCGGAGCGGCAGAGTCCGATCTGCCCCACCATATTCACAGGCAAGCATGCATCTCCAGCACTGCAAACATCAAACAGGAAGTCACGGATCTGGAAACCAATGCAGTAATTCATAATGGCCCTGTTTACACCTGGTAATAAAACCCATTAGGGTTATCTGATCACAAGTGGTAAAACAAGACGCATCGCTGTTTACAACCATATACATTCTAAAATGATCTAATACTATTATACATAGATTCTTAAAAATGTTTTTTTTTTTAAATGTCTTATGCTCAACCCAGGCTGCATTTATTTGACACATAATGTACATACATACATAATAGTAAGTAAATTGCTCACTACCTAATACACTACCATTCAAAATTTAAGATAAAAATTCACATATTTTAATACAAAATGTATACACACATTAAATTGATAAATAGTGACAGTAAAGACATTTATAATGTTAAAAAATATGTCTATTACAAATAAATGCTTTTCTTTTGAACTTTCTATTCACCAAAGGATCCTGAAAAAAAATTCATCTTGTCCATCACAGGAATAAATTGCATTTTAAAATATATTGAATAAAAAAAAGTTACTTTTAATTGTAATAATACTTCACAATATTATTATTACATTAAATGTATTTAGATCAAATAATTGCAGCCTTGATGAGGCACAATCATTTCCTTAAAAAAATAAAAAATAAAAATAAATATTATAATATATATATAGATATAGTAGATATATCTATATAGAGTCTATATATACACCACACACACACACCCCACTAATACGTATTTTATATAATATATATATATATACATACACTCAATACGAGAGCGATACCATCCTCTATGATCAGCATGGCGTGATTAGGCCAGAGGCTAATCTGAGCCGGCTGATATAGAGCCGGTATCGCTCTCGTACTTGAGTGATATTGCGTTTATACAACAGTTTGACGGCACAAGTGTGTAAATGAATATGAAACAACAACGGAGTGTTTTTAAAAACTCTCTTTTGTGCGGGACTACTTCCTTCCGCCACGGATTCAAGCTCAAGTTGACAGTTAAACATACGTCACTTTTAGAATTCGTATGAAGGGCATGTGCTGCTTCAGTTAGGTTTTTAGTGAGAAATAATGAGGTTATAAGTGAGAAACAATGCGGCAAGACGTGCATCCCAATGGAGAGAGAGAGAGACGGACGCAAGCTAGACGTTTCATCATATCTTAAAACGTACTCACGATTAACTCGAGAATAATTTAAAAAAACACATAGACCCCGGCTAGAACTCGGATTGATAACAAAATGTAAAGGTGTTTCCTTTAGCGATGACAGTACAATAGGCTCACGGTTCTCAAGCCAATCAATTTCAACCAGAATGAACTGCTGTATAAATGATATATAATCTATAATATATATATAATATTATATATATGTATATAGATCACTGTATCTATATATACAATGGGGCAAAAAATATTTAGTCAGCCACCAATTGTGCAATTTCTCCCGCTTAGAAAGATGAGAGAGGCCTGTAATTTTCATCATAGTATACCTCAACTATGAGAGACAAAATGAGAAAAAAAATCCAGAAAATCTTACAAGTGAGTTTCTGGATTTTTTTTCCCATTTTTGTCTCTCCTAGTTTAGGTAATACCGAGTGAAACAAAATGGGAAAAAAATCCAGAAATCACATTGTAGAATTTTAAAAGAATTAATTTGGTAAATCCTCGTTAAAATAGTATTTTGGTCACCTACAAACAAGCCAAAAGAATTTTTTTTTTTCTGCGCCACAGACCTTAACTTCTTCTTTAAGAGGCTCCTCTGTCTCCACTCGTTACCTGTATTAATGGCAACTGTTTGAACTCGTTATCAGTATAAAAAAAACACCTGTCCACAACCTCAAACAGTCAAACTCCAAACTCCACCATGGCCAAGACAAAAGAGCTGTAAAAGGACACCAGAAACAAAACTGTAGACCTGCACCAGACTGGGAAGGGTGATAAGGGGGGCAATGGGTACTGAATCTGCAATAGGTAAGCGCTTGGTGGGAAGAAATCAACTGTGGAGCACTTATTAGAAAGGAAGACATACAAGACCCTGATAACTCCTCGATCTGGGGCTCCACCAAGATCTCACCCTTGGGTCAAAAGATCACATAGACTGTGATCAAAATCCCAGGAACCACACGGGGTGACCTAGTGAATGACCTGCAGTGAGCTGTGACCAAAGTAACAAAGGCTACCATCATTAACACACTGCGCCGCCAGGGACTCAAATCCTGCAGTGCCAGACGTGTCCCCCTGCTTAAGCCAGTACATGTCCAGGCCCGTCTGAAGTTTGCTAGAGAGCATTTGGATGATCTAGAAGAGGATTGGGAGAATGTCATATTGTCAGATGAAACCAAAATAGAACTTTGTGGTAAAAACTCAACTTGTCGTGTTTGGAGGAGAAAGAAAGCTGAGTTGCATCCAAAGAACACCATACACCATACCTACTGTGAAGCATGGGGGTGTAAACATCATGCTTTGGGGCTGTTTTTTTGCAAAGGGACCAGGACGATTGATCCGTGTAAACGAAAGAATGAATTGGGCCATGTATCGTGAGATTTTGAGTTAAAACCTCCTTCCATCAGCAAGGGCATTGAAGATGAAACGTGGCTGGGTCTTTTAGCATGACAATGATCCCAAACACACCGCCCGGGCAACGAAGGAGTGGCTTCGTAAGAAGCATTTCAAGGTCCTGAGTGGCCTAGCCATTCTCCAGATCTCAACCCCATAGAAAATCTGTGGAGGGAGTTGAAAAGCCGTGTTGCCCAGCGACAGCCCCAAAACATTACTGCTGTAGAGGAGATCTGCATGGAGGAATGGGCCCAAATACCAGCAACAGTGTGTGAAAACATTGTGAAGACTTACAGAAAACGTTTGACCGCTGTCATTGTCAACAAAGGGTATATAACAAAGTATTGAGATGAATTTTTGTTATTGACCAAATACTTATTTTCCACCATAATTTGCAAATAAATTCTTTAAAAATCCTACAATGTGATTTTTTCTGGATTTTTTTTTCTCATTTTTCTCTCATATTGAGGTATACCTATGATGAAAATTACAGGCCCTCTCATCTTTTTAAGTGGGAGAACTTGCACATTGGTGGCTGACTAAATACTTTTTTACCCCACTGTATACATATATATATATATATAATAGATACATAGACATGTACAGTTTAGATATATACACATATAATATATACACACACACCACATATATATATATATATATATATATATAATATATACAGTGGTGTGAAAGTGTTTTTTCAATTTTTTGCATATTTGTCACACTTAAAAGATTCAGATCAACAAACAAATTTTAATATTACACAAAGATAATGCAAGTAAATACAAACAATGTTTGTTTCAGGTAACATTTTACTTGAAGGGGTGTGCATAAGACTGAAATGACACCTACATAATCATGACATGACAACTTCATAATCATGACATGACACATGTCATTAATATGAAGGTTTTTTTATGCATGTTTATTACAACTGTCATTAAGTGTCATTCGCTAAGTTATGTAATTTTTAATGCAAAGATAACATTTTTTGAGATGTCTTTGTTATGGGCTATAGTTAGGGGCAAGGTTAGGGGTAGGGTTCGTCCAATAATTCATATTTGCATTAGAAATGACCTAACTGAGCGGATGACACTTAATACAGTTGTCAATAAACATGCATAACCTCCTTCATATTCATACATTTGTCAGGTCATATTATGAAGTTTCATTTCAGTCTTATGCACCCCGCTTCAAGTAATTGTTACCAATTGTTTTAATTAATATTTAATTTTATTTAAGGGACAAAGAGCTGCCAAACCACACGGCCTTGCCCCTACGTGAAAAAGTATTGCCCCCTAATCTATAACTGTTGGGCCACCTTAGCAGCAACACTCAATCAAGCGTTTGCGATAAAACTTGGCAAGAGTCTGGTTATGAGCGCTGTGGAGGAATTTTGGTCCCCTCATCTATGCAGAATTGTTTGAATTCAGCCACATTGGAGGGTTTTCGAGCATGAACCCCCTTTTAAGGTCATGCCACAGCATCTCAATAGGATTTAGGTCAGGACTTTGACTAGGCCACTCAAAAGTCTTAATTTTGTTTTTCTTCAGCCGTTCAGAGGTGGATTTGCTGGTGTGTTTTGGATCATTGTCCTGCTGCAGAACCCAAGTTCGCTTCAGCTTGAGGTCACGAACAGATGGCCGGACATTCTCCTTCAGGATTTTTTGGTAAACAGCAGAATTCATTTTTCCATTTATCACAGCAAGTCTTCCAGGTCCTGAAGCAGCAAAACAGCCCCAGACCATCACACTACCACCACCCCTATTTTTTACTGTTGGTATGATGTTCTTTTTCTGAATGCAGTGTTACTTTTACGCCAGACGTAATGGGACACGCACCTTCCAAAAAGTTCAGCTTTTGTCTCGTCAGTCCACAGAGTATTTTCCCAAAAGTCGTGGGGATCATCAAGATGTTTTCTGGCAAAACTGAAACGAGCCTTTATGTTCTTTTTGCTCAGCAGCGGTTTTCAGTCTTGGACCATTTTTGCCCAGTCTCTTTCTTATGGTGGTCATGAACACTGACCTTAACGGAGGCAAGTGAGGCCTGCAGATCTTTGGATGTTGTTGTGGGGTCTTTTGTGCCCTCTTGGATGAGTCGTTTTCGCTGTGCTCTTGGGTAATTTTGGTCGGCCGGCCACTCCTGGGAAGGTTCTCCACTGTTCCATGTTTTTTCCATTTGTGAATAATGGCTTTCACTGTGGTTCACTGGAGTCCCAAATTTTTAGAAATGGCTTTATAACCTTTTCAGACTGATAGATCTCACTTACTTTCTTTCTCATTTGTTTCTGAATTTCTTTGGATCTCTGCATGATGTCTAGCTTTTGAGGATCTTTTGGTCTACTTCATTTTGTCAGGCAGGTCCTATTTAAGAGATTTCTTGATTGCGAACAGGTGTGGCAGTAATCAGGCCTTGGTGTGGCTAGAGAAATTGAACTCAGGTTTGATAAACCACAGTTTTAACAGGGGGGAAAACACTTCTTCACACAGGGCCACGTGGTTTTGGATTTTGTTTTCCCTTAATCATAAAAACCTTCATTTAAAAACTGCATTTTGTGTTTACTTGCATTATCTTTGTGTAATATTTAAATTGGTTTGAGCTGAAACATTAAAGTGTGACAAACATGCAAAAAAATAAGAAATCCGGAAGGGGGCCAACACTTTTTCACACCACTGTAATAAATATATCTATATATATATATATATATAAATATATCTATATATATTATATAATAATATATAATATATACGTATATATATTCTGTCTTCTGCCCTACCATTCAAAACGTTTGAGCACCTACACTGACCACAAATGCACTTTTTCTAACAAAAAAATAAAGCATGTCTACTGGTTTCCTCTCATCATTTTTTAAAACACAGTCCAGCTTTTCTCGGAAGTCAGAACACTTGTTTTCGATGAAGTTTAACTTTCTGAAGGGATTTGCAGAACTCTTCTGAAAGGACATGGATGAAAGTCTTCCTGGGTGTTCAGTGCCCTTCATTCAAGGTCTTTCACCTGGTCTGCTCTGCACTAACCAAACAGAAAGCAGCTTAAATGGAATGTTGGGTTGGAAAGGAGAGCGCAAATGAATTATAAATTATAAATAGGCCTCAATCCGTTTTGGAGTGCATGCAATAACCTCTTCAAAATATGGCCTTCCCAAAATGAGGGATGTTTTTAAGTGCTTGCAGGGCAAGTTGTTTGAAATGGATAGTAGGCACAGCAAGTCACACAGGTAAACAAATATTCAGTACATGCATGCATACGCGTTCCTGTCAGGCATCGTCACACAGTATGGCATTTTGTCTCCACCCACTATGTGAACCCATTAACCTTTCCTTCACTTCTTCAGCTAATTAAAAGCATATTTTCACAAAGCAGTCAACACAAATGGGAATGTGACAAAATTAAAAACCTGAAAAAGTAGAGACCAACAGACAGACAAACAGGCAGGCAGGCGAAGAGATGTCATATTCATTATTAGTCTCCATTAGTAACTGCCAGCAAGTAAGGTAATTTTCTTGTCTTGAAGAGTAGCTGTCTGGCATGGAGTCAGGAGCTGATAAAAATCACTTTTTGTTTCCAATATCCCAAATAAACAAAATTAAACCCATGTTAATTGAATTCTCCTAGTAGATTAAAAACAATACATCTTGACAAGAAATTTACAAAAGAACATTAGGTACTTAATACACCGCTCCAAGAGAATTAATAGGTTTTTCACAGACGATCAAACTTCATGGTGGATGATGACTGCTGGGCCTATCAATTAATATCAAATACAAAAAGACAACAACAACAACCACTGTATCATGTACCAAATGATCATAAACGCTACACAACTGTCGAGTCTATACAAAAACAACAAACTTATACTGTTGAGATTCAATGTTACCTACAGTCAATTTGTTAGCTAACGTTTTCATAACTGAGTCAATTAACAAGTCAGTGTTATTAGTCTGAGTTTAAGTTGTGAAGCTTCATATACTGCTACATGTCCTCTATATTTGACTCTAAATGATCAAACACGTTTGACATACTCTATACCATACTTTTACCTGCTCTGATTTTTGAGCTAAGTGGTTTTTGCATCCCATAATATATACAGTGTGTGTGTGTGTGTGTGTGTGTGTGTGTGTGTGAGAGAGAGAGATATAGTATTATATATAAATTTGCAATATATTATAAAAGAAAAACCTATAAAGGATATGGATTTATTTATTAACACGTAAATATGGTGAGCTCAATTAAGTCACAACTTCTGCAGATCAGTTGCATTAACTGAAAATCTTTCCATGTTGTGTGTCCAAAACACACATAAACTTCCTGTGAAACACAAAAAATTGTCAAAATATCAAAGCAATTTTTAATTTGCACAACAATATGTATATGATGCATGCTGTTTCTCAAGTTCAGTTGCTTTGACTTGGCTATAAAAAAAAAGATAATTGTGTGGGATTTGAACCCCCTGGCCCACCAAGCGAAAACCGCATCATGAGATAATACACGGCGGCAAAAGGCTTATTCTGGTTGAGTACCATCTGTATGTCTAACACTATATTGAGTCCCTTATATACCTCTCATCTCGCCTGGAGCACCATGTGAGTCACGACTGCCAGAAACATTTTGATTTACGTCTAACCCAACACTGAGTGGCTGCTTTTGAAGCTCGAATAAAGTGCAAGTTTAACCTGACATGTGGTGGATGTAAACGAGTGAGAAAGATGTTGACTGTCTGCGATATAATTTGAAACGGCACATTTTGGTGGAAAGCGAGAGTGCCTATCAGGAAAAAAACTAACTCCCCCACTGAGCTACCTGCCACGGCTTTGAATGAAAGTTGAAGACTCATTAATTTCTTTCAGATCTGTGAGCTCCCAATTGTGCTGGGCTGTCTGAAAATGTCGCCCACTGCTTTTAGTCTGATAACAAACATGTTGTTGAGCGGTCATCTTTATTATGTCCAGAGACTAGTGTTAGGGGCGTTTTCTCTGAGGCAGAGGGAGAGAAAAGAAATGGAGAAAAGTAATAAATGGTACATAATTAGAACAAAAATGTGTTATAAAATATGACATCAAATATTGTGTAAAATCACTCTACATGACAACAGTGGATAATGTTTCAGAGGGTGGCAGCATCTCTTAACAACTCACCCACTTGGACATCACTCTCAGTAGTCATGTCCAAATCAAATTGAAATTAATTAAAATGTTGATCGGATTTGTTTATTTAAATATACAGGACTAAAAAAAATGGGACATTAAGTAGTGTGCGCTACATGTGGACGTGTTTAATATATAAATTATTTAAACTTATTAAAAATTATTTTACATTTATTTTTCAATTTATTTAACATACCAGCATATTTATAATGTATATTAATATATATCTATTAATTATGAAGTATTAATTTATTCAACATAAGTCAAATTTACTTTTGGTTTTAGTATTCCTAAAAGCTTTAATTTTCCTGACCACATTCAAACAGCTACCCGATCCCCTCTTTTATTCCTTCTTCACATCACTATCCATCCATGTTTAACTAGAATACAGTGCCTGTTTTTCTTGGCCTCATTCATCATCACAGACCAAGATTCTATGTGTAGATACTGGTATAAATAGATTTATTTTCAATTATCGGCTAGGTTCTCAATTGAATTTAATGCATGGTTGTCCTTATATTCACTCTCTGTCTCGCACAGTGGCTTAATTTAATATAACTGCACAAATTTGTGATATTTGTCAACTTGGATTGCAGATTTTAACCATCTCCGCTCCTATGGGGAGAGAAAGCAGTCCTTCAGCAAATTACGCATACAAGCAGGGAAATTGTGCGTTGGTTAACAAAACACTAATTAAGATACGATGCAATATCTAATTGAGACAATCAGTTGGTTGACTGAATAATTCATGTAGGCTCTTTCAACCACACTAATGTGGACTGGAGAAGCTGGAAGCTGGAAAAATGGTATATACATTGGACTAATTCTGTCAGGAAAGCATGTTTGTCCTCTCAGATAAATCCTCATTTGGTATACATTGAAAAGCATTTCTGCATCTTCTCTGTTTCATTATGTGATGATGTTTTGATGATGTTCTATGCAGGCATGCTGGGATTAATCTGAGCCTATAAGCATCACTATGAAAAGGAGACAGGCAAAGAGTGAAGGAAAATATATGAGAAAAGGCAGCAGGAGGATGCTGGTAAACAACATAGACTTCATTACAATAATCCATCACATGATTTCCACAAACATAGCCTCTCTCAGACCAAACAGAGCTAACGGCTCCATGATATATAGAGACCACATGCAGGTTTTTGAGCTTCCAATCTAGGACACCTCCACTATATATATACAAACATTCTGTTTATCAGGTTCAGCATGTGGGCACAGTCTCAAAGGAGCCACCACACTAAAGACACTAAAGACATGCCATGAAGTCTCCCAAGTGTCTCTCTGGACCCAGAGGGAAAGTTTTTGTCTCTGAGGTTGCTGTTTCTTAGCTCGGGAGGCTTACATGTAATGGAGTTCACAGTAATGTTAAGTACTAACTTGCCACAGGTGTGCCTCCTAAAATTCCTTAGGAGAAATAAAAATGAGGCAATTATTGATATTCAATAAGAATGCAGAGCTACTGTATAAAACTGATATCAATAGCACTGCTCAGATAATTAGAAAAGATTAGATTAGAAAAGTTCTGTTTATACTTTGTTGATATGTTTTTTTGAATATCTAGAGAAAACATTATTATAGTAATGTAGTAGTTATGTTCTTCATTGATTTTGAGAAATGTAGTATTACATCACTTGCTCACCAATGGATCCTCTTCAGTGAATGGGTGCCGTCAGAGTAAGGCTAAAACATCACAATAGTCTAATTGTCTAAGTGATCCACACAACTCCAGTACGTCAATTAACATCCTGTGAAGCAAGCAGCTGTCGGGTTCATAATCCATAATAACGCTTCCTCCATTGAAAAAGTCCATAACCTGTTGTCCTCTGACATAAAAATCTACCGACATATTTGTTTAGAATGGATTTGGGACTGTTTTCACTTGTAAATGGCGAAAATATTGTGAAAAATTATATACTGGATTATTGTGATGGTTTTTATCAGCTGTTTGGATTCTCATTCTGACGGCACCCATTCACTGCAGAGGATCCATTGGTGAGTAAGAGATGTAATGCTAAATTTCTCCAAACAATTTCTGATGAAGAAACAAACTCATCTACATCTTGGATGGCCTAAGGGTGAGTACATTTTCAGCAGATTTTAATTTTCGGGTGAACTATTCATTTAATTATACTATAGTAATACCCTACAGGGTCTTTTTTATTTTCAAAAGAAAATCTGAGAAAATGATCTGAGACTTACAGAGATGGTTCACCCAAAAATAGAAATTCTCTCATTATATACTGATCTTTATGTCATTTTCTGTGAATAAAGGTTTAAAGTTATGTCTTATAAAGGTATAGTATGAGTCATATGGACCACTTTATGGTGCCTTTATGGTGCTTTTGTATCTTTTTTAAACTTATTTTTAAGCCCTTTGCATTTAATTGCATGGAAAAGAGTAACCAGGACTTTTTTGTGTTCTAGTGAAGATTAGTCATTTAAGTCTCGAACAACATGGGGGTGAGTATATAATTACAGAATTTACATTTTTGGATGAATAAAGCTTTTAAAGCAAAAGCTTCCATCTAATTCCTTTGCTGTCTAGGAGAAACAATTGAGATATAAAAGGGATCTCATTTGTGATTCCTCTCTCCTACAGGGAGAGGTGGGTGTTCTTAGAAGGGAACTGTAATAAATCCAAAAATAAAACACAAAGTAGTTTGCAAGTTCACCGCTCTGTGTTCTGTCTGCATGAAGCTTCAGGATAGACTCAGGACGGAGCTAATCACCAACAAAGGCTCATTAACAGAACGTCCTGCTTCACATTCATACCGACATTTCTCAGTGCTGAAGGGAGTCTCCAGCATCGCAACAAAATTTACATTGCTATAGATCCCAGCCACTGTTTGAGCAATAAAAACAGCCTCATCAATAATTAAAAAACATGCTCAATCAATCTCAGTAAAACAGGAAAAAACACCATTGGAACACTAGTTAAAAATGCAATGCATGCTGAGTGGAAACTGATGATTAAGGAATTAAAATTTCACAGTCATGCAGGAAGTCAAAAGATCCAGACCACCCACTTCAATACTTTAATTTATCTAATTCAATATGAGTTTCAGTAACTATAACAGAGAACAGGACTAGCTGTCGAACTTTTCTTAGGCTAAAGCCCTTGTGAAAACTGCAGGTGACAAACAGCTCCCCTATATTGTGGCTTTTTCTCAACTGTCAGTCGCACAGGAAAAAAGTGGAAATTGCAGGAAATACGCATGGATGTTTGAAAATGGTAAACCCAGAGGGCTTTAGGCACTTAGGCTTTCTAAATGCCAGAGCAGAAGCTGACGTACGGTGCTGCTCCTGCTTGAAACATTTACATAGTGAAGTGCGCACAGCTGTACACAATGGCAAACGTGTGTATTTTGCGTGTGCTTGCAGCTTAGCTGATAACACTCTGTGTATGAGAATGCATGAAGAGTATGTGATGCCGACAAAGAGACTCTGCATTCACGGAATGACGCATGCTGTTCCCTTCAGAGCCGTTCCTCTCTCAGCCTGGTCTGACCATTGTGCTGAAAAGGCTGGGAATTTAATAATTCACTTCATAAAAGAGAAATCATCAAAAAAACAGCTCTGATATTTGAAAGACATGTGGACCAGTGACGTGGAACCGACCGCAATATGTGAGGATCTATCCCTCCTTCTGTGGCTCAATGAGGAAAAAAGAGCAAGAGATTTATCTATATATATATATATATATCTATATATCTATATATATCTATATATATATTATATAAAGCCTGAGTAGGAACTATGAACTTCAGTCAACTACAACCATCATTAATTTTATTTATAGCACTTTATTTTTAAGGCATAAATACTTTTATCAGAAAGTTTATTCATTGAAGTTGATCAAAAGTTACAGTACGGACTTTTACAAGGGTTACAAACAAAAAATGTCTATTTCAAATAAATGTAGTTCTAATAAAAAAAAATCTCAGCTGTTTTCAACATTGTCAATAATAAGAAATATTACTTGAGCACCAAATTAGGATATTACAATTATTTCTAAAGGACCATGTGACACTGAAGACTGCAGAAAATTGCCATCACAGGATTAAATTACATTTTTAAATATATTAAATGGAGAACACATTTTAAACTGATTTACTGCTAAACTGTTACTGCTGTTTTACTGTATTTTGTGATCAAATAAATGCAACCTTGGTGAAAATAAGAAACTTCTTTCAAAAACATTAAAATCTTACCAACTACAAACATATGAACAATAGTGTAGTCCATCTGTGTAAAATGTTTCTAGATTTTCACATGTAAAGCACTTTGAGCTTCAATGTATGTACTACAAATATAATAATAGAATACTTT
The DNA here is from genome assembly GCA_018155175.1 of Sinocyclocheilus anophthalmus. Classification (NCBI taxonomy): domain Eukaryota; kingdom Metazoa; phylum Chordata; class Actinopteri; order Cypriniformes; family Cyprinidae; genus Sinocyclocheilus; species Sinocyclocheilus anophthalmus. Next base: position 914,859 of record JADLZN010009491.1, on the reverse strand, counting down.
TTATTAAATCTTCACAACATAAAAAGCAGCTCAATGTGCTTCTCAGAAGTTTTTAGAGTACAGTAACAACACTTAAAAAAACATTTAAACAGCACAATGTACTGTATTAATATGAAGGAATTTTCTGTGTTAATTTTTTACGTGTTTTAAAGGTTAATTTTGAATATTTATAAGTCACTTTTAGTTTTTTTGTTCCCCACTAATGTGTTATATTAGAGATACAAATAAAAAAAGAAAAATAAATGAACAGAAGAACACATTCTCATGAAAATGTGCTTGTGGGGCTGTGTGTGAGTGGGAGAATTAAAAGTAATTTGTACTAGTAGTGAACTTAGTGTTCTCATGTTCTTCCTCAGAGTATGAAGGTGCACCTGCACTCTTTACTTTCATATCCTCACCTTCCACTCCTCCTGGAGAGACTGGTCTTGTCGGAATGGGCTGGGTCGTTAATCACAGCGAGGCAGCCCTTTAATAAGTCCTTGACGGGGTTTCAACTCAAACGACACTCTTTATCAAAGCTTTACACTGGCACCATGTCCTGCTGCATGATTGATGCCCGGTGTGACCGCCTGTGCCCTTCATGCTGGCAGGCAGAACCCTACCTGAGGGTGTCTGTGCAGTGGAATTCTGGGTAAAAAAAAAGCGGGAACTCGTGCAAGACAGCACATCACAATGTGATGGATCTGTGAACACTTTCATTTTTCTCCACTCATGCTTCCTTCGATTCCATAAATGCAAAACACATGCTTTATGAATGAGCCGACTGGAGTGATCTGTTAACCTTGTGTGGACTGCTGTAAACAGAGGAAAGGCAGTGTATACGCATAACAAATGAAGCCATATCGACCATCTGTCATCCTAAGTCTGCTGGAAAACTAGGGATAGGGATTTTGGACATTGTGCTTGCTGGGAAGAGAAGGAAGGCTTGAGTTCCATCTGTGACTCTGTAATTGTTGGTCTAGGGTACAAATGCATGAGACACACATCATGTGCACTGCATTTGTAAAATAGTTTACTTGTTATATCTTACTGACCCCAAACTTTTGAATGATAGTGTACCTTTTCATACAAGCCGTAGGATAGCTTGATTTCGCCATCTTGTATAAATTACTAGAAGTTTTTTAAGAGGGTCTGTTGTGGAAAACTGTAAAAGTTGTTTCTCATAGTTAAAATGTACTTGATTAACACCACCAGAATCAATTATTTCCACAGTTGTTGTTGGTATGTCAAAAGTACAACACAAAGATGGCAGATGTGGTATGTCTGGGAATGTATTCTTAACTGTACACCTAAATAACACACTTCAAAAATCAAATACAGTACATATTCTGAAAGTCTGCATGATTTTGGACACAACTACAATTGATGCCTCAACTCTAACCAATCAGACCACAAGATACTGTCCAATTCGCTATTAAAACTAATCGCAAAATTACAAACGAATGTTTTGGGTCAATTAACGATAATTTCAGAGCACTTGAGTACTTGTGCCCAACCATTAAACACATTAACAACGGCACTCCATAAGTAATCTGTGACTCCCTGTTGTTCACACTTCAGCTGGCCTCTCTGAATGGAGGTTATTAGGATGATGTCCTTAACGCTCCCTTTTCTCACTCCAGAGCCGAACTGGAGCGGTTTTAAAGAGCTAATATTTCCACCATTCCTTCACTTAAACAAGTGATCAAAGGCCAGTAATTAAACACTCAAAATAACTTTCACTCAATAACAAGAAGCGTCCATTAAATCACAGCTGAAACGTCTACTTAAAGGCGCTTATGGAGGAGAGAGGGAGGCAGATGTCTCGGCGGGTGAATGTGTGGCACAACTAACCGTGTTGGAGTTGTGCGGAACGACTCAGTGTAGGCATAGGACAAGGGCCGTTGAGAATAGGGAACAGCAATACAGCACAACCCTCATGGCCGGCACTCAACCGTAGCTGCCACACAAGCAGAGGGCTTATTAAGATGGGACAAGTCATGTCAAAAACGAAGAAGGGAGACATATGTGAGACTTCCTCCGCGCTGGTCTGATTGTCCTTTTAAGTTTTATGGTATCTGATGCCATGGGGGTGGTGGGACAAATTGGCTCGTGGGCGCGAGTTACAAGTAACAATGGGTGTCGCGGGACTAGGCAGGTGAGTAGACAGGGTGTGAAAGGAGTACGCGATTGGGTCTGTGCGTGAATTAGGAGGGTGGGTGGTCAAGTGAGAACATACCAAGCAGTAACCGAGAAGACGTTTTCTAGTGTGTTGGGATTGTGTGGGTTGCGAGGGGTTTTTGCCGTATGGTGGCAACATGCATGCGTGAATGAGACTGTTTGATAACCTGTGAGAATTGAGGAGAACTTACGGTAAGTTACGGTGTTTATCTTACGGCAGCAATCTAACCCGTAGGCTTGCAAATTGCTTATAGTTTCTCATTCTTCTCTTGCTCCTTCTTTGCTTGTTCAGAAAAAAATAAAGGAATTCAAAACAACATTACTATTGTGAATTCTGAACCGAACCAATTTCAAAACAATATCCATGGGAGAACGAATAAAGCAAGAAGCCTAAAGCAATTCAACAAATCTAAAGCATCAGTTTTTCAAAGCATCATATCAATGCAGCAAATGCAACCATAAAAGTCTTGTCTGGCAATACATCTCTGGAAGGAGTTGCCTCTAAAGGGATGAATTGTGCAGGTGAATTTTTTTTTTATTAGTTTTTTTTTTTACAACAATGAATGTGTGCATTTATTTTGCTTTTGCTTCTACATTCTGTTATATTTTATATTCTTCCAGTCTATCCCATACCATCTAATCATTTGCCTGCTCTAAATGTATATTGCAAACATTTCCCAGAAGGGTTTTTTTTGCAACAAAAAAACATGGTTTACACAACCATTCAAAAGTTTGAGGTCAATAAGATTTCTATTTCAAATAAATGATGTTTTTCATCACCGGACGATTAACTGACAAAAATGCCAGTACAGACATATATGTAACAAAAATATATATAAAATTCTCGCTATTAACAAACCATTAACTATGACTTTTACCTCAATAAAATCCTAATTTGTTGCTTATTAATAGTTAATAAGGTAGTTGTTAAATTTAGGTATTGAGTAGGATTAGGGATGTAGAATATGGTCATGTAGAATAAATGCTTTCTAAGTACTAATAAACAGCCAATATGTTAACAAAAGGCACGCTAATGAGCAACTAGTTAACAGTGAGAATTGGTCCCTATAGTAGGTGTATCCATAATTGCTGGCTGTTCTTTTGAACTATATTCATAAAGAATCCTGAAAAAAGGTTAACAGTGCAATTGTTTTTAACATTGATAATAGTAAATGATAATCAGCATGTCAGAATTATTTCTGAAGGGTCATGTGACACTGAAGACTGGATTAATGGCTGTTGAAAATTAAGCTCTGTCCTCACAGGAAAATATAATTTATACATAGAAAACCTTTTTTAAATGTAATAATATGTCACAATTTTACAGTTTTTACTGTATTTTTTATTAAATAAATGCAGCCTTGGTGAACATAAAAGACTTTTTTTGTGAAACGCATTCCTAGTTTGCTTAATTCTTAAAAAAAAAAAAAAAAAAAAAACTAAAAATACAAAGACTCTGCACCAAATATCATATTTGGCCTAAAATTAAAATGTAAGTATATTTGTGAAGAAAACAAAAATTCCATTTCACAAGAGACAAATTTGAGACCAATAACAGCAATCTGTCTCACCCTTCCGCATTTGAACAGCTCACCGGAGATGCATTTTAATATCCATTGTAAACACAGCTTTTTATTAAATAATTATTTTAAAAAATGCATTGGTAGGCTTGCATTGGTAGGGTTTCCAAGATTATGATGCAACATCTCCAATTAACAGTTTCAGCCTTTCACAACCAAACCTGAGTATGAGCAACAACAGACAAATGAGACCCAGACTTGACACCCATCTGAAATGCTGCTGGTCCTCTCTACATGCACTGCCATCATGCAAAGACATTATTAGCACATGCTAGAAGCATACTGCCAGCAACACTGACAGGTGAAATATCTGCCATTACACCTAAGCAAACATTATAGCGCATTTCCAACAGGAACACATTATTTCAACTGGCACAAATGGCAAAAGAGGAAATCAAAGTGTTCTTATCTTTGGGAGACATGACGTGCCCAAAAACAACAACAAAAAAATAGCAATTCCCAACTCTGACAGACAGAGAGACACAGAGATGCTAAAAGAGGTGCCGATTATACTACCGAGTCTGAAATTTTCAGTTTGGAGAGCTGTTAAATAGCAGACCAACAGAGGGATGTTTCTGCACAATTAAACAGACTGAGAACATGGACGTGTCAAACATAATAAACATAATTAATCAGTTAATTAGTTACATGTGGGAAAGAAACCTAAGAAATCAAGTGTAGAGTGATTAAGTGCATAAGCTAGAAACATTATTCTATAACTGAAAATGTTATAGTAGAGGTTTGACACAGCTTTATTTTGAGGGAATGCGACTAGGCCTATTGATATAAAACAGAAAAATGATAATGAGAAAAAATTCTGTAGTAAATCCTGAAGTAAATACACTAACTGCTTACACAGAATTGTGGGGGGGACAGAGTTTGAGACAAAATATGAATCTGACATAGTACAAACCTAAATTTAATAAACCGTGGAGTGTCAAGTAATTCAAATGTTACTCTCTACAAAAATATAGGAATATCAGGGAATTAAATTTAAAAAAAAAACACATTATTAAAAAATATGTCACTTTTCTTCAAATAATGTAGATGTGTCTATGCCTGTATGTATGGTGGCCCATTTCCGCCACTGAATAAAATAAATAAAAAAAGGTAACCGCAACTTTTTATCTCACAATTCAGACTTTTTCCTCACAATTGCAAATTCACATCTTGCAATTCTAACATTTTTTTTTTCTCACAATTGCGTGATTGAAACTCGCAATTGTGATTTATGAAGTCTTTTCTCATAATTTCAAGTTTATATCTTACAATTGCAAGCTTATATCTTGCAATTCTGACTTTTTTTTCAGAATTGGGAGACATAAACTCGCAATAGCAAGTTACAAAGTCTGATTCTGAAGGAAATAAATATCAGAATTGCGCATTTATATACTTTATAACTCACAAATGCAAGTTTATATCTCCCAATTCTGTGGAATTGTGAGAGAAAAACTCACGATTACCTTTTTTATTTTTTATTCAGTGGTGGAAACAGGCTTCCATATATGTCTCTTTTTTAACATGAATATTTTACTTCATCATAGAAATGTCCAGTTGTCTGTGCAACATGTTCAAAAAGTTTTCAAAAGAAGGGGTTTCAACAAAACATAAAATTAATCAAGTCACAAATGTAAAAAAAAACTGCGAAGTGTCAAGGAATTAAGATACTGTCATCCACAGAAAAAAAATAGGAAATAGGAACATAAATACATTTGACAAAAAAACCCTTCCATACTAAAATGAAGCATACAGTCCACTCTCTTTCAAACAATGTGCGGGAAACATGTCTATGCCTATATGCTTGTGTTTGTTAACATGGATATTTTGCCTCACTATACGAATGTCCACTTGTCTGTGCGACATGTCCAAGAAATTGAGTTTTCAAAGGGCATCCCTTTCTGCATGATTCAAAACAGAGCTATGAACGTCTGACATCAGCATCACTGAAATTATAGCCCTCAGGCATCATTGGAAAACAGCACTGGCCATTCATTGGTTTTCTGCTATAGTAACTGACAGAAATGTCCATTTAGAACACAACTAATGTGCATGACTTCCTGGACTTTGAATCAGACCGCCCATTATAGAAATGGCATGCATGCCCAAAACTACATTCAAGCATCTATCTTGAGGCTAGATTTTGGTGATAACAGTTAATTTCCTTCCAAAACCAAGCATCGAACTTGCACTGAACTGAACAGATGATGAATGTGTGTATTTATTTTGCTTCTACAATTTGTTCTCCATCTTTTTCATTCTTCCACTTATATATCCTATACTATCTAACCATTTGCCTGCTCTATATGTTTGTCGCAGGCATTTTCCTAAAGACTTACAACAAAACATATTTCTAGCTTTACAAGCTCCTATAAAGGTGATTTAACAGCAGTAATCAATGTGCCACTCAGTATGCAGCCTATGTGCCTGGGGTTGGGGGGAAGATAAAGACCACAGACGAAGAGCAGGGGGATTTTAATCACATTTTCCACAGTTCCAATCCCTCAACCCACAGCACCCAAACTCCTGCCCATCGCTATTCCCACACCTTTGACAGACCATCCTCTCAATTTCACAGCCTGCTGCTGCTCATTGATGGTGCATCTCACACCAGCAGCATGGCTGCACACAACTAGCTGCAGCTTTTCCGTGGCTGGTCCATGCCTGATTTACACATGGTGTTCAATGTTCACCAGGCAAAAATATGTATATATTCAAAAATGGGCTCTGAGAATATATGGCGAGGGAACATACACAGGGAACAGCTAACCAAAATGTATTAAATTATTTACTCTCTCAAAGTTGTTGTCAAGTTCCAAAATGACCAAAAAACACCATTTAAAAAAAAAGTGGTTCAAATGGCACTATATTGCAAGTATTCTGCAACATACAACATATTTTGCAAGTATGATGGCTTTCTGCAACAAAATAAGTCACTATTAATAGAAAATCTTTTCTACTTCTCCTTGGACCATTCATTAAAATAAAAGTACTGGTGTGAAGAAGTCATTCATATATTCATCTTATTTCAGTTAATTGCTTGATTCAGTTTTCAAAATGGGTCTGAATCAATCATTCACAAATCTGATTTGGTTTTTGAGTTTAATTTGGTCCCATTTGTTAACAGCAAATGGAGTGGAACATTATCAGTGAATAATGACTTTCGATGGAATTTCTATCGATCAATTTTTTTTTCACAACCGAATCAATCAGTCTGAGTTAAACTCAAAACACAAATCAGATTTGTGAATGATTCATTCAAACTAATTTTGTGTACTGAATTGACCAATTAATTGAAATAACTTAAATTAATACTCCTTTACATTAGAAGACTTTAAATTTAAATTACAAATCTGATCCACTTATGATGTATTAATCAAATTTGACTGCCCAATTCTTCATTATATTAATATGAGTGGCCTTAAAAAAAAAGTTTTACTAAAGAAATAAAGTCATGAGGATGAGTTAATGTCAGAATTTAAATTTTTTTGGCAAACTATTATTTTGTAAACTGTAAGAAGTATTTACATGATTATATGAACTGATAAGGTAGTTTCTTTATGAGTTTCACAGCACATACCACTGATTTTCAAACTAATAGCATGAATTCGGTGCGATCGCAAATGAGAATCAGGTTGTCAGAGCGCCCAGGCCTGCCAGTGATCTATGACCCCCCTTTTACTCTTTCATGCATTTAAATGCTGGGCTGATCTATGAAAACGGGCCTTCATTTAAACCTGTGGTTAAAGCTAAACTCCCTCTCAATCCGCAAGTGTTCTGCCTGTGCATACGAAGGGAATGAAAGTGAAAAATCCATCACACACACCCAGTGACACATTATTCATTACCTCCGTTGTGCCCTATATCTCCCATTTCCATGCCGTATAATAAGGAAGGTGTGATGAGCTGTCGTTTGACGTAGAAAGCTAATCCATGCAAAAATAAATTTACGTGGGTAATTGAGCTAAATCAGAAGCATTACCAAAACAAAAAGTGCCAGAGCGCTTCCTGTGCGAAATTTCTAACCTTGGATTTAATGATGAAACCGTATTTTGCCTCACCTCTGCGTCCTGAAGTGCTGTAAATATTCATGGATGGAAGGAGAAAACTTTCTCACAGGCATTTGAGTTTCACTCACCCGATAGAAAACGTACAGCTGAGCCAGCATGTAAAGGTGAGCTGCTACAACTCTTTCCCAATGCTTTAGCTGACCCTCACACAAAAGAAAAGGTCAAACCTGTCCTGAGAAAGTTAACATGCTTCTACAGGATGACCAAACTCGAGACTCGAGAAGGTTCAGCTTTTGGTTTGGGGTTAATGCCTCTATAACCGGCTTGCTGTGGGGCTCACCCAACCATAGTGGGAGCAGTTCTGCAGATTGTCTTGGTTTCTCTCAAATAGTCCACTGAGAACATTTAAGGGATCTCCTTGGAATTTTAATTGAATCTATCTATCTATCTATCTATCTATCTATCTATCTATCTATCTATCTATCCATCCATCTATCGAAACTATTGTATTTGTCGTATCTAACCATTCATCCACCAAACAGTCTGTTTGTCTATTTGTCAAGTGTTCAACCTTAAAGTCTTTTTAAACTTAAATTATTTCATTTTCTTTGAATAATTTCAGACAACTTTTTTTCTCACATTGAATTCTTTACTTCAAACTAGTGCTGGGCGGTATGACCTAAAATGTATATCACGGTATTTTTCAAAATTATACCGGTTTCACGGTACATGACGGTATTTTTTTTTCATGCATGACCGGGTGTTAACCATATTTTCTACTGATTGAGGAAATACTGCAGTATATTGACTTAGAAAGCCCTATTTTACTGTCATGATGAGTGAATATTGTCAAAAAATACCACACTAAATAGTGACTAAACACGACCCCTTTAAATACATGTTAACCAGGAGTCACTCTAATTTATAATCGCGGCATCGTCTGATAAAATCAACATGCATCTACACTAAAGAGCGGCTATGCGGTTGTTTTGGCTATATTTGACAGATGCATAAATGAGTTTGGAAAACAATTTGATTGAATTCTAGTAAATACAAAATAATTGCAATGCTCGGGCAAACTTCTACAGAGTTGGTGTCGCTATAGAGTTAGAACCAGTGAATGCTGTTTGCAGGTTTCATAGAAAGAGAATGAAGTGCGCCAAATCAGTCGCTGTAGAAATCTAATACTTTAATGGTTGCGGACAAAATAGCTCAACACGAGAGCCAATGCAAACGTAATGACATGTGAAATAAAACCTCATCATGCTTTAAAGAAGAGTGGCTTGATTAAGTGGTGGAAATAACGGATGATGAGCAGAGAACGGTAACAAAACTTTTACAGATACACACAGAGACATTTACAGCTACACACAGGTGTAGTAGTGTGCAAACTCAACTACATGTGGATGTTTTAGATAACTGTAAAATAATTAATATGTTCGTGTTTTTTTATTGAAAATATTAGTTTTTATTTTATATTATATTCAAAGTTACACACTTTTTGTGTGCGCGCTGTACAGGTCTGCTATAAAGAATGTTTTTGCTCAGGTGTCCGAAATGTCAGCCCAATAGTGAAAATTTTTGCTCAGCAAGAAAAAAAAATAGAGGGAACATTGGTTATAGGAGCTGTGAATTGACTGCTGCACTCTTCAGGACAGCACAGCCCTGCAGAGCATGAATGGAAAACAACGGAGACCTGTGATGGAGAACAGACAGGGAAAGAGGACCTCTTTGGGCCCCCCCGAACTGACAGTGACGAGCTCCCGCCCACAAACACAGGCACGGAGCCATCTGCAGAAGCTAAATGGGGCACATACCGACTGCACCTTGCTGATAAACGGGCGCAAACAAACTCGGCATCTGCTGAGACCCGCGTACCTCTCCAGGCAGTCAGACGACAGAGGTGTGTGCAAACGGCTGTGGTCCTCTCTTTATGTGCACTTCTCCATCTCCCTGCCAAGCTGTCTCTTCTGTGTAGACACCCACACAATGGAGGAAGGGGAGGTATCAAAAGAAAATGACATGCAGGCTGGCACCCGCTCAATGAGGAAATGTCATTGCAGGTTTGGGGTCTCCAGGTGCTTTCAGCTGTGCAAGGTTGGTGGTTAACCCCGACAATAGCATGTCACATTCATGTGAGTGGATCCGTATGTAGTTGCCCATTAAAGGATTTCAAAGCCTGACCTCTGCTGCAAATGAGGTAGGAGCCAAAAATCTGGCATTGAGGGTGCCAGTGAAATGCACCAAGGAAAGAAAACAGTCAAAGCTGTGACCTTCATCATGTCAGAGGACTACGTGGAGCACAGCAAGCCAAGCAGGCTGAGGCTTGATAAATGAAAAGGATTTTTTTATCATTATATTATTTACATTCAACTATTAAAGCTTGAATTATTTATTTTTCAATGTGAACACAGGGTCAAGTTGGCGCACTGGGACTATGCGTACACTGTGAAAGAGTTCAAGGGTCAATTCAATTTCTCAAAATGTTAAACTGCGCTGTACCATAAATGCTATAACTGCATTATTCAGGGTCAAACTGAATTGAACTCAAAGTTGAATTTGAATTAAAGTCACAAAAAGGATGCAGAAGAAGTTGAAATTCAAAGAAATTTGTTTACAAATCATTTAGGTCTTAAGGTTTATAGAATCGATAAAACTAACAAAATTAAAAATTCTAATTTTTAACTTGAAAAGGTAAATTTGTCAAGTTTAAAAATCCTTTGAGTCTTTAAAATTCACACTACAGAATTTTAAGCCCGATTTGCAAGTAAAAAAAACTATAGATAGATTAAATGACAGATAGAATGATGAGTAGAGAGACAGACAGATTCCAATTCAGCTCAGATTCCAAGCCATGAATTGAAAAGAAAGGGAGCCAGTCCTTTGACCACGCTGGCACTAGTATACAAGGTTCCTTGCAGATCATTTGTAATAGTGTCTAGCATACTGTTTACTGTACTAGTATTATGTCTACAACTGTACAAGCATACTGTTTCAATGCTTATGATGCACTTACCTTAAAGCTTATGATGCACTTACCTTAAAGGCTATTGATCATCTCCTGCCCTTCTTCAATTATACAACATCTGATCCTAACAGAGATTGATTGAGGAAAGTAATAACGAAATTAACTTGGACAGCCTGGACTAACATGGAAAATAAGCCTGGACTAACATGGAAATTCATGCTGGTCTTTTCAGCGAGGTTTGTTAACCTGGCTTGAATTTAAACATGAGGATAATTACAAAAACAGAAACTCCCAACTGCTGCCCAATTTAAACCCCTTCAAAGTCTTGAGGGCGGTATCAGATGAACATCTAAATGTCAGTGAGACTACATCACCCGACTTTTGTCTGTCCTAGTGTAAGCCTCATATTTGAATGTCATACACTAGATTAGCTAAACAGACCATCAATGAAAACATGAAAAATGTCATCACTATGCATTTAGATGCAGTTGAATTTCATCTAAGCGACATAAAACTCTTTGGATTAGCTGCACCGTCCTTGGCTCCTCTGTTCATGCTGTTAAGAGTTAAAACCGTTCATCAGTTTGCAGAGAGTGAAGCCTCTCATAACCATGGAAAGTTATAAGATTCCCGTCATCAGCCTGAAGGTAATGCTGGAAGACAGTACACACAAGCATTAGGGGTCCTGCAACACAAGCTCTCGGAGAACAGCTGACCTTGCAGTAACTAAGAGCAAAAAGATGGTTGCGGGGTGTTTGCCGGGTGAGTTGCTGGGTCGTCCTAATCGGTTTCGAGCCCCCAAGACTGATTTACATACTTCATTCTAGCTACTAATGGGAAATGGCTGTGTGTCGTTGTTCAAATCTGACATGCCTGGCCTCTTGCTGAGATAAACTTACCCTGGAGACAGAAACCCCCTGCTTTCTTAAACAGGCTCAAATTGAATTAGGACATTCTTCTGGACTGTAAGTGTGAAATTGAGCAGAGATGTTCCCTGAGGTTGGGAAAGCAAGGTGTTGGATTTTAAGCACATTAAAGATGGGAGGCTGTTGAATCAGGCACTACTCGCCCACTGAATTTTAAAAACAGCATGATGAGGAAGAGAGAGATAAGGGACAGCTGACACTCACCGCAAGCGTGTGAGTGTGTGATATGAGTGTGTGTAGTTTCTTTTTACAAACTGTGAATGTTCATTCAAAGTCGGACTCCCCAGACAACAGGCCCTTATGATTTATGGCAAAAAAAAAAAAGTTTTCTCAAAGCAAGTAAGTGCAGCGAGTAAATGTTTTCACAACTGTGGGCTGTGCAAAGCAGACCATGAACTGAGTTTGGAACTTGAGGCCAGTTGCAATGTTCTAACATCTGTTTGTAGTATATATCATAAGCCATACTGTATATCCGCTTATAAAATGTAGGCTTTATTTTCTCACGTGAGGGTTATAAGATTTAAAAAAAATAATAATAAAAAATAAAAAGGTAATTGCGACTTTACATCTCCAATCGTGGCTTTATATGCCACAATACGACTGTTTCATGTAATTGAAGTGAAGTAACATGTGGCTAAGTATGGTGACCCATTCTCGGAATTTGCCGGAATCTGGCTTTTTTTTTTAATTTCTTTGTCTGCATTAACCATCCAAGTGCCAAAAAAAGTACTTGAACACACACACACCCGGAGCAGTGGGCAGCCATTTTTGCTGCGGCGCCCGGGGAGCATTTGGGGGTCAGTGCCTTGCTCAAGGGTCTCACCTCAGTCATGGTATTGAAGGTGAAGAGAGCGCTGGTTATTCACTCCTCCCACCGACAATTCCTTCCGGACCTGAGACTCGAACCAGCAACCTTCGGGTTACAAGTCCAACTTTCCAACCATTAGACCACGACTGGAACTTGAGGTCTCAAAATCTGTCTTTACATTTCTAAAAATGCCATTTTATACATTACTGTTCAAACATTTGAGATTAATTCACTAAAGGTTGCATTTATTTGATTAAAATACAGTAAAATTGTGACTATTGTTCAATTTAAAATAACTTTTATTTTACAACATTTTAAAATGTAATTTATTCCTTTGATGGCAAAGCTGAATTTTCAGAAGCTATTACTCCAGTCTTCAGTGTCTCTTGATCCTTCAGAGATCATTCTAATATATTGATTTGGTGTTCAAGAAACATTATCAATATTTAAAACCATTGTGCGGCTTAATAGTTTTGAGGAACCATTTCAACTTTATACATCCAAATACATTTTACTGTCTTACAACTAGGGCTGCACGATAAATCGAAATGGAATCGAGATCGCGATTCGACAGAAGCTGCGATTGTCAGGCGTATCTTTCAGTGAAGCACGGTTCTGTGATCAGCAGTAAATCTCCATCCAAAGGCCAGAGGGCGCTCTCGCGCTGAAACTCCAAATACGCCTCGCAGAAACCCAGAAAATGCCTATCGCTGCAGCTGAATAAACAGAAGACTTAACTGCTTTCATTAATTCAACGTGACTAATAAACACACGACTACGGCAATATACGGTTTATCGGAGTTCTTATTATTATAATTTGTATTAAAATAAAGAATATTTTATAATGCAATGCCTTTATCACTGCTTAAATACTATGAAATATGTTGCGTGCCTTATTCTGTGTAAGAAGCCACATCATATCACAGAAGGATTTATTTCAAACACTCGACTGACGTTATGAAGTGAGTTTGGAGTAAAAAAAATGTATTAAATGTGGTATTTTCACATGCTTTCAGATGGAGCAGCATTTACTTCACAGAGCCGTAGTTCACTGAGAAGCCTTTACATCTCAGATAACAGCTTTGTATATTAAAATGTGACTTTATATCTCACGGTCTGACTATTTCAAATTTTAACCTATCTGACAAAAAAAATTTTTAATTTTAAACTGAAATTGGCTTGACTAGTTTGGCATAATTACTAGTATCCACCCTTTTTGCTGCAGTCCATCTCCACACTTCATCTATGCAGTCAATAGCACTTCAACTGTAGTCCTAAGAAAACTTTGGGTGAGAGCTGCTCTGTTCAACCAAACAGACTGTAAACTGGGTTTTTGCATGGATGGATCAGTGTTATGCAGAGTCAAATTGCCTCAGCCCACCTGTGGAAGCTGTCAAATCTCTGCAAAAAATCTTCAAACTTCTTCTTTCAATGAGTCTGGCAACCAGTGGTAAAGTCCAGCTCTGAAATTTGTGTGTGCCTCTACATTCGGTCAATTGGAAAACCCGTCACCCCTGTTATCTACTTTCAGCTGGAATTGGCAATAGATATGAAGCTAGCTTTGCTCAAGATGGGAAGAATAAATTACCTCCTGCATCCATATCAGCAACGTTTTCTCCAGCACTGAGGCCACCTTCATCTTCCCAACCAGCCGTGCATTGTTCGATCACTCACACAGGCAGACAAACCTTTCCTCTCCCCTCCTTCCTCTCAACCTTCTTATTTCTTATTAACTTCAGCCTCTTACCCTCACTTCCTTACTTGAGCTTGAGCTTTCTCTTAATCTGGCACTTTACGACAATAACTCAGTCCATCTATCACACCAACCCACACCACCGAACCTCTCTGTAATCCAGCAATGGTTAATTCCATCAGTCTCAAACTCACTATTCACCCCCATCAGTCCTGAAATCCATTTAAAAGGGTTGAGTAGTTCTTTGCAGTTCTTTTATCCTCATCTGGTGAGACCGGATGGCTGTGAGGTACGAGGCCAAGACAAAGATAAATACGCAGACAAAAAGTAAAGGGAATTATTACGCTGAATACCTCTAAATCATAGTCAGGATGGGAGTCAACCTAATGAAACCAGGCAAGATACAGATGATTCTCAGCTAATGATTCTCAGAGTCCAACAGGGTACTAAAGAATGTGGAAAATATTGATAAACTAAAGTATTGTACTGGCTTTTTATCACTTAATGAAATCAATACACTTACACAACTGACTGACTGATCACTTAAAATAGATTGATTGTTGTGAATAAATTGACTGAACTTGTAACAACTAACATTACCTCTAAAGCTTTATAGACCAGGGGTTTTCAAACATGTGGTTCCCTCTAGGAGGTCGGCTGAAAGTTTAAGTGAAACTTAATACACATAGGCCTGTATACGCACACACTACCAGTAAAAAGTATTTTATGCTCACCAAGGTTAATTTATTTGATCAAAACAGAGTACAAATACATTAAGAACAGTAATATAGTCAAATACTACAATTTAAAAAGAATTGTTTTTGATTTAAATATATTTTAAAATCGTAGTTATTCATGTGATGGCATTTATGTCACAAACATTTTGAACAGCAAAAACTGTTTTCAACATTAAAAATAAAATGAGCATAATTGAGCACCAGGATTTTAAAAACAATTATAAATGCTGCATTGTTGAGCATAAAAGACTTCTTTCAAAAGGTCTTTAAAAACATTATATATATATATATACCTTATATAACTTTTGACTGGTATTATTCAAAATGTAAAAATTATTTATGTATAGCAGAAATATTAAATGTTTATTAATTTGAACAATTTTTAATGAATTTTTTGTATTAAATGAAATAAACATATCTAGAATGCATATTACAAACACATTCCATCATTGACCTAATTAATGCATTTTGGTATTGCTTAATTTGTGAGGGATACATGTAATACTGCCTTAGAAATTGCATCAGGAATGTCTAGAATGCCTTAAAAAAGCCATGTTTTGGAATTATTTTAATGATCACTAGTGATTTTACCCCTACAAGACATGCTTACACGTGTGCTGCTATTTTCTCCTGTGACTCTAATTTCTTATCTCTCATGGTTGAGTATATTGTAGTATAGTTCGCTCGGAGACACAAATATAAAGTGAAAAGAGCTTCAAAGTCTCTCTAATAAAGCACAGCTTTGAGTGGAAGCCTTTGCTCTCAGGCTATGCAGAAACCTTCTTTTTGCCATAGTAACCAACTGCTCTGTGAGTGTTCTTATCCGTAAGGACGATGTTTGAACTGGACAGGTGGGCACCACGATACAATGATTACAGAGGTCAGTGAGATGTAGGAGTGGGAGGACAGAGAGAATGGAGGACAACAAAAAAAGCAGTTAAAATGAAGAGCGAGACGCAAGGGTTAAGGACATTCACGGGAGTGGGTGGTTTTGGCAGAACATGCCTTAATAAAAACGCCAGGGGAACCGACAATGAAGGGGGAATTGAGATAAATAATTGTTTTATTTTTATATATGCATTTTTTTCCCCCACAGCGCGTAACAGTTTGAGAAATGATGGACTCTAATTGGCAGGCAGTCCAAGAGTATGTGTCAACCAACAAATTAAAACGTACCCAGTATTCAAATGGTGTTAAATATGAAGAGCTTATAGACTGAAAATTGATACGAATGAGAAAAACATTCTCTACATGTCAGTGTTTCAGCAAGCTTCTTTGCTATTTTCTAAGTAGTGTCAACTGCTCACTCTTTTTAAAAGAAAAAGGCACATTACTCAGATGCTCAGATGTTGTCTTTTCAATGTAGCATCACTTCTGAGATTTTATGTTGACCTCACGAAGGAAGGATGAATAAAGCTCAAGGGAAAATCATAATTTATATGCCAAAGACATACACATCACCTTGGTTACTGCTTGCAGTCTTATTTTCATAAGACACTCTTTTATCCATAGATACAGTGGGTACGGAAAGTATTCAGACCCCCTTACATTTTTCACTCTTTGTTAAATTGCAGCCATTTGCTAAAATCATTTAAGTTCATTTTTTTTCCTCATTAATGTACACACAGCACCCCATATTGACAGAAAAACACAGCATTGTTGACATTTTTGCAGATTTATTAAAAAAAGAAAAACTGAAATATCACATGGTCCTAAGTATTCAGACCCTTTGCTCAGTATTTAGTAGAAGCACCCTTTTGATCTAATACAGCCATGAGTCTTTTTGGGAAAGATGCAACAAGTTTTTCACACCTGGATTTGGGGATCCTCTGCCAATCCTCCTTGCAGATCCTCTCTAGTTCTGTCAGGTTGGATGGTAAACGTTGGTGGACAGCCATTTTTAGGTCTCTCCAGAGATGCTCAATTGGGTTTAAGTCAGGGCTCTGGCCATTCAAGAACAGTCACAGAGTTGTTGTGAAAACACTCCTTGTTGTTTTAGCTGTGTGCTTAGGGTCATTGTCTTGTTGTAAACCTTCGGCCCAGTCTGAGGTCTGAGCACTCTGGAGAAGGTTTTCGTCCAGGATATCCCTGTACTTGGCCGCAGTCATCTTTCCCTCGATTGCAACCAGTAGTCCTGTCCCTGCAGCTGAAAAACACCCCCACCGCATGATGCTGCCACCACCATGCTTCAATGTTTGGACTGTATTGGACAGGTGATGAGCATTGCCCGGTTTTCTCCACACATACCGCTTAGAAATAAGGCCAAAAAGTTCTATCTTGGTCATCTGCTCATCAGACCAGAGAATCTTATTTCTCACATCTTGGAGTCCTCCATGAGGGCTTTCATGTGTCTTGCACTGAGGAGAGGATTCCGTCAGGCAACTCTGCCATAAAGCCCCGACTGGTGGAGGCCTGCAGTGATGGTTGACTTTCTACAACTTCTCCCATCTCCCGACTGCATCTCTGGAGCTCAGCCACAGTGATATTTAGGTTCTTCTTTACCTCTCTCACCAAGAATCTTCTCCCCCAATAGCTCAGTTTGGACGGCCAGCTCTAGGAAGGGTTCTGGTCGTCCCAAACGTCTTCAATTTAAGGATTATGGAGGCCACTGTGCTCTTAGGAACCTCAAGTGCAGCAGAAATTTTTTTTGTAACCTTGGCCAGACCTGCGCCTTGCCACAATTCTGTCTCTGAGCTCTTCAGGCAGGTCCTTTGACCTCATGATTCTCATTTGCTTGACATGCACTGTGAGCTGTAAGGTCTATATAGACAGGTGTGTGGCTTTCCTAATCAAGTCCAATCTGTATAATCAATCACAGCTGGACTCAAATGAAGGTGTATCTCAAGGATGATCAGAAGAAATGGTCAGCACCTTAGTTAATTATATGAGTGTCACAGCAAAGGGTCTGAATACTTAGGACCATGTGATATTTCAGTTTTTCTTTTTTAATAAATCTGCAAAAATGTCAACAATTCTGTGTTTTTCTGTCAATATGGGGTGCTGTGTACATTAATGAGGAAAAAAACTAACTGAAAGATTTTAGCAAATGGCTGAAATATAAAAAAGAGAGAAAAATATAAGGGGGTCTGAATACTCTCCGTACCCACTGTATATGTTTTTATTGCTCCATATGTGTTTTTCTCACTGCTTACTGGAAAATCATCAGCTTATATCCCTGAAAAGTCACCTTCAGGAAGAATCTTCAACAGCTTCACTCTTCATTTGCTTCTTACAATCAAAGAGTTGCCAGACTACAGCTTTGCTACAATGTGACACACATTACAGTAATTGTCCGTGAAGAGGCTAAGTGCTGTTTATATTTATATTCTTCTCAACACCTAATACGGGACTCAAAGGACTGGAGCTCAAACTTGGCTGCATAGAGATGCTAAAAACCCAGACACACTCCAGACTCTCTTACAGTCTAATCAGCAATCCCCTTGGACCGTCCTTTCACACCGGCCTAACTCTGTAACATGCTCTCTTTCTGTTTTCCCCAACACATACACACACAAGATTCACCTTACCTGACCTCTTCTCTGGGATAGGAGGGTAACCATCTCCCTGTGGAATTCCATTGCTCTTTCCCAGTGGCCAGAAGTCTCATCAAACCTCAGAGACCCTGTCTATCTGCCTGCTTACAAACACCAGGATTTCTCTTGGATGTGTTTGCGCTGTCTTGTCTTTTTCCAGACAACCATTTGAAGGAGTGCCACAGGGTGCTGAACTGGGTCCCTTTGGAATTTCTCTTGACAGATCCCTCAAGCACCTTTTCCCAGTAAACAGACATTCCTGAGATCTACAAGAAAACCCCAAGTGAATACTACTGGATCTCTGACTTCCAAAATTAAACTTGTTGGCAACATCATTACATCTCAGCACAATTCATAGGCGCTTGATTGTAACACTGGTAAAGAGTTCACCCAAAAATGTATTTCACTCACACATCTTATAAAAATAAATAAATAAATAACATATTGAACCTTGAATAAATAAAAATAAATACAAAATGTTTAATTCTTAATTAGATAATAATACTATAATAATAATAATAATATATAAACAAACGGTAACATATTTATAATTATATAAATAGTAATTATTATTATTATAAATATTTTTACCTGTATCGGTACTGACACATACACCGTATGCATTAGTATAGCAAAAACTGTAGTAATGAAATCACGTTTCTTCTAGTTAATATACATTTTAATCAGTCAGCGCAATTTCTATAAATGTAAACATCAAAACTCATTTTAAACTGCGAGTTTTCTCCTCAATAACCCAACCAACACATCTCTCTCTCAGCCTAGACTCCTGCATCTTTAAAGCATGAAGGCCCTTCTAACAGCACCGGAACTGATCAAATACTGAGTCTTTATGCAGCTACTCAAAGAGAGTGTGATTTGTTATTCCCTGTGGCGGGGCTGACTATTAGCCCTGTGCTCCTGTCATTGCGATAAAAACCACAGCAGAAAACAATAACGAGAGCGGAACATCAAATAGCAGCGTGTTTTTTTCATTAATGTCCCTTCTCAAAAACATTTGAAAAAGACGACAAAGTGAGAGGTGCTGTCTCAATCAGTGCATTTCTATTCCATTCCTCTGCAGAAAAAGACTCCATTGGATTAGCAGCTAATCCATTTGAGTTATGCTAACTTGATGACTCCACATGCATGATTTTATCCAACGCATCGAATTTGCATTCTACTAAAAATGCATTAGGTATAGCCACTGTGTCACCTGTGAGACTGGTAATAGCACAAGAAATAAAGCCCATTAGATTAATTGTATGGTTGTCCCTCTCATAGTCAATCATTCTAGGAATTCTGACATTCTTATAATGTAAAGCAACAGATTTAGTCATATCAGTGCAAATTGAAGCTGATAATATTAGCACTGATCTGAAAGATTTTATATGGCATTCCATTTATTAAAAAAAAAAAAGGAATAAGTGAGTAATACATTTCAGAAGTGATCCAGTAAAAGGCAGGGTTGCTTTTCAATTTCCAAATCAATTCCTGAATCAAACAAGGTAAGAAACAGAATGCAGAACTACAAATCAAATTTTAATGTTAATTCAAATAAATTCACATGACAGCAACTAAAAAAGAAAAATTTGTCAAGAATGTTGAATGCTGGCTTGAAAAGGCCTTGTTTGCCAGTTTTGATGGATGAATTCTGACTTTTTCCCAACCGTGATACTAAGTCAGAGGTACAAAAGATGGATTTAGCAGTCCAACACTGCTAACACTCCACTGAAAACAAATAATACATCCTTCAAACTTTATCTTTGTCTTGTTGGTCAACCATAAAACCAAAAAATCAACAGCAAGTCAGAGGAAAAAGCATTTATTGACAAAATGTATCTCTCTCTCTCTGGAAACAAATGCAATGGTCTCTGAAAGACGACACATCATCAGCCTCATATCCTCACAGCTTATGTGGTCGAAACGCTTTGACTATCTAATCAACATTATAAGTGATGAGTCAAATATGGATGGAAAGCATGACTAAAGGTGAATAAAAACAATCAATGTGGAGGCCTTATAACAACACCATAATGAAAAGAGTATATCTCATTTGGGCTTTGGATGCCTTCCCAAATACACCAGTGCTATGTGAATTTAGCA
Organism: Sinocyclocheilus anophthalmus; assembly: GCA_018155175.1. Classification (NCBI taxonomy): domain Eukaryota; kingdom Metazoa; phylum Chordata; class Actinopteri; order Cypriniformes; family Cyprinidae; genus Sinocyclocheilus; species Sinocyclocheilus anophthalmus. The sequence goes on along the minus strand of JADLZN010009491.1, from coordinate 894,344 downwards.
AATCTGTGCAGGAATTATCCTAATCTCTGTGCTAACACACATTTAAGTAGATAGCAAGGTAAATTACTTGGAGGAAGAGATGTAAACTGAAGTAAGGTGGCAAAAATGGAAAACAGGCTAAATCCAAGTTTCTTACAAACACACAGTTTTTCACTTCATAAGATGCTAATGGATGGACTGGAGACATGTGGACTACTGTGAATTATTGTGATGCTTTTATCAGCTGTTTGGACTCATTCTGACGGCACCCATTCACTGCAGAGGATCCAGAGGATCCAAACAAACTCATCTACATCTTGGATGGCCTGAGTGTGAGTACATTTTCAACAAACTTTGATTTTTGGGTGAACTATTCCTTTAAAGGTTTTTTTTTTTTTTTTGCCACTATAGCCATTATTCTTTTATTTAAACTATTTTTGCATGGCAAGGTTCCAGCCAGAAGTCAAAATGTCCCCAATTGCTGCATTTTTTGTGCTCAGGTAAAGAGTTGCACATGGATTTATTTCAGCGCTGTCACTTGTATGCTTGCCTCCGGGCAGCATGGATAGATGACCTTTCTCCAACTTCAAAAAAAAAAGGAAAAATGAAGGAGTGGTCAGGCTATTTCTTTTCCCCCCTAGCTCTTACTTTAACTTCCAAACAGTTAGAGAAAGTCCAGAATACCCTCTTAATAACCATCCGGTCTGTGATATAAATATTCATTGCCTCCACCAGATTGTCTTTCACCCTGCATAGCTAAAATGGTAGGTAAATCTGTGGCTGAGAGATGTGCCTGTCAGGAACCATTGCAGAGCCACAATTCACCTTCCCCAATCAAGCCTTCTGCATATCACCTGCAGGCGGTCATACAGGAGAAATATTCCCCCTGTATAACCTCTGCCTTTTTTCTTACTTCTCTTTTTTTCTCTATGCCTTCAGTATATTTTCACTTACAAAAATCCACAGTAATACCAAGGTCTCTTTTGTATATATATGTCAATACCACTGTATTCTTAGAAGTACATAGTACTTCTAAGAAATATATGCCATTTCTTCTAAGAAAAATATGCCATTTCTGCACAGTACTTTTTGAAAGGATCTTCTATGTTTTTACCTACATATTTGTTCTAAATGTCTTTTTCTGCACCAGCGCTAAATGTTGAGGAGCAACTCTGGACGGGACAAAAATACAGGTACAAAAGAAAAACTGAAAAAATTAGCCTCTTTTTTGGAGTAATGATGCTGTGGCTCAGTTTTTCGGGATGGTGAAGTGGAATCCAGAGGCATTTAATGAAAACACACAGGAACGTGACCTCTCAGCTACACGTAAACACGGCTGAGTAAACAGGTCATTAAGAAAATAAAGCAACTTTCTTTATTCTGTCAGATGCAGGAGCGAGGGATTAATGACCATGGAGTAGGCGCAGTCACAGACACTGTTCCCACAAGCCTAAAAATAACAGCCACAGACATCTAGAGAGTCTCTCACCCTGGACATGTTTAATGGCCATTGTTTCTGATGCATTAAGCCACATGGGCTAAAGAGGCTCCAAAATGTCTCCTCGGCAATTAGGAGACTATGGATGCCACGAGCAACAACTTGGTATAGCCCTAATCCAAAGCAACTAGGCAAAATGCTTTTCTAAATACACATTTACCACATAAGCCAATTAAAGAAGGATGCCAGATTTGGCTACATACAATATAATGATCAGTGTTGTTATTATTAACTAAAACATTTTTTTATTGAAAAAGCTAAAAATCTAATAAAATATAAATATTAGATGAAAATGTAAACTTAAACTATAAATGTTGAATAGAAATATTTAAAAGAAAACTACTACTAAAAATGACAAAAGCACATCAACACTAATAGTTAAACAAAATGAAACTAAAAATAAAAAGCCAATTCAAAATATTAATAAACAATACAACAGTATATTAATAGGACTGACAGTGATCTGACACTGAGTCGCACCAGAGAGCTCCACCCATTCTGAAATTTCATTGGACTGAAGAACAGATCATCATGTTTATTAAACGAGCAAATTCTGTCAATCCAATGGCAATGGGAGTTAGGGTGGGGACTTAACTGTGACTTAAAGGAAGACACACGGTGCGTTCCAAATGGGATGTATCGCCCTCCGAAGGGCACTTCGGAGTAAAAACAATCATGGCCGCCATATTGAAGGGTCGTTCCAAACCGAAGTGCTCAAACCTTGCCACTTCAATGGGCCTTTCGGAATGAAGGATTTCGAAGGGAACAACTGATGGACACTTTGGGCTCCCATAATCCTTTGCGCAGATTCTTTGCATGATGCCGGCACCTCCGTGTGAGGAACAGTTGTTTGGTCCCCTACACCCTTCAACCCTTCGAAGCTCTCACTCCGGAGGGTAAACCCTTTGAAGGGATTAGGGCATAGGGATGAGCCCTTCCGAATGGAACGCAGGGAGGTTGACTACAGGAAGTGCAGTTGGAGATATTGGAAAATCTGTTAGGAGACAATCATTTCTTGGTGCCACTATGGCACAAAACTTACACACTTCACCTTTAACAATTCAACTCCCTTCACAATTTTAAATATCATCTCCTGTTTAACATCCCCAAAAAATACTATATAACAGCCATGACATACTGACATACATAATGTCTCTCATTCTAATTACACATACAAGTGCTTCTGCTTCTTGCTCGGCTTAATCCAAATTCATTAAGAGATACCAAAAATACAGCCAGTGGATGAAAGTGGCACAAACACATGCCCACATTCACCCACACGCAGACTCTGCCTGTAAAACTCAACAAGGAGCTGAGGGTCACAAACAACAGGGCATACGGTAACGGCTGGAAATGCCACTGGCACAATCTCAATTGTTTAAAAAGGCATACAACGACAGCTGTGTCATTATTTGGTCACTTCAGGACACAATCATGTGCCCACCAGCCCTGCAGCCAACAAACCAAACCAGAGCCATTCGGTGGGTGGTACAACAGCTGTGTCGCCCCCCAGATACTTTTTTTGGTAAAAGACTAAATGTTCATTGAGCAGATTCCGATTTTGACTGTCTATTATTGTAAGATTTAGAGTGTCTATTATTCCTTCCTCACTTTTTACATGCTGAATGGATGTCAGTAGGGTATGATGGCTCAGAGGGGAATGTCTGTCACAAATGCAGAAATCTGCAGATTGGTAAGGTCTCTGAAAGACACGAGAATGCAAAACAAGGTTTAATTGGGAGAGATTAATGCAAAATTGAGATGACAGAAGTTTTTGTTCGTGAAGCATACGGTGAATGTGTTCGCTCCATCGATCAAATGTGGAAAATCAGAAACTGAGCATTGTGGTTACACACAGCGAACCTGGCAAAGTTTAATTGCCGGCAACACAAGAATTCACACATCCATCTGCGCAAGGCTAAATTAGTTACAGAATTCATTGTTTGAAGATGTGCAATGAAGGTTAACTTTCACTTTGTCTGACAATCAGCCCATATTTGCCTTGTTAAGCAAACAGGACCCTGTGGCATTTCAATGAGAATTGGGTGAGGATGATATTTTGTTCCCGGCCGGGCTGTCCGTCCCGTATTCTATTAACATCATCATGACACGCCTAATTATCTCCCATTGATTCAGAACGCAGAAGGATAAACAATCTCGGATGATTGGTTAAATTGTTGGTGTTTGTACTTTGGGAGTCTTGACAGTTGACAGAGGCCGTGACACGTGCCATTCGTATCGCCGGAGCGAGATGGAAAGATGCTGCTAACGGTCTAGCTCTTGCGACACATGGACAGTATGATAGCTGGCAAAAAGAGAGGTGGGGATCAGCCTGTCTATGTGGATCCAAAAGAGCGTAAAATTGCGTTCAGTAAAGCGTGTAGGATATGACAGTCAGGACATGAAATTCTAATGAAAACCAAATCTAATGCAATGCATATTTTCAGGAATCCCACCTACACAATCTAAACTTTGCAGATGGGCTTGCTCAAACCAGGTAATCACATGTGCCTCTGAGTCTAGAGGGAAACAGGAAAATCTGAAAAACATTGTCAAATATTGTACACTGCAAATACATGTGTTCAGAGTGCATTTTCAAGACAGGAGAAGGGTCCGTATAACGCTTTACAAATAAATTTTTAACTGTTTGGTTTAGTTTGTAAAACAGTCCGCGGTCACACCCCTGTGCTAATGGTACAGCCCACAGCTCAAATTGCAAGAAAAAAAGAAAAATAGAAAATTGTTTAGATTTCATTGATTCAAACGATCATTTCTGAAGTCACAATTTAGCAAAAGTAAAATTGAAAAACGATGAGAAAATAGCAATTATTAATTTATGAAGTAACTGGAAAAAAAAATGAGAATTTGGTTTAATTTTTTTTATTTTTGCATTTGCTCCATATGGTCTGAAAATTGAATTGTGAAGTGTTACACGGACCGAGAAGCCCAGATATCACTTAATAAATGACAAAATATCTACTAATATCTATTTGTGTATGGTCCGAGTATTCTCTATACTGTAAGGACCAAATTCCCCCACAAGGAGAGTAAAACCTGAATTTTTTTACATTGCGGGGACAACATTTCAGTCCATGTGAGGAAAACAGCTTATAAACCAATACTAAATCATACAACAGACTTCAATTAACTCTGGGTCTGTCGCCAAACACATTAGGTCATTTGATGCAAAGTCCCGCCTATTTAAAAAAAGTCACCCAATCAACAGTCAGGAAAAAAAACAATGATTAAGAGACTTATGACCAACTTTTTTTTCCATAGCACAATATAGCTATAGCAATATAGCTTTTCATAAGGTTATATGCTGTATACTATACACAATGTACTCTATCTAGTGTATGAATTTTAGAAGGGTAGAGCTGTCTCAAATGGATCAAAAAGGTTTTTTTCATGAAAGCATTCACCATTTTCTACTGTCAGAAATTACATTTCAAATTAAATTTATTTAAAAAAAAAAGAAAAGAAAAGAAAGTCTAATCTTTAAGCAATCACTTCAATCTATGGTCCATTAAAAAAAATCAATTGACTCCTAGTGAAACATGGCTTCAATGGATCTCTCTTGGCAGTGCATTAAAAAAATTCTAGTATGCACATTTACATTAAAGCAATTCCCATTAAAGATCTTAGCTTCCTTTTAATAGGAACATTTGTTTTCCGCTCTAGATATGTGTGAAGTTCAGACAATCTTAATTTGCACTTCAGTAGTGATGTCTGGTTCATCAAGCGAACACAAAGGATTCTTTGTACTTGTCACTTGTTTACCCGTCAGTAAAAACAGAGAGATGCTTCTGAAGTATGCAGAGTCCTTACTTTAATACTTTATTAAAAGTACATCCATTCTACTTTATTTCAAGGTCTAATGAGGCCTTCACAGCGCTGTCAGCTCTTTCAAAAGTTCTGATTATAAAGCCTTCGCAGAAACTAATCTGTGCCTCCAGGGACTTTATGTGACTGGGTTGAAGACATAAAGAGACAGATGCACAGAGAAAGTAGTAGTATATGGAAGAAAGACACCGCACCATGCTGCGTGTGCATGTGGGTGACAGGTTAAGAGGATGAGGGCCAATTGAGGGCACATTTAAAAGTGTCTGTGTGTTCCCTTTCAACCATCCACAACAATAGCAGCCTTTCCCAAAATAGCCCCGCAAAGCCGCTTGAACACAGAGATTTTTTTGATACGCTAATCGACAAACGCTCCCTGCCACATCAACATCATGCCAGTTTTCATTGTGGAGCAGAAAATGTTGCTCAGGATAGAGGATTTGTCTTCTTTTCTTAGAAATGCTTCAAAGAACGTTGGGTCTTTATGAGAGAGGAGCTTAGAGCTCAGAGTACAGTGTAGGGTGTTTCATTCTCTCCAATTATGTCCCTGAAACATTTCTTCTCCTTTTCACTGCTAATGTATGTGCAGATCTAAAGACATGGATAAACCAAACATGCTTCTGCACTGAAAGCATGGCTGTATGCACTTCATCAAAGCTATAGTAATAAGTAGTCAAAAGTATAGTCAAAGTTTTTAGGCTGGTCTGCCTCAGTGGTCTAGCAGCACTCAAAAATCAAAGTGATAGTGAAGGACATCAAATAAATTAAGGCTTTATAGAAGCCAAGAAACAATTCCGGTGAAAAGCTTAAGTTTAACATTTTTTAATAATTAAAAAAATGTGCAACAAAATACACTTGACTTGCTGTGCTGAACAAATAAAGCTAAAGAGGTGACTAAATTCGCTCTGGTATGTTGTTGTAAAATGCCGTGAAGAAAAAAAAAAACTCAAGGATGAGGCATTGATTGCATTTTCAGTGACACAGTTGAACCTTGGCCCTCAGAAGAAGAGACAAGCCTTGGAAAAAAGCCCATTCTTCTTACTCAACAGCTCCATCAAGTACAATAAATTCGAAAGTCTATCTTACAGTAACTCTAACCAAGGCCATCAAGTCAGCTACACTGAACACCTGCTGATCTTCTTCTAAACAAATACATTGCTTAATCTGCATTCTTACAGAACTCTGGCAAAGAAATTCACTCAGAGGCACTCATGCTCACCTGTCGTTTTTTTGGGGGGGGGGTGGCAAGCAGTGTTCCTTCAGAATTGCTGGCACTATATCGCCATCTATACGGTGGGAGTGAGTACTGAGGGTGTTTCAGAGTGGGGGTTGGGAGAGGTGATTGCAAGACAGAGATTGATTTGCCCTCTCTCAGATGTGGCACTTAGCTGAGGCGATCTGCTGTGAATCACGGCAAATTAAAGAAAACAAAGCTAGCCACGCTTTGGAAATAAGCACGGCAAAGAGAGGGAGATGGAGAGAGAGCTGTGGAACCTGATGTCCCGTCACGTCTCTGCCAGTTACCTAAGTCCTCTCTGAGACACAGCTCTAGAGAAGGGGAGAAAGGTGTTAGTCACAGCCCAGCTGAGGTTCAGGCTCTCCTTCAGGCATGTGTGAGTCATATAGGGAGGAGATCAATGCAAAATAAGAAAATATAGGATTACAGTTAAGGTAGGGTTTAGTTGGCTGATTTGATCTCCCGCAGTCAATGCAAAAACAGCAACGAGCCAAGATGAAGAAGATCAAAGCGTTCAATATCACCGTCCAATTAGATTATGTGGGGAGGAAAGCAATCTATCGTTTTAGATAGGGACGACTTTTATGAAACGGATTTTTAAGGGTTAATGGGGATGTGTAAAAAGACATCTTTTCAAAATCGACAAGTGAATGGGAAATTGCCTTAAATGACTAGTCGATTAATCGTTCTTAAAGAAGAACTGAATAATTAGGCTGGTTTCGGGTTCACCTGACCCCGATTGGAAGTTTATATAAGACACATTCAGCTACTAGGAGAGCAATCGACTGGAACAGAAACCAGCGGCCTATAGTCGTTGTTTTAAAAGTTAGCCTATTTTTAGCTTGGCAAGCTGTTTAAAAAAGGCGAGATGCAAAAACAGTACAAAATGCAACAAAGTGACCAGAGTGGCAGTGAGGGGGATGAATTTGAAGACCGTTTTTGAGAGGGTTTTATGCCCGCAACCGTCCTAACAGGTACAGCCAATAGGTGCCTAGCACTGCTATAAAGCAATGATTGTACAAACTATAAACTTTCAAAACAACATTTAATCTGATAACTATTTGATCTCACTAATTACAATGTTAGTACTCCCTCTATGGGGGGGGGGGACTAAAATTAAGAAACAATTTTAACAAATCACTAATTAATCTTTCTAATTGTGCTGCTTAAAATTTTTGTGAAAACCAAGATACTTTTTTTCAGGATACTTTGATGAGAGTTCAAAGAGCAGTCACTTATTTTAAATATAACTTTGTAACATTATAAATGTCTTAACTACTTTTAATCCATTTTATGCTTCTTCTTAAATAAAAAAATATTAATTTATACACACTTACAGCCTTACTGGCCCTAAACCTTTGAACAGTACAAAAATGTAATCATCACTTCAACTCATCGCTCTTGTGTTAAGGAAAAAGTTGCTTGTGTCATGTCAATAAAATATTATTAAGCAGAGAATATCTAGAAAAATATTTACTATGGACATATCAAAGACATAATTTCCATGACTTTTTCTGGTCTGGAAAACATTTTTCACCTAATATTTCAATTTTTTTATTTGACTATGAGATCCACATATTTATGTGCATAAATAAGAATAGTTTGAATCATTCACAGGTTAAATTTGGTCTTAACACAGGGATGAAACGGAGCTTGAACTATGAAAGACGGAAAGACCAGAACAGCGGTGGTCAGGACTGCAGGGCACATCCTGTCTGCTTATCACAAATCAGATCCCTGCCTTCCATTTATCTCTGTTCCTGTCATCAATCATATCCAACAGCAAGCATCTTTCTAAAGGAACACGCACACACACACACACACACACACACACACACTGGAGAACATTTTTCTGCCATTATTCCTACCATTACTATTCTCTAGGTCCCCTTTAATACACAATGAAATTGTGCCACATAAGCATCTACAGATAAACACGTATCATGTTTACCGTGAAATTCGGCTGTTCTCACTGTGAAATCTGTGTATGTGTGCATGTCTCTGATACAAATCCCCATATTGCCTCCGGCTCCACAGGTCACCGTGCACAACAAACACACAGAGTCGCACAAACTCCACACATGATACCATTCAATTAATTACTGCTTCCAACTAGTGAGTTGGAAATCCAGTGTCACAGATAAAGCCGTCCGTGTTTACAGTATGAGTCACTGCAATTATATTTGGATTGGCTAATGCTGGCTAGGCCGTCTGGGTGGTTTTAGATATTCCGAAAGAAAAGATTCCAGCAATAATTGACTATGAATCAATATGCAAATATAGGAATATTATATAAAATTTCCACTTCTCTCAGAGGGACGAGGTGGTCCAGGGACATTTCGCAGGCCTGGCATGTCACACAGTGTGTTTGAGAAGTGGATTAGAAGATCCAGGCTTTTGAGGCTCTCCTCACATTTATCTGCCTGACGGAGGGATGATCTATGCAAACAGAGAGGAGATAGACAGGGACAGAGAGAAAGAAGGGCGCTAGGGATGGATAGAAGAGTTCTGAAACTAGAGGACTGACAATGTGAGATCTCTTTCTGCTAAATCAATGTTTGGGGGACTCTAATGCAACTATTGCACTCAAAATGGAGCAAACTTGAACACAAGCAAGCTTTCATTTTCCCCAGATTGTCACTGTCTCTAAATCAGTTCTATTCAGTGTAATGAGTTGGAACTGCTGATTTGGTCTTGGTTAAAATGAGCGAGCAGCTCTGGGACATATCGTTGTCTTTAATCTCTATCTTTGCTTCCATCTCAAAAATGGATAGTTCAGCCAAAACTGAAAATTATGTCATAATTCATTCGCCCTCTTGCTGTTACAAATCTATTACTTTAATTTTGTTGACACAAAACACAAAAATGGATGATTTGAAGAATACTCCGGTCAGGGCTCGAAATTAACTTTTTTGCTTGGTAGCACTGGTGCTCCCAACTTCAAAATTTAGGAGCACCAGCAAAAATTTAGGAGCACTACAACTACAAATTATATATTAACAGATTGTATCCTTACATTCTTAACTTTAATGGAGATTTTGTATTGGTTAATATTAGCTGTCAATCTCTCAGTCACTGCTTTCCGCTAACTACCGCGAGAAAAAGAAAGGGCTGAAGAAGAGAGAAAATGAAAAGAACACTGACAGATTTCTTTTGTAAATAACCTAAAGTTAAGCTCTTCTTTGCCGAGGGTTAGGATGGTGTATGCAGTGTTAAATTTTACATTCAGCTCTGCGAGTTGCACCGAACGACTGGCAGCTAGGGGTGTGCGATATTGACAAAAAATGATATCTCGATATTTTCTGGGATTTTATCGATAACTATAATTTGACTGGTGGACTAGGGGTGGGGGGGGGGGGGGGGGGGGGGGGGGGGGGGGGGGGGGGGGGGGGGGGGGGGGGGGGGGGGGGGGGGGGGGGGGGGGGGGGGGGGGGGGGGGGGGGGGGGGGGGGGGGGGGGAGGGGGGGGGGGGGGGGGGGGGGGGGGGGGGGGGGGGGGGGGCTGATTCTTAAGGACTACAGGGGACGCTGACTCCTACACTTTTTAATATTCATCATTCTGTTGGTGGTCAGTTCACAGCAGTGGACAGATTAATCTCTTTTCCCAATAGTTTAAATAGATTTTTAACCTTTATGGTCATTTTACGAAAATCTAAAAGTGTCATTATCATTTGAGTCAATTGCTTTATTAATCAGTCAATTAAGTAAGACATTTGGGCGGTTATCAAGCAATGAAGTATCATCACAAAAGTACTTGCCAGCAGAGGAAACACAGAATCTGCATCTGAAATGGCATTTAGATGCATTCACACACTGATTAATGCAGGACATGAAAGCATTTAGCCTGCAGTTACACATTACACATTTATAATATTTTAATATTGTAAACATAAAACATTGAATACTGATATTTGAAAATTTAAACTTCATGTGAAATTAAAACCGCCAGCAGGTGGCAGCAAGTCACTGTTAATAAGGGAGTCATTGCGTGTGGAACGAATCGTTGACGGATTATGTCTGTTTCAGGAGGGTCTGAACACCTTCATGTTGCTCAGAGACGCAAAACAGCGCTGTGACTGTGCTTGGAATTATTTTTGTTGGCGAAATAGAGCAAAAAGAGGAAATATAGTGTCTAAAACGTAAGTCTCTTAATATTAACTTATAAAATCAATATCACATTTGTAATCGGGCTGATTTTTGGAGGAAACAGCACTCTTCTTGTGATATTGATATTATATCAGGGATAGGCAACGTCGGAGTGCTCTGTCCTGCAGATTTTAGCTCTAACCCTAATCAAACACACCTGAACAAGCTAATCAGTGTCTTCAGGATTACTAAGGCTATAGGCAGGTGAGGTTTTTTTTCAGGGTTGGAGCTAAACTCTGTAGGACATTTTGCCTACCCCTGAACGATATGAAATGATGTAAAGACTCCATATCTTGAATTTTGTGATGCATTTGAATAGACTGAATAATGCCGTTAAAAACGCACTCTAAATGCGCACGCCCCCTAATCTAACCTAATAGACTTCACGCATCTGCTTACACTCTCTTAGTGTGTTTTTAGTTTGGATTTGACCTTGCAATATACTCGATAATGTCCACCGCCCATCGTAACACACTTACGAATGTGTGATTCGGTGGCGAACGTTTACCTGCACAACTCCGTCCCACAGCTTTACAGTTATCGCGTGCATGAACCTTTTCATAGCGAAGCACTCAAGTCTGTTCAACCACTCTCCGAAACCTGTTACGCCTTCTACTTCGTCTGGGTGGACTCAACATCACCCATGACGCTCCGCACAGCACCATTTTTGTAACTTTAGGTGGATCACAAAATGTCATGTTTTCTTTTTTTATTTTCCTCTTCTTCAGCCTTTTTCATGCCCCGCGTCTTGCTCCCTGTCCCCTGACAGCGGAACGGCATGCGGGGTGATGAACGCTATATTAATCCATCTAAAATCTGCATTAAAGTTAAGAATGTTAAATTGTTTATGTAGCCTACTTTTCATCGCACGGCGACAGTCACAACACTGTATCACACTCAGAAGGCACATACCTGAACGGGTAGCGAAATTAAACAGGTCGCACGACCACAATGATTGCACTCGCCACAAATGCTCAATGATTTTGAGTCAACAGATTATTCGAGCATATGCGAACCAAATGGTCGCATTTCCGAGCTTGCTGGTCTAGTGGTCGACCGATATATCGGCCGATACCTGCCATTTTTCAAATATCGGCATCGGCCGATAAGTTTTTCTGTTTGGCCGATGTGTTCGAGGTGGGACTTTTATTTTGAACGGCTGCGGCAGCGCCTGAGCACACAGTGTTCACATTCTCCCTCTTGTTTGCTGTTGTCATTAACAGTTCTGTCTAAATACGGACAGAAGTCTGTCTAATAATCCGATAGAACTTTAAACAAATAATTAAATGTCTACAAAAAACTTTATACGATTGCTTTAATATATTTTTCTTATAATACTTTCTCGTTTGCTGTCAGCATTCAGCAAATACGCGTTTACATCATTTAAACAAATCTTTGAATGCTAATGAACATTTAATTTCACAAAACCTTGCAGTCGAATCTAGTTGAGATCTTGTGAAGTGTGCATGTGACCTGCATGATCGCGTGTTCTCTGCGTCGGTCCTATGGGTCCGGGAACATTCGAATATGCAGGAGTAGAGTTTGCTCACTGCGACCGCACTCGACAACTTTTAACTCTGTGACTGATTTTCAATTATGCTGCGCTTTTATGCTTGCCCACTGTCATATTATGTATTTTCCTGGGCTGTATGTAATGATTTCTACCTTGGCTTTATTTGAAAAAATATGATTCCTAATCCACATAAACTTCCCAGAATACTGAGTGAGTGCCCTGTTGGTAACAATGTTTACTTCCTTTTTAATTATATTTATATTTTTAAATATAAAGTATAAGTATGTTTATTTTACAAAACTATTTTTTAATCCATTTTCTAATGATTTCAAATTTCTTAAATATTAATTAATAAATAAAATAGATTCGGCTTTATATCGGCGATCAGCCACTCGCCTTCTAAGCTATCGGCATCGGTATCAGTGTCAAAACTATGGTTCACGATATCGCCACCTATCGTTCTCGGCCGATAAATGCTCATTTTTTTTGTTATCGGTATCGGCCTGATAAGAAATTTTGGCCGATATCTTAAAGCCGATAATTAATGCATTATTTCCTTCAGAGACACTTCAGATGCGCGCTGTTCGTTTGCAGACTTTTGTGCAATTGTACGTTGTAATATTGTGCTTATTTGATGTATATCTGATTTATCTCATATAGAATGCATTTGGTTAAGTTAAGAGCGCTTCAGTTTACCGGTGATCTTCTTTAGCTCAGCGCACGCAGCTCAAACAGCAGTGCACAACATTAACTATGATTGGGAATGTTGTGTATATAACATTTTAATGAGAACATTATTATAATAAAACATCGTGCATTCTTTGGGTTGCTGTGTTTCAGCGCGTTGATATGGTAAGAGCGCATCCACAACAGGATCACACATTCTGACTATAGCACGCCATAACTGCGTCATTTTGTACATATATAAGTTGTAATATTATGTTTATGTTGTATTAATATTAATCTCAGGATGCATTTCCTTGAGTTAAATAAGCTGCCAGCAAAACTCTTCAGTTTACCATGTTCATTCAGCTCTTCAGCTTCAGCTCGCGCAGCTCAACGGCTGCTATTTAAAACGGTGGTATTTGTTACTTTTTCAAAATCATCGATACATTATTAATAACGACAACCACTTGTATTTTTCTCTTATTGTTTTCATCAACAATGTGGTTTAGTAATTAAAATAATTTAATTATTGTCTGTGCAGAGGCTATTCTGTTTTATTGGTTGCGCGTTCATTTTGATTCTTTACACGTGTAATGATGTCCAGTGACTTGGTTGCATTATTTATCATTATTTATTTATTTGTGACTGTTTTATACTAAATGGTATGGAGAGTAAAAATATTTGAAACGTACACCGTTCAACTAGGCTGCTTTATTTTGCACGTGTTTGGGATTTGTCTTTTACTGATGTAAGACCTTTTTGTAATCAGGCTCCAAAAGTTATAACAATGTGCTATAGATTAATCGCCAACATTCGGTTATCGCTTCAAAAATAAAGAATAATCGTATCGGTATCGGCAAAAGTTTTCATATCGTGCATCCCACAACAACCCATATCGTCGACACTATCTGGTCACTCTACACTCTCAGAAATCAGTACAAAACTGTTCTGGGGAACCCTTTCAAATGATACTGATATGTACCTTTTTAAGGTACTAATACGTACCATTTAGGGGTTAAAATGGTACAAAGGTGTTTCCCCTTTTGTACCTTAGGGTACTGTCCCAGTGGCAGCTTTGTACCCTTTTTTCTGAGAGTGTATGCCATACAATTAAAGTCAGTTGTGACAGGTGTTGTCAAGACCCAAAAAAAAGCATCAGAAAAGTATCATAAAACAATTCAAATGATGCATGTATTAAATTACAATTAAATCTCCACTGTAGCATGAAATATATACCTGAAGATGACAACTGGCCAAGAGACACACAGGAACCAATGACATTTGATGGACACCTGTTAACACTGATATCAAATCTGACATGTGACACGTAACAGTGCCATATTTGATTGCAGAGATGCAAAATCAGTATAAAATACATCAAAAATGGCCAGAGATGTGGTGAATTTGAAGACCCATCTTTCGGATAAGTTTTACATGCAACATTCAGATTTAAAATCGCCTCTTTACATTTATATTTGATTTGAAAACTGGTTCACCAACCACCCAAATTAGATTCTCTATATATCTATATATATTCTATATACACACCCACATATAGTTTTATTTGAAGGAGAAAGGTAAAAGAGAAAGCCAAAAGAGGAAAAAAGAGAGTCCATTCAGTATACACTGAACCACAATCATAGGAGGAGTACATTAAGAAATTATTTCAGAATGACTGTATGTACAGTATTTATCTGTGAGTATGTGAGCAACTAATTATGAGCATTTCAAAACTTTTACAGTCTAAGTAGTTAGTGAATTTAACTTCCTGCTGTTCAAGGCCCAGAAAGCTGAACAAATCTTTCCGTTCTGATATCTCTTTACATTGCTCAAGTTTTTTTACTTTAGTGCCTACTCCACCATGTACTGGCTACATATAAGTACAAACACACACATTTTTGCCTTAACAAAAAATCGCAACATTGCTGTGCTTCCGCTCTGTGAGCCAAGTGAAATGTCAGAAGTCAGTGGGCCTTGACTTCTAAGACTCTAGACAAGCACAAAACCACCACAAGAATCATTCTGTAATCACTGATTCTTCACCAACAGCTGTAACCCACAAGCATGCATGACATATCTGCCATGAAGGAGTTGCACAAAAAAAGCAAAATCAAACCTAACCTATGCAGCAAAAGCGGTGACATTGGTAGAGGATGGGTAGCGAGTGCAAAGCAGGGTCGACACAGGGAGCGATCCATTCAGATCCACTGCAGTGCTAATGACTGGGTGCTCTCATTATCTCCATCATTACCAGACCTTCATTTAGCATATTGTGCTCAACAGCTAGTGCGCGAATTAATCAAGATTTCTCACTCTGGTAAGACAAGCTTCCTCCTAATGGCGCACTTCAAACATGAAAGCACGATTCACAGTACAGTCCATCTGCAAGGTTAAATACAAACCAGACCTCCCAAATTCTCTCTGTGCTTCAGTACATTGTTACCTAAAGGCACTGCAAGGACCAGACAGTCAAGTTAGTGTCAGCAGTTCATCCCTGCTGGTGGATGCAGTAACTACACCATTCTGCAAGCATATTGATCTTTTTTCAAATATCCATTTTTCATACTTTACATTATAACATTGTAACACCTAAGTTCAGTTTTAACTTTTAATGATTAGATTTTTTTACTTTTTTAAGACAAGCTTTTAATATATAATTTTAATATTGGCTGTTTATTGGTTATTGACCATAACATGAAAATAATTAGCAGCTTTTTGGTATTGGCCAGAATTGAAATATTGTTGTATCCCAGTGTGGTTTTACTATTCAAATACTATTATAGTATTTATAATTTTAATTTACTTTTATTCTTAATCTTTTTATGTCATTATTTTAGATCACTATATATTTTATATATTTATTTTAGTGTTATTTATTATAATACTATTATAGCATGTATTAATATTTTGAATTAGCTTTTTTATATTCTCAGTATCATTTTAATTTCTTTAATTTGTGCTTGTCACTTTTTATTACTTTTGCTGTTTAGTAATTTTACTTATTTCAGTTAGTTTCTTTTTGTTTTAATGTTTTGTCATCTAATATTTATATTTTATTTTATTTCAGCTTTATTTCAATTAACAAAAAAATGTTTGTAATAGTTTTAGTTAACAAAAACCAACACTTTTCTATCCCTAATTTAGGCTAAACTAATTTAGCTACTTTTAATGAATAAAACAAATATATTCAAAATATCAAAAATATTTTATTTTTCAATGGAAAAAAAGAGATTCCAGTATGACGTCCCATAACACCAATCCAAACATTCCAACCTAATTTAGAGAGCTCCTTGGTGAGGACACCATGCAACCGATGGAACTGGAGCTTAATGCATTTAGAGTAATGCTAACGTAAAGTGAAGGATCTCAACAGAGTACATTAAATTAAAAACTCTTAAATATTTAAGGTGCTTTGCATTTTGCCAAAAAAACTTACATTTCAAGTAAAAATCAAGCAACCCTGTTGCTACCTCACCTCACCATTTGCTATGAAGGGACACTATATATACATGCACTCTGTAGCTGATGATGAGCACCCTAGACACAGAGAGTGGACACAGCTGAAGCCAGCCCTTCTGCATGACTGCCTTTAGGCTTTGCAACTAAAGAGAAAGTGTGATTGTGTGTGCGTGCTTGTGCGTTACGCCCTGGCTGAAGCGATGCGCACCTGTTATCCTTGAAATAAATAGAAATGACACCAGCCTAAAGCAGCACCTCTTTCTCTCATTAAGAGTGATTAATCACAGGAGTAACACATAACTGGCAACGAAGTCCTCAAATGCACACTGTCAATGTCTTGCCACAAGGTCATCAAAGGGGAAAGTGATGCAGATACCAATTCAAAAGCGTTAAGTGTGGCCTATGCAAGATTTAAAGCCAATATGTGCATCCTGGAGCGAACAACATCCGCTCCAAACTTTAAATGGCCAAACTGACTTATCTATTACCTGAGATATTGGACCGCATGTTCCATCCCAAAGAATCTGCACCACTTAGGGATCTTACAGCAAGCAAAGGAAATTATTTTCCCTTCCATTTCTCACTCTCTTTATCCATTTTCTAATGCCGTGCTGGGGGAAACTGGGTAAATATATAAGTAAATAAAATAAAACACAAAAGCAATGGGGGAGAAAGAGCTAAAGATAAATGTCTGCACCTCACGGGTACGGCGCACTTATTCTGAATCATTGCAGCGGCTCGCGACTGCTTAACGTTTCATTTTGGAAACAGGGATTTATAGAGGAAGGGAATTCACAGGCTCCGATACGCAAGGGAAACTTGGCGCCCTACCTGCGCGACTATAAATAAGATCCTTCTCACTTGATCACACATGGAGCCAGAGAGGAAAAAAGGGATTTCGCACTGCTGGCCAGGTAGACAGTGAGGGTGAGATGACCATCTAGAGAGCATCAGAGGCTATAATCTATTTAAAGTGGTTTATTGCAAATGGAAGCCAAACATAGACAACATCTTGCTTACAAGGAATTGTTAAAACGAACGTGCTGTAATCTGTTCAGACTACCTAAGGATTCAAAGCATTGTGATGATTCACAGCTATAAAAGTAAAAGCCTAGTGAAGCATCTGAGAAGAGCTGAAATGTGACTAATGCCTAATAAGTATTAATAATAAGTGTACACTGATAGGTCTCTCAAAGTTCTCAAGGTAAAGTGTCTTTTTTAAAATGTGCACAAAGCCTGGCGCTTTCTGGGTGATAAACAACAAAGAAGGTGTATTTAAATTAAACAGTGAATGCATGTAGCACATGCTGAGGGCATGTGAAGTTATAAACCACCTCACATACTACTAACTAATCCATAATAGCATTTATCTAACCGAAAACACGTCCATCAAATGCATATCATCTTCAAAGTGCCATTTGATCACGACTTGATGTGTTCGAGCATTATAAATCATATTCTCAAAAAATAATGGCATTTAATCTGTGAGAGGAAGAACCACCACCACAACACCTGTTGTTCATTATCCTTTACAAGGAATTAACTGTTGAGCAGTGGCTTTCAAATGAGCCATCAACATTTTAAATGCAGGAGGCCATAATGTCTTTTTCACCCCCAACTGACTACCACTGACTATCTAATGCACATGCAAACAACATGACAATATTACCTGTCCATTAGTATTAACAGCCTCAGGAAACCAAAGTAAAAACTAAAAGGCTGATAGTTAGCTGGTTTCTAAGCTGGTTATTAGTTGGTCCAAGCAGATCACTGGAGGCTGGTTAACCATCTTCAATGTCCCAATAGCAAGCTTGACCACTGTAGTTCCAATATGGTCATCCAACTTGATCCAGCTAATGACCTCCAGCAATAATGTTTGAAAACACATCTACCGCCTTAAACTGAATAGATTTACTTCTTTACGAGTGAATTTGGCTCCATTCAGATAGCTGTTTTATTAGTCTTAGTTTGTTAACCAATTTCGATGCTTTAATTTCATCCGTTTGAAGTGATAAACGATTAAAGAGAGACGCAGTCAATCACTTGTATTTGGTTATTTATTAATATTTATTGGTCTCGTTTATTTAGTTTTAAGTGAATAAAGCGGCTCTTTCGTCGTTAATCTCTTGATTTATTTGTTTGATTGATGTACGTTGATCTTGTTCATTGTTTAAGCTCTCTGTAGTGAGCGGATAATTAATTTAGTCTACCGTTAATTGTTTATTTGTTGGCAAATGGTTTATTTAGTTTTAGCGAACTCAGATGACTAGACAGGCACTGTTTTAGTCTTGAATCGTTTATTTATTCGCTCATTTACGGATTCTTTGCTGTCTTTAGTGAATGGAGAAGGGCTCCGTGAGTCAGCCCGTCGTGTGAATGTCTCCTGATGAAGGGAGCCAAACGAGCGGACAACTTCAGAGCTGAGCGGAATGTAGATGCGATCTGAGACTGAGTTTGCTCGTGATTTGCACCCACCTGAACCCAGTGCAGTAGACTGAATCACACAGTAAACGTTCGTAGAGTAAACGTTCGATGCATCCGAGACATCGCTACTGTGATAAATAAATAGAAATAAATAATAACATGTATACTGATCTCTATTCTGCTTGTCATGGCATTCAGCTTTAAGTATTGTCTCAGTGCAACTCTTTCTGCTTAACGAGTTGTAAAAACATGCAATGCGCTCACAAATTAATTTCACAATTTTCCCGACTATAAATTTATGAAAAAACTAAGATCCAGCTCGAGCGATATTTCTGAACATAAAGGAATGAAACCTCTCGCGCCTACCTGGGAAACGAGGAATGCGATGAAAATGCGGGTCCCGAACTCCATAGTCTCAGATCTGTGGGAATAATGTTCAAAAAAAGATGCTGGTCGGACCAGCGCTGTTCATAATTCCAGAGTCGCGAGAGTAAAGCCCCTCTGCCTCGAGCTGCCAACTTCCCAAATAGAACTGCAGCCTCGTGAGCAGAGCATTGGAGTCCACCACCAATAGATTTATAGAGGGGGTGTTTCTTCTTTTGACGCTCGCATGAACCTGACATGCTCGCATTGATGCTCAAGTTATAGTCTTCGCATCTTTGCATTGCATTCCTTTATCTTTCACTGATTTTAAACGTTCTGTTTGGAAAGATAAATGGAGAATAAAGAGTTTAATAGGGTGGTATATTGCATATTTACTCACTTAATGGAAACAGTATTATAGAATAATCAGACATGTGGCTTGCTGTGCTTTTAAGGTGTCATGTTTAATTTTTTCATAAGAGAAAAGCAGTATAAGCTTAGGGTTTATGATTGGTCATAAATCAAAGCTTTCTAGAGTGTGCTCTAGAGATCAATGACTCAGCTGGTGGGTTGTGACATTAAAACGGGTCATGGATCTGTTCTGATTGGGTTGTGGATGGGAGCAAGAAATAATACAGTGCAACTAAGCATATAGCTATGCAAAATTAGGTAGATTTTAAAATGTGATAATGAAACAATCTCCAAAATTTGAGTTGATCAAATCATAGTTTCAGATATAGACCATTTCTAAAGGTGCAGTTTTGTAAGGAACTTACAAAATAGTGATACAAAATTATTAACAGGCAGCCAAATATGAATCGAACGTGTGATATGAACTCAGCTACAAAAACTATGAACAAAACTATGCAAAAAAAAAACTGCATTAAACACTTAATGATTGATTGACACTTGATGCCCAATTTAAAATTTGAGTCCTGAAGCAAAACTGATAGAACAATCTGTATGCATCCGCCTAAGGCCTCAATGTTTCAAGATTGTGATGAAGAAAACCTCAAATTTTGAGGATGTTAGCTAGAAGTCTAATTCAAAATCCATCTATTTTCTGCAGTTCAAATACTCGCTACACATTTTATATGTCGGCTATTTGGAGAGGACAGTAAAGACTGGACAAACAAGGTCAAACAAGAACACCAAATTCACCAATCTTTCAAAACAGCATCTACACTGTAAAAAATGACCGTGAATTTAACGGTAAAAGACTGTAAAAATGCTACAGTAAAAACCTGTTAAATGGTTAACGGTAAATTCCCCTACTATATACGGTGAAAAACTGTATTGGACATTACATGTATTGGACATAAATTTTACGTTAGTATACCGTTTTTGGAAGTGAAAAATACCGTATAATTTACAGTGAATAACCGTAAATTTACATTCCCAGAATTCCCTGCGTTACATTTCAAATTTGATGTTTTTTTTGTTGAAATAACTATGTTTCTGCTGAGTTTTTCTTATCAGTTTTGTATATTAGGGTTGTGTGTTACACCTAATGTTGTCAAATGAATGTTTATTGCATTATTTCAGTTTCATGTGTGTTACCATGATGGTGTTTAGCGTTTGTGTGAATGACACTGTGCACCTTCTATATATGTTATTAATTAAAAGCTGCTTGTGATGGGCTTTGGTTCATCATGTGACTTTCTCATCACCACCTGCATTTGGTGGTTATTTCAAAGGTACAAAACAGATTTCAGTACTTCAATAGGTTGGTATATTAACATTATACCAGTTAATGAAATTATGGTATTTAACTGTAAATTTGAGTTAAAACTGTAAAACCTAAAACGTTGCTACTGTATTTTTTACGATAAAATTCCGGCAACCACAGCTGCCGTTTTTTTACCGTAAATTTTACGGAATTTTTTTTACAGTTTACTGTACAGTGGAGTTCAAGTTTTGTTACAACCATGAGGGTTAAACTGCCATGTTTGTGAGCCACAACCAGTCCTGATAAAGTAAACTGTACTCACCTAAATGTCACAATTTCATGATTTTGAAAAGAAAACCTCAGGTTTTATGGATGTTAGCTAGAACTCTAATTCGAAATACCTATGTTCCACAGTTCAAATAATAGCAAAACATCTTATGTGTTGACTATTTGGAGAGGACAGATGCTGGACAAACACATTTTCTTTATGACAACTTCATTAAACTTTCAGAAGAGCATCTACAGTGAAGTTAGTGTTTGTTATGAGGTTTAAGCTGTCATCTTAACCACCGCACACAGATTTACGACAGAACTTGACTGACAACGACACAACAGCTAACCACCCATTCTCTCTTGGATTTTGTCATTTTCAGCAAAACTCTTTCCAACCGAAGGCTGCACCAGAAACTTTCTTTCTGAAAGATTTTTTTTTCCATTGTGAAAATGTTACTTTGACCATGGTCCATGTTCAAGAGACAGAATATTTCAGTCACCTGTCATATCTAGAAGTTCAGTGCCAAAAGGTTTCTGATGGAGTTCAGAAAAGACAGAATGTCTATTAAAATCTCAGTAAGTAGTGTCTGACACACTGTCTAAAAATGATCACAGGTAATCAAGAGAACTGAACATTTGGCTCTCGGGAATGTTCCAAATCTGAAAATCTGAGGGAAAAAATAAGAGAAAAATCACAAATACCCAGCAAGGAGCTCAAATTCAAATGCTTCTTTACTAGTAAGATATAGATGAATCTTTAGCGTTTTATGTTTGTTTCTGGATTTTAGTTTGCTTTACTTTCAACTCATCATTTTTTTTATTTCCCCAATGTACCATGTAGCATGACACAGGATATTGTGAGTGATGATGGACAATACAGCTAAAAGTGTCCAAAGATCCATTATAATGACCCATGAATTCCACAATGAGCACAAACAAATATTCTTTGTCCAACAGTCACAGGACTTTCAGGCCAAAACGTTCAAAAAGAAAGACACATTTATATTTGGTATGGGAATACAGCCATGCTCTTTGAGCACTCCTTTGCCCCTGTTATATCAACATGTCGTGGATGCACGTCAAGGGAACGTGTCACTTCCTGTTATGAAAGACAGCAAGGCCAGATGCTCGCAGACAAACACTGAACTGCAGATCACAGACCTTTATAACATCTCAGACAATATCCAGACACCTGTTAACTCTTTTAGCTTTAAAGGCATGTAAAAAAACAAAAAAAACAAAGCAGACTAAAGAGAGAGATATCAAGAGAACGTGATAGATCAGAAAATACCAAATGTTTCCCTTTAGGAGGAAAGGTTACCATCTCATTAAGTAGGCCGATCACTTTACCTGTAATCTTTATCCAACCAGAGTTTCTGTTAAAAGTTTGGCTGACTGTAACTTTTTTTCCTATTTTCAAAGGAAGAAGATGAATCAAGACTAAAAGATAATGAAAGACTCCTCTTAATCCATTCATATTCCACCCACAGCTCTCTGCAGCCATATACAAATGGATAGATTTGTGCATATATCTGTTTGGAGTAGATAAAGAGGGAGGGGTTATAATTCGTACCGTCACCTCAGGAGCCAGCCATCATCTCTCAACCCCCCTCTCTCTCCCTTTTTTTCTGTCCAGTTGTGAAAAATGAGGCTAGGAATTGTTGTGACGTCCTGAGGAATTGCTTTCTCAAGACAATGTTGCAGAATTGTTGTGCTATATCTCTTTATCAAAGGATCCGGGCTGGAAATATCATTACGGTCGCTGTGGATTTGTCTATAACGCATATGTTAAAAAGGTGTGTGGCGGGGAAGTAAAACGTTCCAGTGTCTTGGATTGTCATGGTGGCGATGAAGAGACAGCTTCCTGCAATTTTACGTGAAAAATTAAGAACTGCAAAATGAAGCCATATGAGAACGATTAAAATGTCAAGACATGAGCAAAACGTTTTAAGATAACGTATCTCCACTTCGGGAGTGAATACTCATGGAATAAGTCTCCTGATTCAATATTCCACACCTGAGACTATACTTCTCCTAGAAATAAAAAGTTCAAAATGAAAAAAAGACATTTCCTTGAATGTTTCCTCGTTTTTCCTTCTCAGCGACTAACAAATCAACAGTTTAGATTGGAATATCGTGTTCAGACAAACTCAAGAGACATTTACTGCATTTGTACTGAGAATTATGCAATTTATACAACAATATAAACTATATATATATACAGTATAGGATATATATAAGGCATTTGCAAAGGTAACATGCGTGATTACTCTGAAAAAAATTGGCACAAATGGAGCTCTTTCTTTTTGGGGGGCTTATCTTGACATCCTGTTATCTTGACGTCTTTTTATCTTGTCTTGAAAGGGGAGGGATGAAAATGTCTTCTGGTATTGAATGGGAGTTAGAGTGCCGGAAAATATTCTTTATGGGAAACAATCCACTCTTCCCCTCTCTACAAAGAGAAAAGAGCACAGAGTGTTAGTGCGGAGGGCAAATGCAACAACAATTATGAAAATGGCAAAGAGGCAGCGATGCATAATGTCAAATAATAAAACCAGAAAATAAACAAAACTGAAAGGAGTAAAGGAAGTGTTTACAAGTCTATAAAGTGATGAAAAATTAGGTCAGGTTAGTACTTACCTCAAAGAAAGCTGCATCATATAGCTGCATAGTCTCAAGCTATATTGCCTTCTGAGAGCTGGAGGTTTGCTGACATAAAAGCAGATAAGATTTTTATGGTTATTTGTTTGTTATTAGGTCTTTGTGTAAAAAATACTTGTGTAAAAAAATTAATTTATTCTTATCATGTCTTCTTTTTGAAAAACCAGGGACGACTGCATAAGCGAGCATCTGCCAAACAAATACTCAAGGTCTTCTATCAATGCATTACAACATTGATTAACATTCTCCAACAATGAGTTAACAAGTCTATGATCTCTTCCTTCGTGTTCATTTAAAACAACAGGTGAATTAATTTGATTTACTCTCATAATGGTTTTGCATTCTTTCTGCTCACTGTGTGAAACAGTGAGTTGAGGTCATTGAGAAATAGATAATGAAATCAATGTCCTGTTGAAGAAACGCCACTGATCTCCAGAGAGCTGAACCTTAACCAAACAAGTAAATGAAAATGTCTATCTGCATGTCGCCCAATTATTCAGACTGATTAAATAAATTTGCCATAACAAAAACAAGGGCACACTGCAACACAATGCAATGTGTGTTTTTTAAACACATGCCAGCCACATTCATGTTTTCTGTACTATACATGGACCTTCTAGTTCTACTGCCCAACAAAATTAAAATATGCCAGCTGGACTGAATCCACACATTCATTTGCACACTGTCCTCATGATCTGGATGTATGGTCCTCCTGAGGATGTAATTACAAGCAATGGACACTAGGTGAGGCAAAAGCCTCCTTCTCAGCATGTACAGGATGGTGTCCAATGGAGCAGTACTCCCTCTACCTGACCAGGCGAGAAGCTTTTGTCCTTGGGAGTGAGCAGGTGATGCACTGCCAGAATCGGAGCCGGGCCAGGGAAAGCTCCCATGTGCCAGCACTACTGGAGCAGATTGATGGTCCCTCCATTTGATGCTTTATTACAGCCTGTACTCTCTTTATTATGTCTCTTCATTCTCTCCCAAACATCAAGCATTTCTCTCTAAATGGTGCTAAATTTTACCCCCATGCTTTATTTATTCATTTATTTTAGGTATCTGTATAAAAAAGGTTAAGAGGTTGTCAAGAGATTAAAAAGAAAATGTGCAATTACAAGAAAAGGTTTGAAAATAGTTAACTCAAAAATAAATATTCTGTCATTTACTCACCTTCATGTTGCTCCAAACCTGTATTGACCTTCTTTCTTCTGTGGAACATAAAAGGAGAAGCTCAGCATAAAGTTCACACTGCTCTTTTCCATATAGTTAGAGTGAAATATGACTCTTGTACTATTATACAAGTCATCTGAAGCCTTATTATAACTTTGTGTGAGAACTATGTGAAAATAAGATTATAAGTGAATAACGATTTGATCCCCCCTCGGCATCACATCATTGTAATGTACAGTATGAAACATTTATATTCAGTGAGATTTGCAAATTACATTTACCAGTGTTATTAAATTAGTGTTTTTAAAGATGATTAATTTTAAGTGAGCTTTAGATGATGGCAAATCTAATATAAAATGATGAAATTAGCATGCATATCTAATATTAGCCCATTATATTGGCATAACATTTATGATGCTTTTTGTTATTTTTGGAGTTGACAGCCCCTAGACACCATTAACTTTTATTGTATGGAAAGGAGCAGCAAATCATAGGATTTGGAATGACATTATCAAATGATTCTTCACTTCAAAAAAAGAAGAAAAAAAGAAAAGAAAAGAAAAGAAAACTTGTAAATAGCAAAACATAAGAATATTTATCTTTGAAGTCAAATATGACTGTTCTTTTGCACATATGGAGTAATTTTGCCCACAAATATCAGTAAAAGAAAAATGTGCAAAAGAAACTAAAGATACTTTGAAAAAGATATTTGTGTGTGCCCCCTTAATTAATAAAAGAAAAGAAAAGCAATACCCGGCTCTACATTGTATTACTGTGCTTTTGAAGGCACTTAGAAAGGAATGTTCCTTTTCCTTTAAATGGAATTTCACCGGGACTAGATAAATGCAAAGTGAGGGTCCATTAGATCAGCAGTTCTCACCAAGTGGGTCACGACCTGAAAATGGATTTGAAGGTTTGTTCTGCAAGGAAAAACAATGCTAAATGCAAATAAAATCATACACAGTATAGCAAAGAAATTTAAAAGAAAACAGAAAATGCTTCCCATATCTTAACTAGTGATGCCAAACTCTGTGTGTCCAATAAAACTATGATATTCTGGCGCAATATTCATTGGTCACTTGGTATAATATATTTTTATGTTTAATTTTAAGGAATTTTGTTGTTTTACATGATCAATTAATTTGGTGCTAAAACGTCTTTGGTGCCCAAAGAAAAATCTTAAAATCATGACTCCTGAAGCAAAACTATTTGGGAACCATTATATTACTAACAATATTAATAGCAATAAACAAATATCTGCAAAAAAATGCTCTGCTTTTACAGAGAACGGAGGGCATCAAGTCACATGGCAGCATAATCTTTACAAATATGCTATTTGTACAGCCTTTAGCAATCCATTTGAGGTTGTCTACCTCCCGAGGTGACCTTCTAATATATAGTGTGAAGGGTTCAGTCTTGTATGACATTTCAAACTAAAATACTCATGCAATATATGTATTTGTGTTTTCCAATGTGTCCATAGCTTTTTTCCAATAAATTCACGAGAATTTCTAGATGCAAAAGCTCGGCACAAACTCCTTACATACTGACACAATTTTTAGGCAGCAATTCCTCAGCTGGAGCAGGTGGCCTCACGGACAGTGAGCTCCAGAACATGCCCCGATTTCCATAAACTACTGTTATAGCCAAGAATAAATTAGTCTGATAACTATAAAGCATTCTTATTGGTCAGAATAAATTACTCTGCCCTGTGTCAATTAAATGTCTACTCAACTTTGCCCTCTGTGCCCATAGTAAACACATCATCTTTAATTTATTATACCCATGAACTTGTGGATAAACCCCTAGCCACACGCACAAACATTAAAAATATGTGTTACAAAAGCAAACAGCCATAAACATATAAAACAAAAATGGAAAAGTCATTTTTTCACTCTGAGCTTTTCAATAGGCTCTCAGTGGGGATGCAGGCTGCATCATTTCATCAGGAAAAATGAAAAAGCAACAGGCCACAATCAAGTCAGAGTTCATTTTCTCAGCCCGTACCTCTGAAAGTAAATGTTTGCTGGGATTGAAGTGGCTTTCATTAAAGATGCACTAGCTGTGTTTATTTTTTTCCTTGTCGACTAAAAGCCATTTTTCAGGTAATGCAACAGCTTAAATGCTGAATTATGCGAAACACAGTGTGGTACACTCACAAATTTAGATACAAACTAAATAAGATTTTAAAGAAAGAAAAAGTTCCAATCAACATCAAGCCAAACCATTTAAGCCACAGTGACAGATGTTGAAGCAGTTTACAGAAAACACTCTCCAGGGCAGCATGAGACACAACTCTTAAGGCCCATTCACACCAAAAGCAATAACTATAAAGAGAACTCTAACAATATAACTACATTAGCATCCATAACAACGTACAATAACATTGTTTATTTTAAGCACATGCTGCAGTCGTGTCCTAATGGTTACAGAGTCGTAACCTAAAGGTCACGGGTTCCACATCTAATGCTCATTTCATATACAAAGTTGTTAGCAGATCATAGCAGTGGACATTTACATTGAAGTCTCACATCAGACACACCCCTTCCAACAGAGTTTTCAAATCAGAGGGCTAAATTAAGGGTAGAAAATGACCATTTATATCTAAATTATGACCATTTTTGTAATTGCAACTCAAGAAACATTATCGCTAGAGCGATTTAAAGCTGTCAATGTTTTGAATCGCTTATCAGCTGGGAAACAAAAACATTCTGAAAGTGATTCCAACGATATTGTTCTTCTGTGTTATTATCATTATAGTAATTGCAGTGTGGACTCTGGCTATTCTTTTACATTTAGAATGGTTTTTAAAAATATCTCTTTATATATTATTATTATTGTTATTAGTTATCTTCCTCTGTGTGAACAGGCCTTTAAAAAGGCCTTTAATTTTCTGCATTAATGCAGTTAAAACAAATTGAGTCCTACAGTAACCTTTGCCGAGCAGCTCTGGATGCCATACTTGCATTCTTGTTGCCAGTCATCCAGACCAAGTATTGCTGTTACTCTATCTGTATGAGCTTCTTAGCCAACATGGCCGCTGATGGAAGTTCAATACAGTCCATTACAGTACAGGTCAAATTAATAAATTCAGTAAAATCATAAAATAAATGCAATCTCCAATACCTAGTTTATTAATAATGGAAGCTTTAGGTATCTATGATCATATTGCATTACATATCCCTCAACCACTTTATGTAAAATGTAATGTAATGTAATATAAAAATAGCTTGTTTCAGAAATACAATGAAAATCTATATATCTGAAGTATATATGAATACAGCAGACAGTGGTTGGTATTGGGTCAGCACACAGCATTCCGGTCCATCCCTGCACAAAAACACTAAAATATACAAAGGTTGAGTGGTATAAATCCAGCTGAATCAGAGACTAGCTGTTCTCTCGAGAGCGGTGAAATTATAGCAAAACATGGAGTACCAAATTAAACCCCATTTTCTGATGCTCATGCTTTCCGGAAATAAGTGTTTTTTCTGTCTGAAATGGTCAGTTCAGACATGTTCAGTTGTTGCAGATGGTGAAGGACACAACAGAACCATGAAGAGCCACTGTTGTCTCAATGGCTGCTTGTATCTTAACAATGGAATATAATTTATCTGGATTCTTTTGTCCAAATCCTGAAAGAACACAACGACCTCCAACACATAAACCTACACTCCATTATTTATCTTAACACTATTATTCCTCTTCATTTTTGATGCTTCATACCCATGGGTGAACCACGCATCATAACAGAATCAAGGTCCCAAATGACAGATAACCTCATGCATAATTATTTTCTATTGATCGTCTCTTCAAATCACCTGTTTCAACACTCACCCGATTGAGCTGCCACTCAAGAGACTCATTTTCTATATTTACTGATGAGCTCCCATCACTGAAAGCTCAACACAAACCACCTCCACATGACTGTCAATGAATATAGCACAGCCCAGTGAAAGCATTTGCAAATGCCATTTGGAAATGTTCGAAGTCTACACTAAATTGATTCTAAATATAGCCACATGTGCAAAGTACCATTTAAACCATGGGTCAATGTTTTACTAGTTAGCATAGTCCAGTTAGTTCCTGCTAAAAAAACTTACTGTCACAAAGGCATTTTTTCTTTTCATACAGTACATTATAATAACTAAATATTATATTATATTATATTATTTATATTATACTTAAAAAAGGTGAAATCTCTTGTTGATTTATCTCATTAATGTATCATTCTCTGTGTTGATTCATTAAACATTGTCTTTGATCTTCCAAGCTGTTTAAAGGGATAGTTCACCCAGAAATGAAAATGACCCCATGATTTACTCAAGGTATCCTAGGTGAATATGACTTTCTTCTTTCAGACAAATCCAATCGGAGTTATATTAAAAAATGTCCTGGCTCTTCCAAGCTTTATAATAATTTGTGTTATTTTTCAATAGTTCAAAAGAAGTCCAATAAAGAGCATCCATTCATCATAAAAAGTGTCCCACGCGGCTCTGGGGGGTTAACAAAGGCCTCCTGAAGCTAATCGATGCGTTTTTGTAAGAAAAATATCCATATTTAAAACTTTATAAATAGTAATCTCTAGCTTCCGCTAATTGTCGTACGCTTCTACTCAAGAGAGTCGCGTTCCAGCGGATGACATAGGATGTAGGCGTAGAGTAAGGTCCAGTGAGAATATGCTAGTCTAGCGAGCACCAAGATTTTGTTTACAGGAGCAAAGGAGGCAAAGATTCCTTTGTTTAGCA
This sequence comes from Sinocyclocheilus anophthalmus, assembly GCA_018155175.1. Classification (NCBI taxonomy): domain Eukaryota; kingdom Metazoa; phylum Chordata; class Actinopteri; order Cypriniformes; family Cyprinidae; genus Sinocyclocheilus; species Sinocyclocheilus anophthalmus. The sequence continues at coordinate 864,699 of JADLZN010009491.1, read as the reverse complement.
AAGGAAAACCAGTCTCCTCTTGGCTTATATCGAAATCCTCCAACATTTTTCTTAATAAATCCTCGTTTTGTACTTCTAATTCGTAACCGGTGTTTTGATTTGCTCTCTCTTCTGCACATCCGCAGTAGACACTTTCACCAGAGCTTACGCAACGCCTACATCTTACGTCATCCGCTGGAACGGCGTTCTATTGTGAACGCGCGTATGACAGTTAGGATATGGATATTTTTTAACAAAAACACATTGATTTGCATCGGGAGGCCTTTATTCACACAGGAGCTTTATGATGGTGCAATTTATTGGACTATTGAAAAATAACACCCATTCACTGCCATTATAAAGCTTGAAAGAGCCAGGCCATTTTTAAATATAACTACGATTGTATTCGTCTGAAAGAAAAACGTCATATTCACCTAGGATACCTTGAGGGTGAGTAAATCATGGGGCAATTTTCATTTTTTGGTGAACTATCCCTTTAAGGATAGAAACAATTTGGTGACGGATGAGTGCTAAGGTCTTGCACAACAGTCTCTACATGACTGAACCGCTGGGCAGATGATACCAACCATTTTGCCTTATTAGTCAGTCAGACTGTGACTAATCCATTTCTGAGTCAGTACAGTCTATTACTGAATGAATTTATAGCATCATTCCACAGATTCAGCTCTGAGACTGCATGCAAATGCCAGTTTAGAGAGAATAAGTGGCTCAATGAACAATTTCAAATCTGTGTCCTCCGGCTGAGAATTATCCAGTTCTGAATCTGCTTTAATCAGTTTATCCCTGTTAGAGCTAATGAGCATGAGAGACCAAAATAAATTCAGAAAAATACACTAAATGAACTTGAATTTTTTATTTTATTATTTTTTAAATTAAAGACGAGAGAACATGCTAATTAGGGATGAATTATGCTCTGTACTTCTGGCTTGCACTCAAAACCACTATTTAGACTAATTGTTTCTCAGGATGACATCTACAAAAGAATATCTACATGGATCCTCATGCATTCAGATGGCAATTAATTCACAGAAGGACAAGGGAGTTGTGATGTAATTTTGTTCATATAGGCAACAACACGTATGTGTTGCAGCTAAATATGGTTTTTACTCTTCTAAAAGTTATACAGACAAGAATTCAGGGACAGTCACATGTCTACAACATAATTCTCTCCCAAAAACAACTGGTACAAAAAACTCTGACATCTGCAGTCTGGGTTTATGACCAACTTCCAGTGCTAATTTGAGTTATACAGCTCAGCGCAGCACCTAGTTCAGCTGTTCGCTGGATATTTCTCTGTTGTGAATATTTACTCTTCCACTTTCTGGTAAACAGATGGAATCCATCTTTTCGATAGCCTCCTGTTTAACAGACTCACAGAAAACAATAATAATGAGAATCAGGGTAAGTCATGCAAGAATCAGCTGTTCAGTCAGTGTATTTAAGTAAGTGATGACACTACAATGAGCAGGTGTTTGAATACTCATTGCAACCATTTATTAATAATACTGCGAGAGGGAACCTGTGAATTGTTTTGTTTGGATATGATAACTAACAGGTGTTAGAGAAACCGGTACAAGTGAAATATGTTTGGAAAGGAATCTTACCATACTGCTTACTGTATACTATAATGCCTACTAGTTTAACAAAACAAATCAAAGTTTACAAAAGGTTCCATTTTAAGATTAGTTTGTCTAACAATGAAAACTAATGAAGCATTTATTAATCTCTTGTCACGATTCATTGGGAGGAACGAGGAGACGCAGAGAATTCACAATACAAGAGTCTTTAATCACGAAACAGGGAGACACAGAGCACAGGGACGATGTTCACCGGGAGCAGATAACGAGTAGACCTGACAAACACAAACTGAACAGACTAGGACTTTTAAACACAGGGAAATCAGGGGAACACAGGTGACATCAATGGAACAATCAAACTAAACAAGGACAGGAATAAGACCAAATAAGGCAAAACAGGAACGGAAACACATGACAAAACAGGTCCAATCCTGACATTTCGCCCCCTCCCGGAATGTGCATCCTCGCACCGTAGAACAACAGGGGGGAGGGGAATGAGTGGGAACTAAGGAGGTGGCTCAGGCGGAGGACGGACACCCGGGAGGGGGCCAGCGGACAGAGTCCAGGGAGGTGAAGAAGGAGGGAGGAGCCAGGGAGAAGACAGGAGGGGCTTGGAGCAGGAGGAGCCAAGCAAGACCCAGGCCACAGCCATGATGGCGACCCACGGTGGAGCCGACGGAGGGAGGAGCCATGGCCAAACCGCTCCAGGTCGCCAACCAATGGCGGCGGAGCAGGTGGTGGAGGAGCCCGAGGCGGAGATCCAACGAGCCAGGGGGATGCTGAGGATCCAGGGGGCCAGGGGGGAGCCGAGGGCTCTGGCGACCGAGGCGGAGATACGGAGATCCGCAGCGGAGCTGGAGCGACTGAGGACCAAGATGGAGCCGGAGGGAAGGAGGACCCCGACAGAGCCAGAGGGACAGAGGGACGAGGCACAGCCAGAGGAGTGGAGTCCTGAGGCGATGGCGGGTTGACGCCCGACCAAGGCGGAGACGGAGGGACGAGGGAGCCTGGTGGAGCTGGTGGATCGACGGGTGACAATGGAGGCGAGGGAGCTATGAGCTTAGGTGGAGCCGCTGGGTCTACGGGCTGAGGTGGAGTCTGGGCCTCAGAGGCTGAAGGCGGAGGTGAGGGATTCTCCAGTCATGGCGACACTGGAGGATAGCAGACTCACGGTGCTCGCACCGTATTGATGGTGGGCTGAAGGCGAGCAGAGGGGCTGCCAGACGACAACGGAGGAGGAGGCAGGAGCAGGGGGGAGGGCGGGCATTTGTGAGCCTCCGGGCTCTCAGGGCTGCCCTCGGGGATCAGAGCCCACTCCTGGCTGGGACTGGGAAATGGAGCCCCTCAGGGCTGGATGGGAACCATCGGGACGAAGGAGAGAGGAAGGGGGCAAATCGCGGGCTTCCAATCTCAGTTTTCCCAGTCAATAGGTCCCCCATCTAAGTCCAGCAGTGCCCAGATTATTATCAGCTCCACCCTCATCTTGTCCTACCCCTATCCGGGTAGCTGGTGGTGCTTGCAGCTGGAACAGTCTAGTATGGTCCTCGAGGGTGGGGGGGGGGGATCTCTCCCCCTGATCCAGCAGGAGGAGATATTCCGGGCGAAGGAGGGCATCCATGAGGGAACAACGGGAAAAAAAGACACTGGGTAAAAACGGGAAACAAAACGGAGGGTAGACACATGGAGGTTACTGTTTGGGTCAGGTCTTCTGTCACAATTCACTGGGAGGAACGAGGAGACACGGATAATTCACAATACAAGAGTCTTTAATCACGAAACAGGGAGACACATAGCACAGGGATGGCGTTCACAGGGAGCAGAAAACGAGTAGACCTGACAAACTCAAACTGAACAGACTAGGACTTTTAAACACAGGGTAACACAGGTGACATCAATGGAACATAACCAAACTAAACGAGGACAGGAACATGACCAAATAAAGCAAAACAGGACCTGAAACACATGACAAAACAGGTCCAATACTGACATCTCTAATTTCAACATTTACTAATTCATTAATAAAATAAAATATAAAAATAAAATAAAATTGGCGCTGTTAATATTAGTTACATAGAACAGTAGGTAATCAGAACAGCTATACATACATACATCATACATACATACATACATAAATAAAATATTTGCAATGTACAACAAAAATAATGTAGAAAAAATGTTTCAAACATTGTGCTACTGTTGTTTTAAATGACCTCATAATATTCTTTGTTTAATTGGAGTTGTTTAATTGCTTATTTCTCAGAAACAAAAAAAAAATTTTTTACATTTTAAACTAATTCTTTGTAAAAAAAATGTTACCTAATTATGTCTCTATTTGTTTTCTCTGTTTCTGCCACGGGATTTACACAAGCTTCAGTCTGGATCCAAAACACCTGAGAAGAGATGATGCCAACCCCTCGGAGGACCTCATATGATGCCAACCCTGAAACAACATACGAACTACCAAATTGTTCTACAATTATTGCATATAATAATTGCTGTTAATAGTGTACATCGTCTGTTTGATTAAGTCTTTAATAGATTTCTCTGTACATTTCTGCCATATGTACATAAAATGACAGTCACCACGGGGGGATAAGCTACTACTAATATTGCAGAAACTTGATTTTTCTTAAAGTTGTTTGCACCTGATTTGTCTCGTAAAACGCTATTACAATAACTTGAATTGAATTTGAAAGGTAAGGCCTGATGGAATTGAAGGGATAACTGAAGTCTACAAACAGATCCTTGCTCACTTCCCAGTCTATCAAGTAGTTGGGAATATAATGCAGTCCCATCCCATGTTGACTGAATCATCCACAGACCTGTTTGCTCCATAGCAAACTGAAGAGGCTCCTGCAAGGTCCATTTTGGCCTTATAGGTCAAGACAGTCCTCTCAAATACTTCATGAAACACAGATTTGATAGTCCAGGGGTGGTTCTGGGGGTTTTTCATTTGGTGTTCTTGGGTATTGTTTGAAGCAGGCATGGGACTCAAACACACAGCTCCATTGATTTGTTGAAGATCTGTTTAAGATGGGTCTAGTTGGTCAGTGCAGTTGTCAACACCTGCCTGAAGCTTTCTTAGTCTTCTGTTTTCTGAAGACTCGGTTCACGTTCTGTACACAGACCTTAAGCACAGGTTGAATGGTAGGAAAGGGAGGGAGGGGGTTGCAGGGGGCTAGGTGTACGTGTGAGATGCAGATCAGAGTGGGTTCAGAGTGAAAAATGTTTTTTTTTTCAGCTTTTCAGAGTAGCTTTTCTTAGCCACTCTGATCTCCTTTGTCAGTCTGTTCCTGGCCTGGTTATACAAGATTTAATTCCCACTTCTGTAAGCATCCTCCATTCGACAAGACTGTCTGAGTTTTGCAGTGAACCATGGTTTGTCATTGTTGCATGTTAAATATGTCCTGGTAGGAATGCACATATCCTCACAGAAACTGATGTATGATGTTACAGCTCGTCCAGATCGGTGGCAGCAGCTTCAAAAACAATCCAATCAGTGCATTCGAAGCAGGCTTGTAAATCCCGCTCTGTTTCATTAGTCCATATTTTATCAGTCCTTAATACAGGTTTAGCTGATTTCAGTTTCTGCCTGTAGGTTGGTATGAGATGAACCAGGCAGTGATCAGAGAGCCCCAAAGCTGCCCGTGGGACAGAATCATATGCATCCTTTTTTGTGGTGTAACAGTGATCCAATATATTACTGTCTCTGGTGGGACATGTAACATGCTGTCTGTATTTTGACAGTTCACGGGAAATATTTGCTTTGTTAAAATCTCCAAGAATGATTAAAAGAAAGCCTGGGTACCTTTGCTCCATTTCTGTTATTTGTTCAGCCAGCTGTCTAGAGGAACGTACACATTCGCAAGCATGAAAGAGGAAAACTCCCGCTGCGAGTAAAAAGGTTTACAGTTTATGAAGAGTGGCTCTAAATTAGGACAGCATATCTTTTACATCTAAACACCAACTTTCACTGATGAAGAAACACAATCCACCACCTCTCGTTTTCCTCGTTAAATGAAGCGCATTGTTTGTTGTTGTTGTTTGAAGTGCAGGTTTCAGTGAAGCACAATGCAGCAGAGTTTGAAAAGTCCTTGTTGATGAGGTTGATGAGAAGCAATCCATCCGTTTTGTTAAGAAGGGTATGGACATTCGCAGGATGAATGCTTGGAAGTGCAGTTCGAAAGCCGCGTTTGCAGAGCTCCCTCGTCTGCGTCTGTATGCGTGTTTGAGTTTGAGCCAGAAATAGATGTTATAGCAAGTTCTTTGCCTCAGAGTCAATAAAACTTGCATTATCTTGATACTAAATTTGATTGACCTTCACATCATAAAAGGTGAATCATTCCGAAAACAAAAAATGACATTTGATTTATCAACTGAAGCAGTTTGAAAGGATCAGTTCAGTAATAACATTCAAACCCTAAAATCACACATCACTACAATTCACTTGCAGTGGATTTTACAACGTAACATAACAAAGCAGGCTAAGAAAAGGCATAGCAGTGTTGATATGCGGTTGTAAATCATACAAGAGCCCTGCCCCTTCACCTCAACAATGGCTTTTTTCATTTACAGGTAAGTCAGAATGAAATCAGAGTGGAATGGAGGTGCCTGCGGTCCCGACTCCACACGCTCACTAAACAGAACAAATCAAGTCTACAGTCTGAGCCAAAACAGGCCTTTAAACACCCAGACTAAAAAACAGGGAATCTCTGTTCTGATCACTTCTGTCTCTTTTTCTCCTCGACTCTTTGCCATGGCTATCAAAAAACACAAAAATATAAAACAAATAAATAAATACACCAGGATTTCAAAATGACCTCAGATGACTTTCACTATTCAACTATCAAGCAAACTAAAGGCAAATTCAAACCATGCCAAGGAAGAATTATTTTCTGAGAAAAGAACTGTAATCTGTTGGCTGAATTGCCATTCAGCGTGGAAAGTTAATGTTTAAATCAATGATTTAATAACACCATCTATTTCTCTTTGTTGACAAAGCAAAGTGTTGCTGCCAGACACCAGGTTGCCAGATTGAACGCCCACCTATAAACACTGACTGCCACATGAGCAAATACACTCACCAAACACACAAAGGCAAATATGGACGAGTGATGGGATGAGAAAATAGCAAATTGAAAAATTTACTAATGCAATTGCCTTTGCAAACTAATACTAGTGATGGGAAGTTCGGATCATTTTACCGACTCGGACCTTTGAGTCTCGTTCAGCAAATGAACAAATCTTTTTTCGAGTCATTTCGTTCATTTTAACAAAATATAATTAAAATGTTACGTGTTACTTCCCTAATATGTCTACTACTTACGCAAACGTTGATCACACTACAAACAATACAAAACTGCTATAAGAAACAGAAAAGATTAATTCATTGTTTACCTGAGTCTTCAGTCTATGATTAGCTCACCACCTCTTATCTGACAAGTCTTCGGGTTTGGACTTATGGGGCTGTCACGTGATGAACGAACGACTCAAACCCGAAGACTCGAGAGATGAACTAATCAATTCTCTTTCCGGCTCAGACTGCATAGGTTAAGTTTATGGGGCTGTCACGTGATGAACGAGTGACTCAAACCCGAAGACTCGAGAGATGTACTAATCAATTCTCTTTCCGGCTCAGGCTGCATTGGTTAAAGCTTATGGGGCTTTCACGTGTTGAACGAACAACTCGAAAAACCCGAAGGCTTGAAACAGGTGAACTACTTGACTAATTCCAGTACAGAACCTATAGGATGTTGCACATGCGCGACTGAACGAATCACTCCCCGAGACGACTCGTTCTTCCCGAGTCACATTAAAGATTCGTTCAAAATTAACGAATCATTCAAGAACGACCCAACACTACTAATTACCAGCATGTATATATATATATATTATATATATTATATATATATATATAACAATATAAAGTACAGTACAGGCATTTATCAGACAGATGCTTTCTTTTAATTGTTTCTATTCATCAGAGAATCCTAACACAAAATCATGTTCTTCAACGCTTCCACAAAAATATTAGCAGCACAACATTTAACATTGAGGAGAATGGAGGGAGGATATGAGAAAAGATGTACCAACAAGTCAAGTAGAAGGAGGAAAGGAGAAAACTGATACGAAAGAAGAGAAGGAGTGAAGGGAAAGCGCAGCAAGCCAAGCAGGAGAAGGAGGCCGGAGAAGAGGTTGGACTAGGGTAGGAGGAAAGATATGAAGATGCATTAAACGAGAAACGAAAAATAAAGGATAAGGAGGAATGACGACAAAGAAGACGAGAAGAAATGTTTTTTTGAGCACCAAATCAACATATTAGAAGTATTTCTGAAGGATCATGTGACACTGAATTCTGGAGTAATGACTGTTGAAAATTCAGCTGTGTCCTCACAGAAATAAAATTATGTTATATAATTATGTAAAATGTAAATTATTTTAAAATAATCCAAATAGAAACCGTTCCACCACTTTCAGGCTCGAGCTGTGTCGAAACGCTTTGGGAACACCTTCAGCATGACCATGCACTGAATCACATGTGTAATCAGTCCAATAGATGGACGAGACGTCACGGGCGGGTGACATAATAACCAGGACGCTATAAAAGCATGTGCGGTGGAACCGGCGTCAGCTTTCTTTCATTCAGCGAAGCGCTCTGTGTTGTGTCAGTCATACTCTCTGTTTTTGAGTCTTATTTAGTGTTGTTTGTCCAACGAAATATCTCCACTATGTCTAAAGATCACGCAAAGACAAAGCTATGGTGGCAGCGGAGAGGCATCTGTGGTTGACCCTGTCAGACATGAAAGAGAAAGACAAGGTCTTCCTCCTTGACGCCCTGCTTGCGCCTTCTGACCTGTTCGGCAACGCTGTCAACTCCATCGTCGACAGGTACCAGGAACCTCGCAAACAGGTGGCGGAGTTTCAGCGGTTCCTCCCTCGCCGCTCTCCAGCTCCTCATACAGGGAGGCTCAAAAACAGAGATTGGTAGTTAAAGTGACCGGGGTAGGGGGCTTCTAAGCCTAAGCCGGATCTGCGGACCATACTTAAGACTAAGAGGTCCTCAGCCAAAGTTTTCCTCACAATTGGGGCTCCGGACCTTGTGAGGGCGAGGCCTTCTGGGAAGAGAGGTTTACACCGCATTACATGGTGCCCGTCTCTCCCCAGTGCCTTCGGGAGATCGGTCTGCCAACCCTGCCGGTGTTCCAGGGTGCAGCAGTCTCCGGCGAGCGCTTCTCTCAGTTACCGCCCAGAAACGTAGTGGTGCTGAGAGGCTCGTGACCTCCGCGGAGGTCTCTAGAGAAGCTAGTATACTGTCGTCCCCTGCTGGTTCGCCCACTTTCAGGCACCGAGCCAGCCGCTCTGATTAACTAGGGTCAATCTCAAGAGACTGGTTCCCTTAGTATACTATTTAGCAGCGTGGAAACTACTGGCAAATGTGTCTCAGTGGGTCCTGCACACTGTAGAGAGAGGCTACAGAATCCAGTTTGGTTCTCCTCCGCCTCGGTTCAATGGGATTACCCCCACTCTAGTGTGTCCCGAGCAGGCTCTGGTAATGGAACAGAAGTAGTTACTCTTTTGAGGATGGAGGCCATCGAGGTGGTCCCTTCTCATGACAGAGAGTCCGGGTTCTACATCCGGTACTTCATTGTTCCGAAGAAGGATGGGGGGTTGTGTCCCATTTTAGATCTGCGTCATTTGAACCGCTCAGTCATGCGGCTGAAGTTCAGGATGCTCACAATCAAACAATTCGTGTCTCAGATCATTTCCGAGGACTGGTTTGTCACGATCGATCTAAAAGACGCATATTTCCATATCTCCATATCTCCATCCTTCCTCATCACAAGAAGTTCCTGAGGTTCGTTTTTGGGGCAAAAGCCTACCAATACCGGTTCTTCCTTAGGCCTTGCACTCTCACCCCACTCTTTCACAAGTGAACTCCAGGGCATCCGCATACTGAATTATATCGACGATTGGTTGATTTTAGTTAAATCAGAGCAGATGGCGGTTCGGCATCTAGACGTCGTTCTCGCTCATATGAGAGAGTTGGGGTTCAAACTAAATGCCAGGAAAAGTGTACCTTCTCCATTACAGAGTACCACTTGGTGTGGGATTCGACCACGATGCAGGCACGTTTGTCCCCTGCTTGGATCGAGTTGATCCTCACGGCAGTCAAGAGAGTGAGAGAAGGCCAGTCACTCACTGTCAAGCAGTTTCAGAGACTGCTGGGTCTGATGGCAGCTGCGTCCAACGTGATACCTCTTGGCCTGCTGTACATGAGACCCTACAGTGGTGGCTCAAGACCAGGTGGTTCTCCCCGAGGGGAAACCCGCTCCACATGCTCAAGGTCAAGCGGCGATGCCTACGTGCCTTAGACATAAGGAGTAAGCTTGGTTCTTGTCTCAGGGCCTGGTGCTGGGAGCTCCTTGTAACGCTAGCGATGGACACGTCCCTCACTGGTTGGGGAGCGGTCATGAGTGGCCGCTCAGCCAGCGGTTGGTGGAGTGGTCGCCATCCACGTGGCACAATTCAACAGCCTGGATATGCTGGCCATGTGTTCTCGCACACTACGGAACTTCCTCCCAGACCTAAGAGGTCACCATGTGTTGGTGCGCACCGATAACACAGCGGTGGTCTCGTACATCAATCACCCGGGAGGTCTGTGTTCGTGCCCCTTGTACAAGCTGGCGCACCAGATCCTTGTGTGGTCCCAGGGCAAACTTCTTTCGCTGAGAGCAGGTCACATTCCTGGGCATCTCAATTTGGGAGCAGATATCCTGTCGAGGCAGGGGCCGAGGCCCGGGGAATGGATGCTTCACCCCGAGGTGTTGAGTCAGATAAGGAGTATTTTTGGCCTGGCTCAGGTGGACTTGTTTGCGACTCAAACGACATCGCAATTTCCCCTCTGGTTCTCTCTGACTCATCCAGCTCCACTGGGGCTGGATGCCATGGTACAGACGTGGCTGAGGCTTCCGTCAGTACACCTTTCCCCGATTGCTCTGCTACCGGGAGTTCTGGAGACAGTGCACCGGCACGGGGTCCGTCTGCTGCTAGTAGCCCCATTCTGGCCGGGCCGAGTATGGTTCTATGACCTGATTTCCCTTCTCGACGGCTCTCCATGGGAGATTCTCATCAGGAGGGACCTCCTCTCACAGGCAGAGGGTACGATATTCCACCCCCGCCCGTAGCTGTGGAAGTTGTGGGTGTGGCCCCTGAGGGGGCACAGCTCATATCTTCCGGTCTCTCAACCGAGGTTGTTTAGACCATCCTCCAATCCAGAGCTCCCTCAACGAGGAGACTGTACGCCTTGGAGTGGAAGACTTTTCACTTCTTGGTGCGGAGACCGCCAGCTCGACCCAGTTAACTGCCCATTTGGTTCCTGCAGGCCCGCTTCTCCGCAGGGTTGACCTACTCCACCCTGAAGGTCTACGTGGCGCCCATTGCGGCCTACCACGCCCCTCTCGGTGGCCAGTCAGTGGGCAGACACCCCCTAGTTACACGTTTTCCTCCGTGGTGCGCTGAGGCTGAGGCCTCTGGGACGATCTTGTGTCCCTCTGTGGGATTTGGCTGTGGTGCTAGAGGCTCTCTGTAGGCCTCCCTTCGAGCCTATTGAGGAGATCTCTGATCGCTACCTTACTATTAAGACTACCTTCCTTCTGGCGATATCTTTTCTCAGGAGAGTTGGGGATCTGCAGGCCCTTTCAGTGGTCCCTTCTTATCTCGACATTGCGCCCGGTCTGGCCAAAGCTTTTCTCTACCCTCGAGTGGGGTATGTCCCTAAAGTCCCCTCTGCTACACCACGGCCTGCCGGCCTTCCGGGAGCCTGACCAGCAGAAGCTTAATTGCATGTGTGCAGTGCGAGCACTGGACACATACATCCTCAGAGCTTCCCTGTGGAGGAGGGCGGACCAACTACTTGTGTGCTACGGTCCCCCTAAGAGAGGTATTCCTGCTACAAAACAGACCCTCAGCCAGTGGATAGTGATGCCTTCTCCTTTTCTTATGAGTCCTCTGATCTCCCCTCGTCGCTAGGGGTCAAGGCTCATTCTACTCGAAGTGTGGCAGCCTCTAAGTCTTTTTTAGCGGGTGTGTCTATGCAGGACATCTGCAATGCTGCGGGTTGGTCCACGCCCCTCACGTTCGTCAGGTTTTATGGCCTAGATATGCAAGCCACTCTGAGTTCATCCGTTCTCTCACCGTAGCTTACACACTGGGCAGGGATTTGAAAGTCTGGCGGCATGGGCATTCTCTTTCCCAAAGCGTTTCGATGAAGCTCGAGTTCCTGAAGTGGAACTTCTCAGGTTACGCATGTAACCATGGTTCCCCGAGGGAACGAGATGCTGCGTCTCGGTGCCATACTTTCGGCATCCCTGTCAGCACTTGCTTCATTCCTAGAAGCTGACGCCGGCTCCACCACACGTGCTTTTATAGCTTCCTGGTCATTACGTCACCCGCCCGTGATGTCTCACCCATATTGGACTGATTACACATGTGATTCAGAGCATGGTCACGCTGAAAGCATTCCCAAAGCGTTTCGATGCAGAGTCTCGTTCCTGTAGTTGAACCATGGTTACATGTGTAACCTGAGATGTTCTTTTAAACTCTAATAATATTTCACAATATATCTGTTTTTACTTTAATTTTGATCAAATAAATGCCATTTGGCAATGCTATTTTTGGTTGAATAATTGAACACACTTCTCACATTAAAGGCACTATTGTCAATTGATAGACGCAAATAAAAAAATTAAGCTATATGATGTATGCTATATACAAGTCATACCTTCTAGCCATGCCAACATATCAAGCAAATGCATAAACAAACCCGACAATGACAGTCAATCCATCTCTTTCTTTCTCGTACTCTCTCAGTCACTCTAAGGGTAGATTTAGTAGTGCAGGTTGTTGGGGTCCGTGGCCCCTGTCAAACATGAACCTCTCTCCCTTCCTGCGGTGGAGGCCAGTATATACTCTCACCTGTCAACCCTTTGTTATTGCAACCCGTGTCAGGCAGGATGGTGAGCAACGGCATAATGAAAAAAAATTAGGGAAATCTACAAGTGAAATGGAGTTCTATGCCCCGTAAGCGATTCAACACCCTCCCCCAATCCGGTTCTTCTCGCTCCTCATGCCCCGGCAGATGCCTATCACTCCACATCAGACACACCATACATTAAAACCTCCCCGCAATTCATTTTACCTTTTATTACCGCCAGAAAAGAAGCGCTGCTGCCTGAATTTATGGTGTTTATTCAAATGTCTGCAAATGCAGGCTGAATTATGGCTGCCCATGAAAATATCATTTACTGCTCATCTCCCCCTTTTTCTCCTGTGATATATATTCTATGCTTGGATGTATGTGTTCTTTCAGCTTTGCTCCAGGAGCTACGGGGTTGGGAGCATCCAGGGCAGAAGCGTTGAAAATAAAGGAGAAACAAACAATTTCTATCCGCATGGAAGCACACAGACTGCAGACTATGAGACAAATACAAACACAACAGACAGAAGAATTTCCCTTCTGCAAGTACTGGTTCACTCACTTGAGACTCAGTGTATAGTGTAAAAGGATTTTAACTCATTCGGGGATGCTTGATTGCACAAATTGATTTGGAGCAACAGGATAACCCCAAAAAGTAGTATACTTCAAGTTTATTTTAGTAAGTATACTTAAGTAAAGTTCAAGTATATTTTTAAGTATACTTTATGTAGTAAGTATACAAATATCAGTGTACTAGTAGTATACTTGTAAGTGTACTATTTCAATACTCCTTGGGACTAAATTGGCCCACTTTCTAGTATATAAAAGTATACTTTAAGTATGCTTTAAGTATAACAGTAGTAAACTTTGAGTACACAACTAGTTTACAACAAAATGTTTAGTTTGTACTGCAACTATACTAAAAGTGAACTTATAGGTATACTGATAGTTTACTAATTAAATACTTGTAGTAGCATTTTTAGTACACTTTGAAGTATAGTCTCAGTAAACTACTAGTTTAGTAGTTTTATACTGCAAGTATACTCATAAGTTTTCTTTAAGTGAACTTTACATCATACTTTAAGTATACTACTATGTCCCTATTTAGGTATTAATTTGTATATATTTTGTTACATGAATATCTGAACATACAAAACATCAAAAGAACAGGGTATCTGCTTGTAAACAAAAACATTTTATTCTAGCTTCATGCATTCTTTTTTTAAACACTTGAATGTGGATAAGTTTCATAAATAAACAAATAAAGAAATAAACAACATTTTGAACAAAAAGCTGAAAAAAGACTATGAATTGGATTCAGAATGATAATCAAAACGTTGATAAAGTCGATCAACACCCCAAAGCTTGACAGTTATTATTACCTCTTCATTGGTCAACATTTTATTCCATAATGTTACATAGTTTTGATACTGTTTTATGTCTGATGATCGTGTTAGAATACATGTGGAAGCATCTGTTGTTTCGGTTTCTTCTTCACTTGTGTTTTTTGGAAATTCTGTACAGAAGATGTGTACTAGCGCCCCCTACAGTATAACAATGAAAACACGGATTCTAGGAGCACAATTATAGCTAAAATATATTTAGTATAAGTATGTCAAGTATACTTAAATGTCATTTTAAGTATATTTCTGAGAAGTACATAAAGCCCATTTCTGAGAAGTACATAAAAAGTAGACTAAAAGTATACTTTCCTATTTTTAGTTTAAAAGAAGTATACTAATAGCACACTTGAATAAACTTCTTTTTCGTAAGGGAAGAAACATCTCTGCAATTAAAAACTGATATCATTAACTGTTTTGAAGAATTAGCAGTTTACACAATTCGTATGTTACTTGCATTGTTTGATTGCTATTGGCTGATTAAATAAATGAAACACATGATTAAATAATTAAATGGGCACATGGTTAAGAGCTTCCCACAGACAATTTGAACAACTATCAAATATAGTAGAGACCACTAGTGAAAATACTTCAGCTTTAATTTTTATAATTCATCAGCTTATTGATTTGAGTGGAAAACAAATTTAGAATGTTTTTGCATTTGGTTTGTCCCTTTTCTCTTATGATACAATAATATATACAAAAATATGTATATGTACAAAATATACATTTCCATTTGACTAGTGCTCATATTTTTCAACATATTGCAATATATGATAGATAGATAGAGGATGATCGATAGATAGATAGATAGATAGATGTAGATAGATAGATAGATATAGATATAGATAGATAGATAGATATATAGACAGATAGACAGACACACAGACCCACACACACACACATATATATATATATAATATATATTATATATATCTATATATATATATATACACACACAATATATATATATATATTTTATCTATTTTTTTCTTTTTTGCGTAGGAACACAATACATATATGAAAATATGTATGATGTTATACAAGGAAAAAGTGTTAACTGAAAACAAATATACATTTTTGGGGATTTTGGACAATTGGATCTTGTTACAGTCATGACAACATGGTGGTCAAATAAAGTATATTTCTACACACACTACAATATTTTTATCATAGGAACATCAATATAATATGACATTTATTATTTAATATAAAATTACATACGTTACGATATCTAACCATCTAACCAATGACAGAATAATTTTCAAAAACTTTTCAGGAGACTTAGAATCAGATTTTCAATTTGGTCTCAGACTTTTGGAGTCTACTTTAACGTACTCTACTAACCAACAAAAAATGTGAAGTTGTTTCACATCTCTTTATATCAAAGTGCAGTGTGATGCAACGCCTGAGGCCAAATCCAAACAAGAACATGAAACAGAACATCAGCAATGTGAATATTTTATTTTTCATGCAAATGCTAAATGGTCTCATAAGGGTACATGAATCTCACAGTTGCATCTAAAAGTGGCATACTGTTAAATTGCTCATTGGCTTTTAAGCAACACTTATGAATAGCTACATTCATTCTTAGGCAGCTACAATTCACAATTCAAATTACTAGGTTGGACATTTGCGCATGGCCATTCCTACATGCCTGGTACTTTTTCTGAGTACAGAAGTTAAACTGCATTATTATACAGTGTCACCAGCTCCATGTAAACTATTGATATAGAACTAATGCATGGTAGGTGGGATTTCATATTGAATTCATACACAGTTTGACATCTTGTTCATGCTTGGTTGTACTTAAAGGGGTCATATGATGCGATTTCAAGTTTTCCTTTCTCTTTGGAGTGTTACAAGCTGATTGTGCATAGATAAGATCCCTGAAGTTGCAAAGACTAAAGTCTCAAAACTAAAGAGATATTCTTTATCAAAGTTAAAACTCTGCCACACCCCCCTAAAACTGCTCGTTCTAACACGCCCCCACATATCTACCTCACTATGTGGAAATATTTGCATAATGCCGCCCAAATGTGCACGCAAAGAAAGAAGGCATGGTTTCAGTAACCGCAGTTAGTGTTGAAGCAGCCATGTCAGGGAGACGCTGTGTGTTTCTAGGTGAAAGCAAAAGCACTTTATTTGGCCTTCCGAAAGTAGATGCATTTAGGAATCTTTAAGATTACTTACAACAGAACAGCAATGCATTTTATGGACGACTGTTTCGTGAACGTAGGAGAGGAGGTAATTCTGATATTGCTATGACAATCTGGCGCTTCTGAATCAGCTAGTTTTGTTATTAGTTTAAGTATTTGCAATTGACTGTTCAAATGCGGAGTTTGGCATCGTGTGTGTGTGTGTGAAGAGGAGGAGAGAGGAGAGATCACAGGGGAGTCAGCTGTCTTAACCGTGGCTTGTGTAATGCACATACTAGCTTCATCACTGTGTCTGTCACGCAACTCTGTTCCCCTTTCGGGCTCTGTCTTTACATTTATTTTGAAAGATGAAGCTCGCGATTATGGTAAGGGGCGTTACTTTTCCGACGAGTGCTTGCGGTGTTCGGCCAATCACAATGCACTGGGTCAGCTGGCCAGTCAGAGCAAACTGCGCTTGTCAAAGGAGTGGGCTTTGTAGAAAACGAAGCGTTTGAGAGGGGCGGGGCATAGAGGAACTACAATAATGTACAGTATTGAAAAATAATGTGTTTTTTGAACAAAAAAGCATGTCAACATATTCTGTTACACCAAATACACAAAATAATGATCTTTAAAAAAGCATAATATGACCCCTTTAAATGCATTCAGGAAAGCTGAGTGGAGCTTTTAAGGTCTGTAGGTGATGGGTGGAGAAACCAGACAGCTTGCAGGATATTGCACATACCGTAAATATATCTCACTGACTCACCACACATGAGAGGGCTGAAAAAGGTTGCTGTGAAAAAGAGAATTTCTCAAAAGGCCCTGAAGATTAAAGGGGTAGTTCACCCAAAAATGAAAATTATTTTACTCACCCCTACATCGTTCCAAACCGTATGACTTTCTGTCTATCTTCCACAGAACACGAAACGAGTTTCTAGGTGAATTTCCTGCCTACTCTTTCCCATGTAATGAAAGTGAATGAGGATTGGGGCTGTCAAGCTCTGAAATCACCAACAAAAAAAGCACTAAAAGTGGTTCATGTGGATTTGTGCACTATTTCCAAGTCTTCTGAATCTATACGATTGCTTTTTTTGAAAAACAGGAGAAAAGTTGCGCATTCATGAGAGCTCATAAGAAATGTAGTGCCATCTGATTCATAGATGAATCCTTCTACTAACGCAAATCTTTTCAATCAATCATTTAATTCAGTTCACAAACAGTGAATAAACCAGTTCAACTCACTGACTCATTCATTTGGTTATCAGTGAATAATGATTTAAATTTCTGTTTGTTCTTCACATAAAGCTATCATATGAATTCAGAAAATGTGGAATATAGTGCACAAAAACTACTGTCAAAAAGTGGTCGAGATATTCTTCAGAAATTAACCTTTTGTTTTCCACTGAAGATCCCAATCCCAATAACTTAAAGATGTTTATTATGTTATATTTTCCGAGTTGTCAGTCAAGTATGACTACACCCTTACAAAACTGAAAACATAAAATGAAACTAGTTTGAGGTACAATTTATTACATCACATAGTACAAATGCTTTTTGCTCAGTGACATCTTGTCCTTCATCCACCTGACTCTGAATTTACATGCTGTTTTTAGTTCTCCCACTGATTCTGAAATGAAAGAAACCATTATCAACAGACATTCTATGACTTCATACTCAATATAGCACAAGAAACGCTGTCATTCATACATGTTATTCAAGTAAATGTAGACATACAGCTGTGCCAATGATTCCAAAACACTTAAACTAGTACGTAGGATGTGCATGTCATTAAAACTTGAAAGAATGGCACATACATAACAGCTCTAGAGCATAATTGCTAATCATTCTTAATAATTAATACTTAATAAAAGGACATTGTGGACACTGTTCTGATTTTTTCAATATTTTTCTGGAAGTTTGATTTATGGATTTTGGTCAATTCCATATCACTGCAATTAAGATATGGACTTACGAAAGGGATTTGTAACTGCGATACAGAATATCCTAGGAATAATGCAATCAATGTTCCCTCTGAGCATAACTAAAATTACGCCACATGGAGAAGTGGGTCTATGTAATGATTATAACCCTTGTCTTTCTCTCTCCCTCCCTCCGCCTCATTACAATTAAACCAGAGCAGTTCAGCATATGCGACACGGGTGGGCAGCTGGGCTGAAGAAACCATGCAGTTTCAAACTTATGAAAGGACATGAGGGTGACACGCTACTCAAAAGGGAACAGGTTAGAACATGACACGAGTTATAGAAGAATAAGCCTTTGAAAGAATACGACTGTCACATTCACTCAGCAAGAGTTGTGTTATCTGCGAGAGTCTTCAGCGTGATGATAATAAGTCTTCTTTTGTTTCTAAATCAATCGTGGGTAGACACTATTAAGATAACAGACAACAAACTATTTATCTGCATGGGTGTGCAAAGGGTTATCTTATAGTTATTTGCTTGTCTCTCTCTGACAGCCTCAGAGTTTATCATCCAATAATGTATTCCTGTTGGAAGTGTACATCTCTCAAACATGTCAGCAAGTCAAGGACATGCAGTGTTGTAATGTGCAGTACTAGACCTCTATTCCAAACTGTTCAGCATCTCTTTAGTGAATACAAATGTTTCAAGGACATATGTTCTGGCTTTCATGAGAGCAGTGGCTCTGGATACAACAGAAGAGAGAAGGGGTAAAAGGACTCTTGGAAGAATGTGTATATAGTGGACTTTACAGTGCTAGAGTGAGTGGGCGATGAAGGTTTTGCCCCCTTAAATATCATCAATTTAACTTCTTTTTGTTAGTTGACTGTAGTTTAACCACAGTTAATTTTATTTTAGCAAACGAGTAGCTTGTAACTTTTGTTTTAATAGTTACAAATCATATTTGAACAGTTCAGCCAGAGGAAAAAATTATAATTAGATAGAAATATCAAGTAAGAAGTACATGCAAATAACAGAATTAAAAAACATCATTTTATTGTGGTACTACAGCTTCTAATTATTCTTTTTTTTTATTTTTTTTTTTAATAAACTATGGACACATAATTACCATTTGAAAATGAGAACATGTCAAAGCAGTTTTTAAGAATTTAGCCTTGTACTTTTACATTTCAAGCGTGAGTAGTAATAGCTTTTATAATGGGACAAAAGACTTATATTTTAAAAAAAAAAGGCTGTTATTTTGAAATGTATCACAATTTCCACAAAATATAATAATAAGACTGTTTCCAACATTGATAATAATAAATATTTCTTGAGCACAAAATCAGCAGATTAGAATGATTTCTGAAGAATCATGTGACACTGAAGACTGGAGTAATGGCTGCTGATAATACCGCTTTGCAATCAAAGGAACAAAATACATTTTTTAATCTAATAAGTTAGAAATTTGTTCTTTTAAATTATAATATGTTACAGTATTACTTTATTAATGTTGATCAAATAAATGCAGCATTGGTGAGCACAAGACTTCTGACAAAAATATTTCAAATCTAACCACCCCCAAAATCCCAAAAACTCACAAACTTTTTGTGAAATGTCCTGCTTGAAAACAAATGCGGTTTTGTCATCTAATGCAATGACATTCATGCATTTTATATATGTGACTTAAGAGCCTAAATACTAATATGATAGAAACTATACTGCACATAGAGGAAATGATTCCTGTAGTGCTATGAAGGTCTTTCCCACAGAAACAGTGACCTCAAGGTTTTTTCACTGTGTTCTAAAAATGTGTTTGCAGCAGTGACTGCCAGTGTTGGGGGTAACACATTACAAGTAAGGCAAATTACATAATCAGATTACTTTTTCGAGTAACTAGTAAAATAACATTACTTTTTAATTTAGAAGAAAAATATCTGAGTTACTTTTTGAGATATGTAATGCCAGTTACTTTGTTTTCCCATTTATTGACTGACAGCTCTCCTGTTCCCATTTTGAGAGAAATCGGGCGTAGGCGTTGTGTGCGCTGTGTAAACATGATGAGTACTGTAGTTCTAGACTAAATCTCACTTGCAAAAAAAAAATTATTCAGTATTCCAGCCTAAGATGGTTTCCCGGTCTTAGCTGGTCTCCCAGCCTGGTCTGCTTTGCTTGTTTTACACAATGGGCTGGTTGAAAAGGGTTTTTTAAGCAAGGTGAAACACAAGAACAGTAAAAACCAAAACCTGATCTCAGATTAGCTTTTCTCAAGCTATGATTTAACATCTCAAAAGGAGATCTCAATTTTAAAACCTCCCATCATGCCCTCAGGTTCACAGGGTGTCAGGAAGGAGAAAGGAGGTGTGTATGAGGAATGAAAGTAAAAGGTTCTTAGATTCAAGGTATCCAACCTTTAGAACAAGCATAATAGAACCAAAATACAAAGTTGCTTCTGTAAAGAGTTTCAACAGTGGGAATGGAAGAGAAAACTACAAGCCACAAATACACACCAGAAACGAAACAGAGAGAAGTGCACAAATGCACACAAAAACAATGAGAGACAAGTTTCATAGGCACAAGCGAGTGAATTAAAACAGGATGTCAAAAGACGGTGACACAAATAGACAGAGAGCGCTGCCGTACCTGCTGTGATATGTAGGAGGGAGCTGAGTCAGTCAGCATGATCCTTGTGCTGAGATACCGACGACTGTAGTTGACACAAAAGAGCAGCGCACTGCGGTCAAATGCCTGTGACAGTTAAAAATTCACTCTTTCCGCAAGTTCTCGTCACACTTGTTGGTGAGATATACCATTGTACGCCAAGATCCTGACTAACATAACAGTAATTACTTTATTTGCTTCCTCGCTTCGTGCATCACTGGTTTCTTCCTCTGTTAGATTTGGCTTGTGTGTTGCGGGAGTGAGATAAAGGAGTGTTTGCTGTTTTGATAAATTGCGAGGAACTGAGAGGTGCATCGTGTGTCTTCGGGGCCTTTCAGCCTGGAGCATACGGAAATAGAGTTTTAGTTACTGCATTTATTTTAGGAACACAAGCAGACTTTGGAATGCTGGCAGAGAGGAGATGTGTACTAAGGAGGAGTTAGCTTTCAGCTTTATAATAAACATACTTTGCATACTGTTTGAAAAGCAATTAAATTCATGTTTTCCCATCTCCGTAAACTAATCTCCCCTTAGTCAAGCGTTCAGTATGGGCAATCAGAAAGTTGAGGGAAAAAATTTCAGGCAATTCAAATTGTGCTGCATTCTTCTGATAGCACACTGCAGGAAATGACAGATTAAATGAATATTTAAATTAGAAGGTGCAACATTTCATCATAATCTAATCTCCAGATAATCACCTGGAGAGATCAGAGAAAGGCTTCTGCTGTTGTCTCTTCTCAGTTCACTGCTCAGTCTGCCAAATAAATTTCTGTGACTGAACAAACAAGATGAAAATAAATAATACACAAGTACAGTGGGGACCAAAAGTCTTAGACCACTAGTGAAAGTTAATTATTCTAATTTAATTATTCTTCCTGCATTACAAATTAGAAAGTCTGAATTGAAAAATGAACATGAATTTCAGAATATCTTAATATTTGGTTTGTAACACTCGAGCTCACACAAAAATGAAAACTTCCTGAAAATGTACTTACCCCTCAGGCCATTCAAGATGAAGATGAGTTTGCTTCTTCATTGGAACAGATTCGGACGAATGTAGCATTACATCACTTGCTCACCAATGAATCCTCTGCAGTGAATGGGTGCCGTCAGTATGAGAGTTCAAACAGCTGATAAAAACATCAGAGTAATCCACAACAATACTCTAGTCCTTAATCAGTTAATGTCTTGACCAATTCACATCTTGTCAAGCGAATAGCAGTCTTAAAAACGGTGCTTGATCTGTGCATGTTTTTCCTGATTCAGATAAGATGGAGATTTTCACTGGAGAAAGCAATGTTATGGATAGAGGACTCACATTTTTAATTGGAAACAATGGTTTGAAGTTAAAAACATCTTGATGGATTTGTTTCTTACAAACACAGCTGTTCGTTTCACAAGACATTAATTGATTATGGACTGAAGTCATGTTGTGGATTACTGTGATGGTTTCATCAGCTGTTTGAACTCATTCTGACATCACCCATTCACTGCAGAGGATTCATTGGTGAGCGAATAATTCAATGCTAAATTTCTCCAATTCTGTTCCGATGAAGAAAAAACTTACCCATAACTTGGATGGCCTGATGGTATTTATAGTCAATTTTCTTCTTCTTTTTTTTTTGTGAAATACTGTATATGGGTGTTGTTACTTATATGCAACTTCTAACAGTGTACTGTATGTGCCTATTGTTCCACAGAGTAGCACAAATACAGTGGCTCTGTACACTATAAAAATAAAGCTGCCTCAAATATATTGTACTCAAGAAACATGTAAATGTTTCCAAAAAACACAATCACTTATTATGGAATTATTGGAACATCTGCTGACAGTTTTTGCAGGAACTGGATTCCAATTAGCACTTTTGTTGCAAGTTCCACAGAGAACTGTTTTTAAAGACAATTTCCTCACAGAAGAGTACAAATATTTGTCTAGCAATTTTACAGACTGTTTTAGAGAGTGCTCTTATCAAGGCCATAAATCTTATGGTAAAAAGATGCTCTGGTTTTTCCATTTGCATGCTTATTGATCTTTGTCTATATGGGGATCAGCATTATTCTAAACATAAACCAGATCATCTTTTGGACCTTTTGTCCTTTTCGGACAGTAAGAGATTATAGACAAAAGAGCTGCTTTCCGTTACTGTGGAGTAAGAAAAGACAAAGGCATAAAAAACAGCAAATGATCCCGATAGTGGCATAATGGTCCATTAAGGTTTAGAATTACTCCACGTTAACAGAAGCTCCATGACCGCAGCATCATGGAGTCAATTCATTAGGAGTTGAGATAGAAAAGCACTTTCCATTAACAGCAATCTAATGATTCTCAATTAATAAAATACCAATCCTTTGTGCTATGGAAGATGAGATAAGTGCAATTTATCGTCTGGTACAGAGGTTACACTTGCATTGCGACGCACTACACAGTGAGACATCATTCAAGTGTTGCATCAAACTGAGACCATTTGATGATAGCAGCACTGCACCTTTAGTTATGTGTATCTTCTTTAGTACTTGTGACTATTTACCCAAGTATTCAATTTTGGTGCATAACTTACCCTGAAACCTCAGATATAACAGACACCGCAAATCATATAGTTTGTTGAGGAGAGGTGTGCTTTTATATTCCTAAGCAATCTTGACTCATAGTTTTCTCATGGCAGATTAGAAAAAAATCCCATACACTTCAGAGATGCAAGTCATATTAGAAGGATTAAAATATAATAATGGATTTACCAAATTGAACCAGTAAGCACCCATCTAAAAACCGCTTTTGCATTTGCTTTAAGAAAAAGATTGAGCAGGTATGGAACAGCTTTATTATTAAAATAAAACAAAAAAAAAACTAAAATGAAATAATTTTGGGTAACTCAAATAAGAAAAATAAAATACAAACATCTTGACCTCCAAAACCCATAAATAATAATAATAATTTAATAATAAATTTAATAAGCTAAATAAGTAAATAAATAAGTACTTACTAAAAATAATAACAGAAAATGACAAAAAAAATACTTACAGCGGAAAATTGAACAGCGGGAAAAAATAACAAAAATGAAACCACATTAAAAAGGCAAATTTACTAAAGAATTTAATAAAAAATTACAAATGAATACTTTTTTTTCAAAACTATAATAATTCTGATATGGTAAATATATTTATTAAGAAAAAATAAAGCTTCAAAGAGCTCCTTGTCTTTTAATAGACTGAAGTCATCAGCCTCTCTGCCACCAAAGTTATTTTTAGCAGCTGACATTAATGTGGAAGATGAATCCATTGTACCTTATTTTCCTTGTTTGTTTTCTAATATAATTGAGTGATCACATATGCTGAATGTATCTGATCTCTCTATGAGTGTATGAGATTGCTTGTTAACAGGTAAATTATGATGAATGGGCAACAGGAATGATATAAATGACTTCTCTGAATGTATTGTGAAGTAGCAGCAGAGTAATCCTGCAATAGCGATCAATTACTATTGACTGATCTTGCAGACGGTTAACAAAGACAAGGGTCTGTGAGAAGAATAGGCAACAGCATAGAAAATAATAAATTAACCCAAATGTCAATCTCATTCACCCCCTATGGCTGAGATTGGGCTATAAATCATAACGGTTTTGGGATTTGATGGTGCTGCCAAATATTACACTACATTTGCATCTGATTGGTATTAGAAAAGTTTGAGTGACTATATTGTACACTGTTTCAATTCAAACTGGAACATAAATTTAAATTAGTGTGTCAATGTATATGTAACAATTTTCAACCCTTATTAAAAACTTATTATATGAGCCAGACATGGCACCTTTCATTTTATCAATGTTAAGATTTGGTTAAAAAAAAACTTTTATACAGAACAAAAACACAGTTAAACTGTGTTCTACCTAGTCTCTTGTGTATTAACTTTAATTATCAATAAATAAGTGAAGCTATAAAAGGTGTCCTGACCTAATAATCTGGGGAAAAGAAAAGAGGACTGGGCTAAATCTAAAGGGGACCTAACACACACAATTTCACCCAATCTCATATTAATCTTGAGTACCTATAGAGTAGTACTGCATTCTTCATATCTCCAAAAAGTCTTTAGATTTATCATATTTATAAAAGAAAGATACAGCTTTACGATTCTCTCCGAAAACAGCCGAGCTCCTGGAGGCGTGCAGTGGGCGGAGCTAAAGAGGGACGAGCATTTGAGCACCGATTGTCAACAAAACACAGACATTTGATGCAGTTTCACTTAGGCTACCATCTGCGGTTCTGAATCGTGACCGTGATCTTTTATAACTGGGACCGCTCCATCTTACAGTATCAAACGATGTGCAAATCCAGCGTCGAACTGGGCCTTGTTTATAAAACCTTCGTCAACAAACACACTTGCGAAACTCCATTGCTGCCCGGAAAAAACAAACTGCATCCACTGTTCACGTAACGCTGGGTTCTTTGGGAAGGTTAGCTTTCCATTACCCCAACCAAAAAAAAAACACCTCTTTAGAGACTTTCTGCACTGCGAGTCACGTTGCCATGCTAGCAAGGCGCCGAATGAAGCGCGTTGATGGGCACGCTCTTGCTCTGCTCTGGTCAATGTGTGCGCGGGCGCATTCTTCCGGGAGAAATGCCCATATAAGGAGTTCCACCCTTCATTATATCATGAAGAGCCACGATCGAAAGAAACTTTCCGAAACTTGTAAGAAACCCGGAAGGTGATATTTGGAAACGAAATACTCAGTTATATGTCCAAATAATTTTTTTTTTAAAACTTTGTCCATGTTTAGTATGAGAATCCAACTCTTTAACTGTGTAAACAACTCTGAATGCATGAAACAGCATTGTGCCCACCCCCTCCTTTAATGCAATTCTCTGATTGCGACAGGTATATACTGCCATTATAATGTGATCAAAAAGAAAATCTATATTGCTGGTCTTCAATGATAACTGCACATTACTTTAATACATTTACACGACAAAAAAACAACAATATATGCTGATATAGTCCAAAACCAAGGGGAGCTTCCAAACCTTTATTTGTAAAAGTTGCTTGCTACATTCTAAAAAATCTAATACTAACACTAATTGAGTCCGATTAATATCAAATGTTAATAATTTCCTGGACCAATGTGTATTCATGTAGAAAAGATGCATATTGTCATGGTGTGGGTAAGAGGAAGCACACGGCGAAGGGGTAATCCAAAATTGAGACTTTAATTAACAATCCAATCCAAGAGTAGAACACTGACGAATATAGGAGTAAAACACCACAACGTAACTTTAAAGCAAAACAAAGGAACTGAGGAAAACACAGGGCATTTAAACACATGGAAAGTAATCAGGGAGAACTGAAACAGGTGGAGAACTAAATCAAAACAGGTGAACAGAATAGACTAATCGGGAAACAACGGAAAACTGGGTCAAGGCAGGAAGAACAGAAACACAGGGAACTCAAAACCAAAACATGACACATATTAACTAATGACTGTATTTATTATTTTTTGTTCCTTCTTGGACTTTACACCCACATTTCTCAGTTTTTTAGGAACGGTGTTCCTTGGGTTATATGTCTATCAAGGAATGGTGATATAAACAAAACACATCCAAAATCATGTATGACTTTATAATGCAAGAAGAAGAAAAAAATACAATAAGTACAAACCCGATTCCAAAATAAAAGTTGCCGGACACTTGTACAAGATTGAAATTAAATAAGCAGTAATTCCAATGATAGTGGAAAGTTAATTCATAATTTCAGTCAGAATACAACAGATGACCATATCAAATGTTTTTTTTTTAAACTGATGAAAATGAATATAATTTTAATGAGAAAATAAGTGAATTTTAAAATTGCATGGCATAAACAACATACTCAATAAAAGTTGGAACACTGGCGCATTTGTCTTACCCACTGTGTGGCATTCCCCTCTATCTTTTT
Source organism: Sinocyclocheilus anophthalmus (assembly GCA_018155175.1). Classification (NCBI taxonomy): domain Eukaryota; kingdom Metazoa; phylum Chordata; class Actinopteri; order Cypriniformes; family Cyprinidae; genus Sinocyclocheilus; species Sinocyclocheilus anophthalmus. The sequence goes on along the minus strand of JADLZN010009491.1, from coordinate 838,103 downwards.
ATATAACGTCTGCAAACGTCTGGGGATTCTGCTCTGAGGAGACAAGTTGCTCAATTTTAGGAATAGGAATGTTGTCCCATTCTCGTCTAATACAGGCTTCTAGTTGCTCAAATGTCTCAGGTCTTCTTTGTCGCATCTTCCTCTATATGATGCGCCAAATGTTTCTATGGGTGAAAGATCTGGACTGAAAGCTGGCCATTTCAGTACCCGGATCCTACTACGCAGCCATGATGTTGTAATTGATGCAGAATGTGGTCTGGCATTGTCATGTTGGAAAATGCAAGGTATTCCCTGAAAGAGACGACGTCTGGATAGGAGCATATGCTGTTCTAGAACTTGGATATACCCTTCAGCATTGATGGTGCCTTTCCAGAAGTGTAAGCTGCCCATGCCACACGCACTCATTCAAAACCCCATACCATCAGAGATGCAGGCATCTGAACTGAGCGCTGCAGCGTTCTTAAGATAACAACTTGGGTTTGTCCTTGTCCTCTGTATGTCCCCGGCCGGGATTGAATGAGGCGTTCCCCAGATTTGCCAAAAAGAACTTCCAAATTTCTTGATTAGTACTGACCTAAGAACATCTTTTCCATCTTTGCCACAGTCCATATTTTTTTAAATTGAGCCTTGGCCCAGATGTGAAAACGCCTGCCGCTGCTGGAAATGGTTATAGATATGGTACTCTTTTTTTTTATTAGACTATATAGAGTTGTAGCTGGCGAACGGACGAATGGGGCACGGTGATTTGTGTTCACCGACAAGGTTTCTCCTGGAAGTATTCCTGAGCACCATTGTTGATAGATTTCCAATACAGTAGCATTTCCTGTCATGTGATGCAGAGACGTTTACTTAAGGGGCCGAAGATTCAACAGGCATAACAGTCAGATGGTTTTATCGGCCGCTTGATCTCTTAACGCACAGCAGATTGTTCCAGATTCTCTGAATCTTGGATGATATTATGCACTGTAGATGAAAACTTCAAACTATTTGCAATTTTTCTCCTCTTCGAGGAAACTTCCTTTCCCTGATATTGCCTCCAGATTTTTCAGATCCGCTAGCGATTGGGGGAATTGGGTGATCCTCTTTCCTGCCCATCTTAGACTTCTGAGAAACTATGCCCCTTATGAGAGGCTTCTTTTATACCCATTCATGTTGCCAATTGACCTAATAAGTTGTAAATTGGTCCTCCAGCTGTTCCTTATGTACATTTAACTTTTCCGGCCTCTTATTGCTACCTGTCCCAACTTTTTTGGAATGTGTAGCTCTCATGAAATCCAAAATGAGCCAATATTTGGCATGACATTTCAAAATGTCTCACTTTCAACATTTGATATGTTATCTATATTCTATTGTGAATAAAATATAAGTTTATGAGATTTGTAAATTATTCCATTCCTTTTTTACTCACAATTTGTACAGTGTCCCAACTTTTTTGGAATTGGGTTTGTACAAAAGAAATAAATATCTACATATACATTTAGGTGAGGTATCACCGCATTTTTACAAAATACAATAATTTGTATACAAAACAGATCAATTATAATCTCACCACTTGCTCAAAGTAACAACTAACCTCAAATTGGATGAACTAAAAGAACTAATGCTCTTAAAACTAAAGATTCCAAACTGATGCCATAGAAGAAAGGCTATATTGATGTTAAAGGTTCTTCGTGGAAACATCAATGCCAATAAATATCCTTTGTTTTAAAGAATGTAGAAGCATGGTTGTGCATGATCATTTTACCAAATGCTCATGTGATGAGAACTGGGCTCTGTCAGACAGAAGGTGTATTTAGGGGGCTAGACAGCATGTGGGCAGGAAGACTCATAGAGGACACCGGCAGCGCTATCTGGGCACTGTGGGTGGGTGCATCGAGCAGGCCGCAATAATGATGATCTAATCATGTGTGAATGTGTGTGTGCGCTGAACAAACCCACTCATGACTTATCACCATTCACTCTTCAGCAAATCTGCAGAATACCAACAAGCTCTATTCATAAATGTTACTGAAAAAATAATAAATAAGCCAAAGGCTGAAATCGATAAAGAATATGTAGGCTGAAAATCTGAGGCGTCTGACAAAATTCCTTGACATATTTGTCAGAAAAGGCAAATCTCATTAAAGTAGATCTTGTCCAAATGCCAAATCAACAATCTCTAAATCTAGACTACACACTCATCATATTTTCCACAGATGTAAGAGTCAAAGAACTGATAAGGTAATGAAATACACTCATTCTGCATTTCTTTCCTTTCAGATGTAAGACTGACAACATATTAAACCTGCAAAACTGCAGACCTTCAGATAATGAAGACTCATAAAGAGCTTAAGGAGCATGCATTCAAAACCTGAAAGCAGGTATACATTTACTGTAGTGATGATTACTGTACTTCACCATGTTTCACTGGCAACATTCAACGCTGTCCTTCTGTCTGTGTTTCAAAGGGAGGCTTTCAATGAAAACATTGTGCTAAAATAACATGAAGAGCAACATTTCCTTGCTGGTTTTCTGAACTGTAACCCAACTCTACTCAGTTCCGCATAAAGCTCTAAACCTCAATGTGTCCAGTAAGTTCTCTTAGTTATGACAAAAAGCTGAATATACTTAAAAGTATCATATCATCCATTGTTCACCATTTTCACAGAGATCCACTTACAGTGGTAGTCAAGTTTCATGCAACAAAAGAGACATTTACATCATTATATTCATAGCCAGAAACCAGCACAATGAATTAAACCTTATAATTTTATGATATAACAACTGAGGGGAAAAAATTCATGAGAACTAAAAATAATTTTATATGAAATGGCAAAACTGTAAGAATATTTACAACCAAAACACTAATGACATTAAGCCTAAATTAGTATTTTTTCAACTAATCCAAGTTGTACAATATTATACGATTTCACAAATTAAACAAATTTTTACAAGTTGTCATGAAAGCATGCGACATAAGTATCTTTCAGTCCTCATAATATCAGAGTGATTCAAGTGTTAAAGGTCCCATATTGTCAAAACTTAAATTTCCTGGCTTTTTTTCATGATAACTGAGTTCTAGGTGCTATGTAACTACCATATAATTTTCAAAACAGTCAGTCCACAGTAAAATTCAAACAGCCTGCTTAAAGTTTCTAGCTATATTTTTTCACGAACGTTCGTGACTTTCCGTAAAAAGATTGACATAAAGAACTACACAGTCACTTGCCGGTTAGTCACCACCCCGAGCACCTCCCACGTCCCACTTCCTATTTTGCCAACACCCAGACAAGATCGCGCCTCCATGCTTGTTGCTGAGCAAGGACAACACGCGAAACCATGCGACGAAAAGGCACTCTTAACCACAAACCCAGATCTGTACCCGACCTGTAACGTTACACGTACATCGACTTCAAAGGAGTATTGGACGATTCTGACAGGATTTCGTTACCTGATGAGGGGATCAAAATACTTAACGAACGTAGCACAAATAAAAAAAATGTGTAACTGCTATAGTTAAAGACAAACTCACGGTCCTATCTAGTCATGATGAAGATGTATTTCAGCATTTTTCTGAATTTCAGCAGGAAATTATTTTTACAGCTACATTATTGTTTCAGCCACAATTAATCACAACAATGTATATTCAATTACAAATGATTATATATAAATGGTCAGTTTGTTGTTTTACAAACATGCACAGAGACATTATTTCATACACGACATAGTAATGAGATGCAAGAAACATAGACATATGACAAAAAATCTGTAGACGCGCCCATAACAACAAAAAACAATACTTTATTTAACCTTTTCTGACAAGAATTTTGCGCTGCAAACGCGAGCATTTTTGAAGATCCTTTCTGTCCAGTCTTCTCGTTTTATCGCATTTAACCACAGCTGTCGTCGTTTTTTTGTCTGGCAGTGGTAGCAGATATGCGATCAAATTTCTAATTTTAGGCTGTATTACGTCGATTCTGGCACAACAAGATGATATTTTAAGCTCCTTATGTAGCCGAATCTACATAGCGCCTGGTATTTGAAATCGGGAGCCTCCAGTTTGCCCTTGTTGTTTCGACCTAGCCTCCAGCTAGCGCTGTAGCTGTATGGGACGTCGCTTGGACACTATGCTGTACAAAAACCTGTGGTTGGCCTGGCTGTGCTTCACTTAGAAAACAACAGGCCAATCAGAAGAGGGGTTCATGAATATTAATTAGACAGGCCAAAATCGACCTGTTCTCAGCAGAGCTCCTAAGAAAGGAGTTGTAAAAATATATTGAGATGGTTTTTGGTACTTATACCGCAAATATATATATTTAAGGACATCAAAACCTCAAATAAAACTCCAGAAAGGTGTACAATATGGGACCTTTAAGTTTCTGAACACCAAATAGCCATTGCTGAATTCTAAATGTCACATCAATGCCATTTCTGACATTAAAATCCAACAATTTCAAAACAAGTCACTCGCATTTGTCACAACAGAAGGACATTTTCAGTACTAACTCCTGCTACTTTTACAAAATACATTTATTTTCTGACACCACCACTTCAAAAACAACATGGAAACAGTCAAACTGTTTTACCAATCAGAATAAACAGACACTTCTTAAGTTAACAAGACACGGATTAAACAGTATGTTTAAGTACCTCAAATAAAGTACCTATATACAGCAGAACACACAGACACCTGCCACTGCCCTTCCACTTCCTTTAAATTAGCTGAATATCAAATAGTATCACACAAACATCAACATATAAATGAAGATAAGTATCTTGTAAATCCATTAATACTCAAAGACAAAGTATTTTTGTATGAAGGAAGACAAAGGATGTTGCTGTTTAATTAAAGAGTGTGACAATTATTGAGAACTTTGGGGCAAATCAAATACGGCTGCCAGAAAGGTCAAAGGTCAATCACCATGACTACAACTTGTTTGTGTTTTTTTTTTTTTTTTTGGTGCGTACGTTATCAATACTAATATGGTTATATATGGAACATAGTAATTACGTGTATCTTAAGAAGTAGCTGAACTCATTCTTTATCCCAAGAGATTAATGGAAGACTTTCATGATACGTCCCCAACACACTGATAGCATTTCAGCTTATTTCTCTTGTTTTTAAATTTTACATTAAGCCTAAGGTATGTAGGTGCTACAACTGAAAAAATCACTTGATAACTTGCACTTCGAACAGTATATGTTATTTTAATAGTCTTTTTTTTTATTTTTTTTTTTTGTATTTTTTATTTTTATTTTTATTTATTTTATTTTTTATTTTTTTTTTAGTGTCCAATAACCTGGGACGTGCACAGAGTTACAACGTTTCTAATGATTCAGTGTGAACCCCTATGAGTAAGAATGATAAGGTGCCCTTATCTTTAAGAGTGTGGTGCACTGGATAAATAAAGTTACCCAAAGCCATGTTCAATAAGACGATCAATTAAGCCCCGGGATACTGATGCGAAAGACAAATAAACACAATGGTTCCCTTCAGCAAGTGAGATGAGAACCCCCATGAACCTCTGAGTTCTGCTCCAGTGAGGGCAATTACATTGCATGCTGTCATTAAATAGATAACAGGAAATGCCTGCAGAAAGTGTGACATTTACGCATACAGAAACACACACAAAAGATTTGAATTACTTGGAGTGGGATTGACTCCATAGTCTGACATAAAAGTCAAACACAGACACAAAACACCCACTGTGTATCCCAGGGGCACAACTACCCTTTTATTGAGAAGTATATGTAACATCAATGTTGGCACCCACCAGCCACAGGCAATCAACAGTTGTTTAGGGCCTTTGAACACTGGAAATTACATAAAATATTAAAGATTATATTAATATGAGAAAAGTGTCATTTTAAGCATCCACTGCAATATTAAATGATACATTATAAAATATGACAAAAATGGGAATATGTTACACAACATAAACTCTTCACAATAACTGCTGAAACATTAATTTCATTTAATAACAGTAAATATTTCAATATTACTGGAGCAAAAACTAAAAATATCTTATTAACCTTCAATGCATTTTTCTCACGCAACATCATTTAAAATGCTGTAGGAATAGTTCACCCAAAAATCAAAATTTGCTTAAAATGTACCCACCCTCAGTCCATCCAAGATGTAAATGAGTTTGTTTCTTAATCAGAAAAGATTTTTTAGAAAACTTTTCGCTCAACCAATGGATTCCTATGCAGTGAATAGGTTTGCATCAATCCATGAGAGTCCAAAACAGGCTGATTAAAAGGGACATCACAATAATCCACAAGTAATCCCCAAGACTCCAGTCCCTCAATTAACATATATTTTGTGAAGAGAAAAGGCTGCGTTTATCTTAAGGCTTAATTTATCATTAAGATGTTTTTAACTTCAAATTGTTGCTTCCGGCTAAATTATGAGTCCATAATCCACAATATAGCTTTCTCCAGCGAAAAAGTAATCGCGTCTGATTTAGGAGAGAAATATGCACAGATCAAGAACTTTTTTTTTTTACAAGCAAAAACACTTGTGTTGGTACATTTTGTCAAGAAGTTAGAAGACTGTTAAGCTGATCTGAGAAAATTTTTTGCCATCAACATACTGTTTTTTCAAAATTTCTTTGCGGTTATCTGCTTCTATAGATGCATATAATTTATAATAGAAAAAAAACCTGAACCAACAATATTATTTTCTCTTATTATTAATTAAAATATCTTAGTTTACCATTCCAGCATGGTGTTTGCAATGCCATGGTCTTGGGTTTGAGTCCCAGTGAACACACATACTAGCAAAATGTAAATCTTGAATGCACTGTAAGTCGCTTTGAGTAAAAGTATCTGCCAAACTACGCAAATGTAAAAATGTGCCTTGATTTATATTTAGGTTATTTAAATAAAAAAAACATCTATGATTTTGGCACCCTGCCTCATGTGGAGTGGCATACAGTATGTTGCACACCCTCTATTTGCACCCCTGGTGTTTCCAGAAATGCTTTCTAGTCGGCAACAAAGCAAATGAAGGCTCCATTGCTGAGCTAGTGGGGTAGAGGAACAGAATGATGGTGTATTTAGAGGATAGGCTCTCTTTTCCACAGAAGAGTCCGAGTACAGTTAATAAACCATTCAGAGACCGCAGGCTGCCTTATGCCACCCACATTCCCCACGCACTAATGAGTCCTCAAAGGAAAATTAGCCTTCTCAGGCTCCTTTGTAACCCACCGATAATCATCAAAAAGTGTCTTTGGAAAGCCATCTGATATATTGGTGCACAGTCTGAGCTAACAAGAGTATAAAAACCATGCTCATCATACCCTAATCCTGTTACTCAAAATGCAAATATATACAGATATACAACAACATATATGAAATTAGACATATTTGATGTGCATGTGCATCAAAAAACATTACAATCTGTTACAGATCTGTGGTTCAGGTAGTCTAATGGTTACAGATCTGGGCTGCTGATGCAAAGGTTGCAGGTTTAAATCCATAGAGGGACAGTCTATTAGCTGCAGAGCTTCTGAGAGAACAATTCTGTCCCATTACTATTGTGCCCCAGGCATTTGCCTGAATTGCTCCATAGGGATTGTCTGCTAATGACCAAGTGAGCAAGTTTAAATTTTCAGGGCTTCTTGCGCATCTGTATGTCTCATGGCTCCACACATTATAAATCACTTTAAATAGGTTGATGATATTACTTTGTAGCAGTGGTTCTCAAACCCTTTAGGTCGTGTATCACTTTAGATTAAATCAGAATATCCAAAGTAAAACCAAGTCCCCATCATGTTCCACCAATCTATACATAAACCACTACTTTACAGAACTCTCTAAATGCTAATCCAATGCATTTTTGTAAGGTCATCATTACCTAGACAACAGAAATATATAAAAATAGGTGTTAGTAGAATTTCGCACGGCGTTTTATGAGGTAAAGTTATGTTCTTGAATATTTCAAGTAAATATTTCACCAAATGAGGCTTTATTACATGTACAAAAGTACAAAAGATTTCCAATCGTTTCACTGACCACCTTAATTGTATTTTGTAAATATAAACAAATTTTGATTTTGATGGCTGCAACACACTCCAAAAAAGTTGGGACAGAGGCATGTTTAACCACCTCCTGCCACATAAATCCTTTTTTAGATACAATGTGTTAATCATTGAGAAGTTGAGTGATACTAAGTGAGGATACTATTCGTGAAAGGGGCTTGTTGCATCTGTAACATTTTTGTCCAATCTTGCTTTATACAAGACTTCAGCTGCTCATCAGTCCGTAGTTGTTATGGTCTTATTCTTCTTTTCACGATGGGCCAGATCTGTGTCAGTCGGATCACCACATTGTGTGCTGCGAAAACCATGATTGTTGTAGCCACGATGCAGAATGAGACCTGGCATTGTCTTGATCTAATAACCATGGACTTCCCTTGAAAGCAACAAAGCATCCTTTTCATATTTATCCATTTCTCTAAAACAACAGGGTCAAAGGGTTCATTGCCCATGAAAAGGGACTTGATGTATTTATGCCAAGAGGAAGAATCTGCCTGAGATAACTTGGCTGATTAGGGTATTTTAAAGCATTGTCAGCTTTATCCCCCCCCCCCCCCCTGGCTTTTAAAGAGCAAACTGCAGCGCCTCCCTTGTAAATAATATTATTGTCAGCCTGTCTGCTAGAGAGCAAATTAGAATATAATGATAGAAAAATATGATGATATGTATTTTCAATCAGTGCCATGTTGTTTGGTTTAACACACTGTAATTTGAGGCCATTAAAATATCCCTAGAATACAATACTGCAACTCCTTTAGGAGCTCAGCTGCTCCCTTCTTGTGATTATTTTTTGGTTTAGGCGTAAGCAAAAAGCATTTTCTTCCAGCACTTGGAGATGCCTCATGCCACTCTAGGAAAAAGCTGCACTGTTGAGTGGAGCTAGACAAATGCATGGGGGATTAGCAGAGACGACAAATGTCTGTGGTGCGGCGAAAGCAGTATCCCAGAAAAATGTCCAGTCATATAATATATTTCAGCTCTCTCTAAAACTGCTGTCCATCTGAAAAAGGCTGACATCTGTTCCAGAGTGCTGAAAGTGATTCAACCTATGAATTGAAATTTTGTTCCTCTTAGCATTAATTCCAGATGTTTTTTGCAGTCAGACAAGAAAATAGATGAAAAGGCTAAAGCCAAATATCAGTTCTAAATTGATGTAAGATATATTACTTTTATAAACTCCACTTCTGGTGAAAATGGAGTGTGAAATGATTTTGTTGTGTCCTGCCATTAGCACAATGTATTTTCTTTTTTAAACCCAACTACCTGTTAAGTACAACAAAATAAATCTCATTTATGAGGTGATAGTTTATCAATATTTACTTATGGTGTACATGTTTTAACATTCAAACCCTTTGCCTGCAGACTCAAAATACGATGACTCCCTAATCCATAATGGCTTTTCTCTTGTGAAAAAAGCTTGTCTTAGTCTGAATCAGGGGGGAAATATAAATAAGATAAAGCACCATTACCAGGAAAAAAACACTTACCAGACAGTTCTAAGCAAATATGTTGGGGATTTTGATAGTTAGAGGAAAACAGGGGATGACTCTATTTTCTTTTTTTTTTTTCTTTTTTTTTTACTGGAGGAAGCATGATTATGGATTATGGACTCGTATTTTGGCCCATGCAGAAGCAGCTGCGTCTTTTTTGAAGTTAAAACGCCTTAACAATGGTTTTGTTTCTTACATACAAAAGGTTAATGTAATTGAATGGGACTGGAGTTGATTACTTGTGGATTATTGTGATTTTTTTATCAGTTGTTTGGACTCTTATTCTGACGGCACACATTCACTGCAGAGGATCCTTTGGTGAGCAAGTGATGTAATGCAAAATGTCTCCAAAACTTTTCTAATAAAAGAAACAAACTCAAAGAAAGAAAGAAAGGACATATATTCACATTATTTGTTACTATTTCAATATATGTATACACTCACACATATAAAGAGAGGCTGGTTGGAAGGCTTGGATTACAGATTAGATGAGATGGAGAGAAGAGAGGACTCCTAGAGCTCACTCTGCCAGAGAATAACATGTCAGGCGGCCATATTCTTTGGCTGCTGGCTCCTCTGTTTTCTCTGAGTTTGTGTGGGTTGAGGAGCTGTTGAACCAGCTTAAAGCATAGCATGCCACACTAAATGGCCTGTAGCTACAGTCCCCCAAAACTGTTATTCAATTAAATGGATTGCAATACTTTGTTATTTATGGCTGCCATGCTAATCTTATTTTGTCAAAGGACAATAGCAAAATCCCAAATTTTGGATTTTTCACATCAAGAAACCATGGGTTCCACTTCTCTCCGGTGTAGTACAAAAATAATGCATTTTTGCATTTTGATGCGCTGCTTTTCCATTGTTTTGTTTCTTAGCGGAAATTGAAAGATAAAGAGGTTTTTTTTTTCATTGACTAAAATTGGATCCGTTTTTTCCAATCAGAGTCTTCCCCCCCCCTCCCCCCCCTGAGTTAAAACTTTAACATGGGCCATTTTACACGAACACTTTTTTTACTGCTTTTTCATTGATTGTAAACGCGTAGAGGCGGACATCTTCCTCTATTTGACCAGTTGTGCTGCCTTGCACACGACCAATGTTCTTAAAAGACATGAGACGTTCAAGTCTCAAAAGAATTGTAACTTTAAAACGCATCTCGAGACCTTGTGTTTTTTCTCCAGTCCATTACCCACGTTCACGTTTCTCCATTCCACTGCGTGACTTTTCCATTGTTTTTCTATGTAAACACACACTACTGCAGATACGTCTTTGACCATTGTGCTCGCATCTCACACATGACATGGTGTCCTAAAAACGCAGCGCTCAAATTAAAAGACAGGCAAAGAAAGGCCCCTAATAATAATGATTTGACACAACAAAGTATTTACTAAATTTAAACGATATTCATCAAACGGCAACACTAAAAACTGCAAAACATTAACGCTGCTCTAGTGCGGAAAGCTGAAGGAGCACTGACAGACATGCGCACGTGTCTATTTGAGCCCCAGTGAATGCGACAGGAAAGGGGAGCTCTCCATTTTCTCCCAGTGCTTGCCAGAAACATCTGAGAGTGTGTTTAATCACAGGGCCATTAGGAACACCATATGAATACATTCACCACTTCCCTCCTATCAATCTCTCTCCACCATCCCTTACTGGGAGCGTTGCCAGAACTCTGTATAGCCACATTCCCCACATCAATTTCCAAAGGAATATATTATCTATCTGCTTAAAAATCCAGCTGGGATCAGCCTCAACGAGCTCAGCAAACAGAGCCTGACAGATATTGCTTATGCCATGTCTATATGGAAACAAATTTGTTGGATCCCGTGTCAGCAAGCCCAGTGCATCTTCAAGATTACTTTTCAATATCAACATTCTGTGCTGGAGCAGGTTCATATCCTGCCTCCATTAGGATTGTCCTTCCTTTCAGGTCACTGTCACTTCCTAGGGTGTGAGTTATTAAATTCAACAAACATCCATTAATGATCTTAAATGCCGTTGAATTTGTGTCATTTGTGCATCTAATATACAGGATATACTCTGTTTCCACTTTTGCAAAATGCTTCAAAACACAGTTTTGAAAGGCTAATGAGAAGTTTTCAGGGACTTTAGTTCATGCATTAATTCTGCCACAGTTGCTTAAGCAAAGCAGGCCTAAAATATTACAAGAAGATGTGTTTTTTTTTTGTTTGTTTTTTTAAGCCCTCACGGAGCGTCATTATCTGAAACACTGTAGCGCCCTTTCCCCTGTAAACAAGCTCTGCATCAATGCCTCCGTTGGAGTCAGAGAAGAAAAATAGTTCTTTCATCTTTCATTTTTTTCCTCATTATTAGTCGGCATCTTTTTTGGACGCGGTATTTTTTTTATTTAAACCAACCCAGGCACTGGGTTGAGCACAGCAGGTTGTCTGTTTTAAAAAGGCAAGCGAATGAAACTAGGCCTTTTAGATTCACCTCATGTCATTGTCTCTAAAATGGTCTTGTCTGTTTTGCCTTATTACAGTTGTCCTCTGAGAAATTCTCAGGGCAAATTTAAACGGATGTTTGGTGACCCATGACTGTCTTTGTGGAGCCACAGAACACAAATGTCGGTATTTCTAAGGACTGCAACGTCTACTAGTTATTCCTTCCGATGCATTAGTGCCAGCAGGGCTTATTTCTACCATTTAAGTGCACAGCTTTCCTCAGTCACTTCTCAATAGTATTGTGTTGCTCCAAGGAAAACCATGGCATCTAACTGCTACGTTGGTAATGTTTTGATGTTTTTTTTTGTTTTGTTGTTTTTTTTTTTTTGTTTTTTTTGTTTTTTTTATTGTTAGCTGTGGTGTTCTGGCTCTTTTCTCCAGCAATCTGGTGAGAATATTGCATTCTAGCAGCCTACTGTGGTATAAAGACCAGTCTCTGTCTCACTTTGAGGTTGAACTCAAATAGGTCAGTAATCAAAAAGCTCTGCCATGCAAGTGTGAGAGCTGCTTCGTGTACAATTGTAAGCAAGCTCATTGTGAGGTAAGTGGCCTTTCCATACGCTTTTCATCTATACTGATGTTTACAACGTCTAAGTGAGCATCTAACTCAAGCAGTGGAGAGTGTGAATCTAGTGGAGCGTCCAATTGTGGGTGATGAAGTGGTATGCAAGTGCATTTCTTGCCAGCTGTTGGAAAGTTCCTTGGTCATGTTTGAGTGGGTCATAGAATCTTTAAGCAAGATGGATCATTTCATTTGCTCCTCGAATTCATTCTATACATCAAGCATTCAATGTATGGCTTTTGAAGGACTTCCCATACTTCCTATGGCTAAACAAGTATAGACAAGTGTATAGCTTATGGTATGATTTCCATACCATCTTCAATCATGCCATTAAATTATCATATTATTGCAGCTGCACAGAATGTTCAACTGGTGGTTGGCTAGTAATTTTGCAAGGGTTTAATGGAATAGTTCACTCAGAATTGAAAATTTGCTAAGAATTTCCTCACTCTTAGGCCATTTAAAGTACCCCTATTATGGATTTTTTGCAAGGGTTTAATGGAATAGTTCACTCAGAATTGAAAATTTGCTAAGAATTTCCTCACTCTTAGGCCATTTAAAGTACCCCTATTATGGATTTTTGAAAATTACCTTTCATGCAGTGTGTAATGTTGTATGTGAATGTAAACAGTCTGCAAAGTTGTAAAGCTGAAAGTGCATCATAAATAAAGTTATTGTCTCTCAAAAGAAAGAGTTGACTCTGAATCGCTAAAATTAGTCGTTTTAAATTTGAATCCCATTTCTGTGAAGTTCACATGTCACAAGTTACCACATTTGCATAATACCCGCCTACGTTCTGCGTGGACATCCCACAAAAACTAGAAATTTTTCAAACACAAACACTGTAGCTCATTCGTGTGGATAACATGTCAAGAAGACGATGTGTGTGTAAATTCGGTTTATTTTCACTTCCAAAGAATGAGGCTGTGAAGAATCATCTTTACTACGATACCACAGCAGTATAATCCCAAACTTTTTTGTGTTCCCGTCATTTCACTGCAAATGATTCCCCCGATCTCCACGAGTTCAACATGGAATCCCGTAAACCAGGATTTTCCGTAAACCAGTTGTCCTTAAAAGATGAGCTCCTACGGACTCACAAACCTGTAGTATTGATAATGAATGTCCTTATGTTCTTTCGACCTGCAAAATATGGAGTTTTGTGTGTTGTGTTGTGTTGTGTTGTGTAGACCTCAGTGCAACTGTAACTCTGGCTAACTCGCGTTATAGTTCTGCTAATCAGCTGTGGGCCCGCTATTGTCTAGAAATGTGGTGATTGAGTCTGTTTACTTGGAGTCATGATAAAGGATGGATCAAAATGGTTTAGAAACTGCAGTGATTTATCAGTACTCCAAATCTGTGTTCGGCTAAAGCATATAACATTATTGTTTAGGTCTTTACTACCAAGCTGTGGGTCCGGATCGCTTCTTCGCAACATTTTCTCTCTGATCTTTATTTTAGAAAGGGAGTGGAGCACTAATCATATTATCGATGCAATTTCCCTGTCTTACATTGTGTACGACTATTAGTATTCTAATTATGATAAGCCGTAATCCAGTGATGAGTTGATGAGTTCTGACATAGAAGCTGGCTGCAGTCGACCAATCAAAAAAACTAGATTAGTCATCAGACCACGAGCAGAGCAAGGCCTCACACAGAAGGAGGGGTCTGGTTTGGAAAGAGATAAGTAATGGTAATCTTGGGACGAAAAAAATTGATGAGAGTCGTTGAGAATATGGTAGGAGGTAAAATGACATATAAGTATAGAAATGAAAGGTGTTTTTTTGACCTGTGCAGAGACGAGCATAGTAAACCTTGTGTTGGAGGGAAACTATGCACAAAAACTAAGAATGTGAAACAGCTTTCAAATCGAATAAATAGGGAACTTAAAGCAAGGAATTCGGGATAGGTAGTCAGTTTTTTTATCATTCATTTGCTGAAAAAATGGTTTTAAAAGTGATTCCAACAATATTGTTCCTTTGTGTCATTATCGTTATAGCTGTGGTGTGGACGAGTGCTAGTGGGTTTTTTTAAAAGTTTACCTAAGCGTGAACATGCCTTTAAGGCTTGTGGTCAAGATAGCTTATTTTGACTCCCAGTCTTGGTTATTAAAAAGAAGAAAGGCCCATAATAGTGGATGATTTGAGAAAATATTATTGAGTGAAATAAAATAATATTTTCTCAAATCATCCACTATTATGGGCCTTTGCAATTGTTCGCACTGTCTATTTCATGTTTGAATTGATAGCATGTCGATCTTTTCATGATTCAATCATGAGTTGAAAAGCTGCAAATTAATGCCAAGTGTTCCTCTTGCTCTCAGCATGATCTGCAGACTTGATGTAGATTTATACATGTATATATAGATTGAGGTTTGTTATCTAGACAATGTAGTTTAATGATTCACAGGTAGAGGCCAGTTGTAAGGCAATTGTATCCTTATTATGGCAGTTGTTTTTCAGAGTAACTGAAACAGGGACAGAATACGTGACTAGGTACTTATATTAAAAGTAAAAAAAAAAAAGTAGGTTGTTTAAGGAAGTGTTAATGGTATTAAAATCAGTCTAGTCCATGAAGGTTGTTTGATTGTTCCTGTTTTGAATGGACTGGTGAAAAGAAATCCATAACAAACAAAAACAAGATCTCGCTATTTGTTTTCTATTTTCTATTACATTATTTGTGTTACTTCTTTGTCATTTACCATTGGCGTGATTCTGCCCTCTATTCTTGTCTTCCATGTCTGCACCTCCTTGTATCGCCCAATCACATCTGGTGTGGGTTGTCCTATACCACCAGTGTTGTTTCTTTCGGTAAAAATTACTCAAACAGAATCCATGCTGCGTCGCTCCAACTTCAATTCCTGTGCTTTGGCCTTTGTAGGCAGGACTTGTGAACCGTGTGCACACTGAGAAGAATTCACAGGCCCTTAACTCATTTAATGCACCTTGAATTATAATAGGAAAATCTGCTATGTATAAGAGGGTCATCAATCGTTCCTGAGTTTCTTGAAGTGTTTTCCATTTGAAAACTGTGCTAAGAGAGGGATAGAGTCAGACAGATCCTGCCACCAGGCTTTGGACACCCCCCCCCCACCCCCCCCCAATATATTTGCTCTGACAGGTTCTGACTCCCAATCTCCTTGCAATGAATCACATAGTGCAAATCGTCATGTAATACCAGTATTATTATCATTTCACATTTAAATTTAGCCAAATTTAATAATTCTAATATTTATTGCTTTTCTAAAAAAAAAACAACTATAGTCATAAATTTGATTACTGCATTTATTTTTAACGTTAAAATCAACCAACAATATACAGAAACAAAAACCTAATCTGTTTATAATTTTGTAATAAAAATTGTTAATCTTAATAATAGGTTGTCATCTTAATAAAGATGTAGGCCTTCTAAGCTGCTCTTACTCCACCAGCTGCTGCAAGCATCATGTGACAAGCTTGTTGTGCCACAATGGAATTCAGATTGTGATACATCCTTGAATGCCACACACTTCAGTCAGAACATTGTGAACTTGTGTGTGTAAAGGTTAATAAAAAGAATCTGGCAACATTGTAGCTAGTACCCCTGGTTCCTCTGGCTGTCACGCTGTGATGCACAAAAACCATGTCATTAAGCCAGGGAATAAAAGCCAAGTCAGTCTTGACTTGTTATTCACTCATTTAAAATCTCAGTATTTATTATATCTATATATATATATCAAAATATTAGAGTTGAAAGTCTTGAACTTACAACATAAGGCCGAGTCATTCTTAAAAATGTCGTGGACCGGACTTAACTTGAGAAACAGATCCGATTATCCTCAGCATAGTGTGCAGTTTGTGATGTGCCACTGAAAACCTTTAGACTGCAAAATTTTGACAAACGTCAAGAAGTGCTTTACCACCCACCTTGCAGAATGTCTGAAATATTCTCATCAGTTCCGCTTTAGTTGTTCCTGAAAGGTTCACTTTGTTTAAAATCTCTCGTCCATGCCAATGTTTAGTATCTTTAATCCACGAGCTTAGATGATTCTTGAAATAAACTTTAACTGAAATAAAATAAAATATATTAAAAAAACGTAAACATATTTTATTTCAACTAGCTGCCAAGGGAACATTTTTCATTTTTATTTGGTTTATCATGGTGTACCAAGATAACTAAAACTAAAAATGAAATAAAATTAATACAAATATATAGACAAATTTTTGTTTTTAACTTACAAAACAAACTAAAATTATAACAGAAAATATATAAATAAAAATTCAAAATGTCAGTGAAAACCATAAAAGATTCAGAAAAATATGAAATCTGATATGATAATAAAATATTCTCATTAGGAGCTTTGTAGGATATTTCCTAATTTAGTGAACTATTAATTAGCTTTTATTTTTTTCAATTTAAGTTTTCATTTTAATTTGTAGTAATTTGACTATATGTGCTTTTGTTTTTGTTCTTTTAAAATATTACTATTTAGATGTCGTTTATTTTTAATTACAGTTTTAGTTTTCATTCATTTCCAGTTAGTTCCAGTTAATAATAATTTCTGCTTTCCTTTTTTTCCCCATCTTATATTTGTATTATAGCTGTATTAAACTCTGTATTCTGCACATTTTGACAATTGATTAGCAGATAATTTTGGTATTTTATGCATAGAATATTTGCATAATGTGCATAATTTACTGCATACTACTGAAATGGTATGGTAATATGCTATTCCAAATATAGGCCTTATCCTGTTGTCATCTGTAACATGAGTGCATTTCAGTGTCTGAGGTCACCTTAAGGATTTCAGTTTGATAGAGAGAGAGACAAAGAGAGAAAGAGACACATGAGAGCCCATGCAGGTGGAAAACTGGCATTCGCATTCATATGTCTGACAGACGCACAACAGGGTCCTTTTTATATTTATTATGCCTGACTGCCAGTTATGTTCCCGTTCCATAGACAAGCTGGAGAATACGATATGCTTTTTTCATGATTACAGAAGAGTGTAATACATCCATTTCCACACACTGAAAATGACAGCAACTCCTGTTCATAACTATTGTGCCTCATGACTGTTGGCTTTTTGAGCTTATAAACCTGTGCTATTAATATGCAAATGTATTTCTGTACAGGCAAACTCAAACCTAGTGAGCTGTCTACGGAGGGAGTATTTTAAGGCATCTTGCACATAAATTCTGTTCCAAAAGGCAGGCAACTTAATTATGCTGCCTCCTAATATAGATAATTTTATCTCTGTTCTTATATGGAGCATCTATATGTGAGTGGAGAATGCTGTCATAGAATGTATTGCAACAAGCTCAGTGAACGAAAGATGGCAGGACGAGCTGAGAAAAATTCTAAATAGTTTCATTTCATTAAATACTGAAAAATATTGTTAAATATAGCTAATTGTTACTCAAATTAAAATATGTTCTATTTATATTATATATGAAGCAATTGTGTAAATGCGATGCCACTTGTTAATGTGTTCTCTAAAAAGAAAACAGTAATTAATTTTTTCTATTACACTGAGAGAAAACTTTGCTTCTTTATTTTGCTAAATTAATATAAATGATCCTCCATGTTCATGCAGTTCTTAATTGATCAGACAAATTAGAGCTCATCTAATAATCCGACTGCGCAAATAAGGAAGGAGACGGATAAGGATCGTAAAAAGACAAAATGCAAGATCCTTTTAAAAATCAAGCCAGAGCCATTAAATGGATGACTCAAACAGATCGCAAGCTATCTGAACATTTATGAAGAAGAAAGAGACAGACGTTGTTCTGAGACACTAAAGCTCCATCTGGTCTGAGCAACTGTTACAACAAGCCTCTTCCACAGTCTGTTAGCAAACGTGACTCTCTCTTTCCTTCTCTCCGGCTCCAGTGTGTCTGTGCTATCTAATTTTGCTGAATGTTTTGTCCCTCTGTTGCTCCAGTAAATGGAAGACAAAAATAAGACCAACTTATTAAGACTCCTAGCAAAGCCATTGTCACCGAATGACACAATTAGCCTTAATGACCGTGGTCGCATCTTCATCTGAAATCGAATGAGAGGAAGTTCTGCGGGCTCCAGAGGGATCACGTTTAAGAAACGGGTCTAGACTCAATGGTTCGCGAGAATCGAACTGTCTTGCTGCTGTGGAGCTCATACGGTTCTCTGCCCATTGACTTGCAGTTGCATGACTGGAAATGCAGTAGCTGTATTGAAACAGTCTAGAGTAAATTTGTTGGGTTGTGACCAAATTTGAAATGGAAAGTCAACCAAAACTCTCCCTCATGTCGTTTCAAACCTGTAGGACTTTCTTCTGTTTTGCAGAACACAAAAGAAGATAGTTTGAAGAATGTTTCAACTATTATACAATGTGTGGTCAGAAACAACATTTTGGAACCCACTGATGTCATAAAAAGGCCAAATGACAAATGTCGTCTTTTTTGTGTTCCACAGAAGAAAGGCAGTCACAAAGATTTGGAACGACATACCGTGAGTAAATATTGACAGAATTCATATTTGGGTAAACTATCCCTTTAAGGTTGGGTATTAAAACTTTGTGCATTACTTGTGCTGCACCGTTTGTAACAACAACTTGAATGACACCTCAAATCTTGCAATGTTGAGGTGTGATTACTTTTCTAAAATGATCAGATTTTTGCTTGGGGGAAAAAAAAAAAAAAAAAAATCAAACAACTTTCTTTTCCTTGGACAGAATATACACTCTTAAAAATAATTTCCAAATAAGATTTTTATTTAAAAAATTGTATGGATGCCATAAAACAGTGGTTATCAAACTTTTTTAGCCAGTACCCCCCATCTTACTGCACAGTTGGAATATCATAATTATTTTATAATGAATTTTAAAGAAATGCAATTGTTGAAAATTTGACATTCAATCTTTAATTAAGTATATTATCTCTAACAGCAGTCAATTAGCAAACAAAAAGCATTATTATTAATTATTCCAATGGAAAAAAACTTTATCTTTAACTTTATGATTTATCTTTAATGTCTGGTTTGTTTAGCGATTACTTAATCATATAAAATGTTCTGAGTAGTTCAGCAGGTGTGCTATAGAAAGCTGACAGAAAAACTGATTTAAAGAGTCATTGATATGAAAATGAAACCCAATCGTGTCTAATCGCATTGTTGTGAACTGGAAGGTTTTACATGTCTATACCGGACATGAGCATCAAAACCACATCAGTTATTCCATCTACACTGCTGTGCACCGAGTGCAATGGCAAAATACCAAGGATGTTAAAGGTTCTTCATGAAACCATAGATGCCAATAAAGAACCTTTATTTTTAACAGTGTACGGGCTCCATTTTTACTTTCACTTGCTTACAAAGACAAGCCCCTTAATCCAATAGCTCAAGGAAGTGTGAATAAACCTTTGAAGAGCAGCATACTTTCATTTTTAAGCAGAGATTGAAAATTATGCCTTTTTCCCTCTCTGTATTGACAGATTGCATCTTTACGAGGACTGCAGTTTTTACCCATCTCTCTACAGTTTAAATGATGCATTAGAGGCCCGGTGAAGTTATCCGCTCAGGGTGAAAAACACTGCCATTATTCAGGAATTGAAACATCATAATGAATATGGAACACAGGGAGTTCCTGAGGCAAAAGAGAACGCCCTATTTTTTGAGCAACCAGCTGTGATTCCTAATTAATAATAGATAACTGTAGAATTATTACCTTGTCAGCAGGCATTTTTCTGTTTGTTTGTGTTCATGTAGGCTGTAGTCAGGGATTTACACTATTCTAATGCGATGTAATGTTACTGAACACAGCTACACATAGTATAGTGAGCAGCTCCTCCTTCAACACTTTCATTTCTATTTGCACTTCCCTGTGGTGTCAGAGCATTTGAGATGCCCAGATAGAGATGTTGTTTTATGATTTTTATTGCATCTAAACTGGAAAAATGGTAATGAGATTGCAGATTTGCAAGGTTGAGCCTTTGTCTTTGTTTGAGGTTATTGCTCGTTTCCCCCATTGACACTTCAAACCTCTCTTTGGTTTTGCTTTGGTCTGAATTGTTACTGATTGTGGGGAGGGTTTGGCTTCTTGAATTTTTTTTGTGTTTTTTTTTTTGTTAACATCTAAATCTGCTGCCAGGCTGTTAAAATTACTTTCACCACGAGCTGTTGCTTTCCTTCAATACCTGCCTCAACAGCCTGTGTGAAAATTGCAGCAAACAATTTGGTTTAACTTAAAACTTTGACAATGATATATTGGCATCTGAACTGTAAGAATGCTTAAGATAACGCATCCATTGTTTATGTAGCTAATGCATTTGGTACGGTTGGGCAACTGCTTGCGTGAATGAAATTTTGATGCATGAACATGCCTACCATCTGGGAAAAATATTGACATTGAAAGTACCCTATTTTCTATTAGTGGGAGTTTCTAAATTTACTAAATGAGAACACATCCTGTGGAACTCATCCAATCTGTAAAACAAACAGTCAGTGGTGAAAATAATGAAAGAGAGGAATGCAAGAGAGAGGGGAAAATGACCATGTGTAGTATATTTCACAAAAACAAGACAACTGAAGTGAAAGGAATAGCTCACTTAAAAGAAAATAAATAAAAATTACTTACTCACCCTCATGCCGTTCCAAAGCAGTTTTTGCTCTTACTTCAACGGAACACTCTTTTTTTTTTGTAGCTGTAATTTGATTTTTTTTAATTTATTTTTTATACTGTTTCTGGCAAAATAACAATCATCATTATCTGCATCTTCAGTCAACATCATAACTGACCATCATTGACCAGTCACCATTATCATCATCATCACTATCATCTTCTTCTGTCAGCGTTATTATTGTCAGTCAACATCTTGATGATCCCGGTGATGACAGATTATCGTCACCTTCACCATCGTCTTTATGGACATCATGATCATCATCGTCATCATTTACCATTATCATCATTGACTCCATCACAATTTTCTTCATCAGTCAGTCAACATCATCATCATCATCTTTATCACTGACAACATGTCCATCATCAGTCAACATCATCATCATCATCATCACCATAAACATCATCATCATGATCATCACTATCATCATCATGACATCACCACCGTCATCATTGTCGGTCATTATTATGATCATCATCACCGTCATTGTCAGTCACCATCATCATCAGCTAACTACATTCATCATTGTCAGGTCACTATCATCATCATTGTCAGTCACATGATTAAGGCCCCGATATACTTCAAGCAAAATTGAAGAACACGCTGATGTGACGTCAAAACGAAGTTTGTTTTGAAAGTTTGAAACGGCTTGCCAAAGCAAACTTTCCGGAAAAGTTCATTTTGGCTGTAAAACACCTTCGTACTACCATTGGTCCGTGATGATTTCATCATAGGAGGTATGCACTGAGGTTCCGCCTTCTTTCACGCGGAACTCTTCTCTGGGTTCATTTCGTCTGTCGAGTCCTTGGAGGTGAGATGTCCACGGGTAAAAACTGAACACAGTGGAGAGCCACTTTATAGTCGCAAATTAAGTTTTGCTTTTGAAGAAATGAGACACTGACACTGTTTTTCATGTTTAAAACTGCTGATTACTTTTAAGCATAATATTTAATAAAGTGCCATGTAAATACACCTGATGCAACTTCAAGGGAGTGCTAATTTGCAGAGCTCGTGCATACATACCCATGTTGCTATGATCAGATGCTTTTTAAAAAAAAAGCTTGCTGTTCTCTCCATTTTTTGTTGTTTATTTTGTTACTGAGAGGAAAGCGCGCAGCACATATTTACAAATTCATATAAACGTTGCTTTTATCAGAGTGGGCAGCATGTTCAATAAGAGTACACGGCTGCTCACGTATTTCGAACTTCGTTTTACGCCTAAACGAAGAACGAAAAGGAACTTCGTTTTGAGTATATCGGGGCCTTCATCGTGATGACATCACCACGGTCATCATTGTCTGTCATCATTATGATCATCTTCATCACCATCATCATTGTCAGTCACATCATCACCAACACTATCACCACCATCATCATCATCAGTCAACATCATCATCATCATGATTTTCTTCATTGTAAGTTACTATTATTAAAATCATCATCCTCATCAGTCACCATCTTCATTGTCAGTCAACACCATCATTATCGTGACTATCATCATTGCCAGTCACTATTATCAACATCATCATCATAACCATCACTTGCATTATGACCATTGCTATTGTCAGTCAACATCATAATCATGACCATCACCCCCATCGTCATTATCGGTCATCATAATGATAATCATCACTGTCACTGTCACCATCATCATCATTATGAGTCAACATCATTATCATCACCCAACATCATCATCACAATCATAACCATTTTTATTATCAACATCACAATCAGAAGATCTAATATTTTCTCTTCAGGTTGAGGGGTTTAAAAGCATTATCAAAGTCTCTGGCAAAAGAGGTCTGGCAGCAGTATTGTAGTAGTTGAGACCAGATGCAACTGGACTTGGACTAGACCCTCTTCTGGTCTCGGTATTGAATTAGCTGGTCTCGACTACAATGCTGGCAGGCAGCATTGGGGTTGTTTTTCTCTTGTCCTGCCATTTTCTTCAGGTACCTGTTATGTTTTCCTTATTAACCTTTTATCATTTTCAGTTGTGGTCAGATATTTGGCTGTATTTTGTTAATGTTGAAATACTGCGGCATAATACATTCTAAAGATCAGAGGCTACATGGCTTTCACTTCTTCATAAAGACCTCTCATGAATGAAAACCCACGCCGGTCTGTAACATCACCTAGCAACAGTTATCCTGCCAGTATGAGCAATTAACTTGTGGTTGAAGGAAGCTCCAAAAGGCACAGAATGTCTTTATCAAAGACCTTTGGATCCTGTGGAGATGCACTGCTGATTAAACAGAAATGTTAGTTATCTGGAATTTAGCTCCAAGTTGAAGTTTTGCCTTTTTTTGACTGATGCATTTATACGGCTCCTAACGTTTAATTAGCATGTGCACATTAATAATCCTGTCTGTTGAGATTTTAGACTAAATAAATAAATACATATTTTAAATGGTATGTGTAACGATGGAGGCGACAACAGAGTTGGGGATCCAAATGCAGGCTTTAATAAACATGGCATAGTAATGCAGGCAGGGTCCAGTAACACCAAAAAGTGATAGCCAAGGCAGAGTCAAAAGAGTAATCCAGATAACAGGCAATGGTAAGGGCAGGCAGCAAACAATCAGAATAGAGGAAATAGCCAAGGGTAAAAACACGAAGGCAAGGCAAAACTAGGAAACAAGGAAATATTCAAACATTAAATCACCAGCAATGTGAGAGTGTGTGTGTGCCATTCTTATAGTGTCAGACTGATGAGGTGATGAGAGACAGGTTATTGCCATTGATAATGTGTCCGAGCAAAGGATTATGGGAAATTGGGATCCGGAGGGATGGTAAGGTAACAGGAGGGGATGCCCTCTAGCGGAGCTCAGGGCACTCCAGCTATAGCTCAATACAGTAATGTCAGTTGCCTTTTATAAAAATAAACTAAAAACATAGAATAATACATAAATATTTAAATATCTTAGTCAAAAATCTAGTAAATCATAAATCTTTGTAGAATTATTTTACATTTTATTTCATTTATTTTTACCATAGTTTAATGTATTTATATGGTGGTGGGCTGATATATTTCAGTGGTTCTCAAACCCGTCCTGGAGTACCCCCAGCCCTGCACATTTTGTATGTCTCCCTCATGTATCACACCTGATTCAACTAATCAGCTCATTAGTGAAGACTCCAATACCTGAGTGGGTGTGCAGATATCGGGAGCCATACAAAATGTGCGAGCTGGGGGTACTTCTGGAGAGGTTGTGGAACCACTGATATATTGCATTCAATATTTAGCATAGGCTGTGTATTATATTGAAAGTGAACCCACATTCCATAAGATAAAACAAAGTTTAATGTTTTGTGGCATATTAGAAGCACTGCCAGAGGTATTTGACTGACCACAGTTTTTCCCGCTGTATTATGTTGTATTCTAAACAGAACCATGCTTTAATTTTTAATTATGCCAAAGCACCCACGACTTTATAAAAGTACAGTGACTTACAGTGATGCCTTGATGTGCACTCTGCCCATTATGTAACATAATATTTCCATCTTTAATGCTGTTAATCACCGGAAGCAGTAATTGTATTATGTAGCTCTACATACGAGCTGCTTTTAATGGTTCTGCTGTTAACAGATGCGACACACGGGGGGGGGGTAATGATAGGACATTGAACATTTTTTCACTTTGTCCATCGAATCATGTCGGCAGAAAAAAAAAAAAAAAAAAAAAAAAAAAAAAAAAAAAAAAAAAAAAAAAAAAAAAAAAAAAAAAAAAAAAAAAAAAAAAAAAAAAAAAACAAAAAAAAAGAAAAAAAAGAAAAAAAAAAAAAAAAAAAAAAAAAAGAAAAAAAAAAAAAAAAAAAAAAAAAACAAGGACATGGTTGTGCTTTTTTTTTATTCACGCTGTTGCTGTGCTTATTTCCTCTTGTTTTTTATGTGTTTGTTTTATGTATCTTCCAGGACCAGCATTCGCAAGATCGAGTTTGGTTGGGAAATATAGGGTTTTGGGCTGGAATCTACTAAATTCCCTCTGCTCATTCTCCCTCCACGCGTATGCTGCTGCCAGCTCAACAAATGTGTAAAGGTGGCCTTATGTGTCTGAGGACTGGCATTAGTGCAGCTCATTTGGTGGCCGACAAGCTCCTGAAACTGTACTAACTCAGTGGGAATTTAGAAACACTGTCTGTCTCACCCATAAAAATCACCCAGATAAATGCACCTGTGGAGACCCCCTGCAGCACCGTCTGCTAGACATGCTCCATATGTGGCTGCTCTTCTTCTCACTCTCTCTTTCTCTCACCTTAGACTTCACGTTTCTGTTTTGCCTTTATATTGCCTCCTCTTTCCTTTTTTCTTAGAAATACTACTACACTGTTATATATTCTTATATACATACTATTTTTTTAAAAATAAAAATAAAATCTAAATAAAAAAAAACCGCACTACATGCTAAATTTTATCAAGTGCATTATAATGTACAGTATGAAAAATCCTGGTCTTGAGCCAAAGTCTGATGTGTGTGTGTGCGATATAAAAAAATGACAGATTAAAAAAATGCTGGAAGAAAGGAGGAAGATGGCAAGTTTAAAGCAATACATTTGCTCAAAATGTGCACACCATCAAGTCATCCAAGATGTAACTGATTTTGTTTCTTCATCGGAATAGATTTGGAGAAATTTACATTACATCCCTTGCTCACCAACTGATCCTCTGCAGTGAATGGGTGCTGTTAGAATGATAGTTCAAACAGCTGATAGAAACCATTCATAATCACAATAATCCACACGTCTCCAGTCCATCAATTAACATCTTATAAAGCAAAAAGCTGTGTGTTTGTAATAAACAAATTCATTATTAAAATGTTTTTAACTCCAAACCATTGCTTCTGGCTAAAATACAAGTCTTCTGTGAATAATATTGCATTCTCCAGTGAAAAAGTCTTCACCATTTTTATGAATCATGAGAGAAATATGCAAATAGGCAAAGCACTGTTTACAAGCGAAAACCGTCCAAAACTGAACAAATATTGTAATGTTTTTATCAGCTGTTTAAACTCTCATTCTAACGGCACCCATTTACTGCAGAGGATCCATTGGTAAGCAAGTGATGTAATGCTAAAGTTCTCCAAATCTGTTCTGATGAAGAAAAAAAAACTTATCTACATCTTAAAGAGTTAAATCATTTAAAGTGGCAACAAAACTGCATATAATAAACAGAATGTTATTGTCGACTGGTGTGGACGCTAATATAGTTATCATTATTGGTGTGAACAGGTCCTAATATTTTGATGTAAAAAATGACACTTCACCATCAATGAACGCACCTACAGGTTAAAGTTGACTTGAAGTGGATTCACTCATCCTTAGGAGACAGAAATATTTGACTTTAATAATTCATACTATTCCATATTGAAATACTAAATAAAAATAAATAAAAGGTTGCCTTTTGAAGTTCATATACTGTAAATCCGGACTGCAGGTAAAATATTACATTTGGAGGCCGGCATGCTTCCAGGCCTTTAATGCTGAAAAGCCAGCACTAATTTATTCAGAATATCAAAGTGGGCATTCAGCCTTCCATTATGAGACTGTCTGATTATGCATAATGAAGTATTTTGCATGGCGGTGCCAAAGAGGTGTGACAGAGGTGAGAAAATAGCTGCAGTTTTCCATCAAACATCAGCTGCTGGTTGCCCTTCCAAACCCCATGAGAGTTGTAACAGCTTCACTAACAAATAAATAAAAAACACATACACTTATTTGTTATGCTGAACAGGTAGATGTTTTTGGTCATGTTATATCTCACAGTTCCAGAATGCATAAAGGTTGTCATGGGGTTGAGATACATCTTGCTTCTGCTGTGTATTATCATTTCATACAGATATTTTCATTTATTACTTCAGTGTGGCAGGTGGATGTGGCAATTTGAGTGTTTTGCTGTGAAACTTGACAAGTTTTAAAAGTAATCCCAGCGCGACATGCTCAGAATTTCTAATTAATTACTCTGCTCATACAGTATGTGCATCAAATCTGTTTAAATGGTTTCAAATCATAATTTATCGGTAAGTTTGCATTGATAATTTACCAACAGAAAGATACCAACAGAAGGCTCACACTCACACAAAAAAAAGACTCCCTTTGTGTTACGAACTGCTCCGAGACTACAGGTTGAGGATCCAAATGCAGCATTTATTAAGGGGTAATCCAAAGTTGTAGTCCAATAAACAGGCAAAAGGTCATAAACACAGGGGTAACCAGTCCAACACAAAACACCAGGCAGGAAACTCAGGCAAACAGGGAAATCCAGAAAACAGACAGGGGTCAAAACCATGGAACATATAGACAATGGAGCACTCAGAAATGCAAGGACACAGGGAAATACACAGGGGATAAATAGGGAGAGACAAACAGGATAACAATGTAACAAGGGGGAGGAGCTAATTAAACACCATGGGAACTAACTAACTAAAGGGAAACCATGACAACAAACAAAGCTGAAGGGCAAACAGCAGACGAGACCAGGCAAAGAATTGTGGGAAATGGAGTCCAGGATGGAGTGGCAATGCAGTGGGGATCGTGACATAGCCCCCCTCCTAAGGAGCAGCTTCCAGATGATCCTAACAGTATCAGAGAAGACCAGGAAGGAGGCGGAGTGGAGGCAGATCAGGGGCGAAGTAGGAGAGCCAGGTACATGGAGTGGACGATGGCCTGGAGATTGAGGCAGGGCGAGAAGCCAGGGTGGAGCCAGCAGGTCAGGAAGCCAGGGCGGAGCAAGGAGCATGGGCGGAGGCGGTGGAACAGGCAGTCAGGCCGGAGTCGGTGGAGCAGAAAGCCAGGGCCCTCATTTGTCAACAGTGCATAGAAAAGGTTCTATATTTTGTCCTACGCATTACATTTAGAATGTGCCTAAGTACAACAAAATCTGTATTTATCAAATGTGCGCACGCAGTTCTTACGCACATGAGTAAGCAATCATGTTGATAAATCCCACATGTGCTATGTACCATGCTTGTTTCCCTTTCACGGGTCATTTGGCATCGAAACGCCTCCAATGAACCGTAGCTGGTGACAACACCTCCTTTATAAATCCTTGCAGTATGTGTCCCCACCGAAATCATGGCAAAGAAAGCCGGTACCGACGGAGAAGGCGGCCTCCTTAGCCGTGACAGGGTTGACGAAGGTTCCCAAGGGGAAAACAACCGAACCCCCCCCTCCCCCTTGGCCGGACGGCATTCTGAGAGTTTCAGAACGGCCGCCTTGTGTGAACTCAGGGGTTATCTCAGGGCTAGCATAAATGTTCTAAACCCTCTGTGGTTGTATCAAATAGACAGGCAGTTCTAGAATGCCTCTGTGGTTGGTAAGGGAAAAACAGACATGCGAGAGAACTCACAGGATGACCACAACACTGGACTGAGCTCTGGGGCTCGAGTGAGCTCTGGAGTAGATTCATGGACTGGTGCATGCTCTGGAGATAATTCAAGGACTGGAACGGGCTCCGGAGTGGACTCATGGACTGGAACAGGCTCTGGAGCGGACTTATGGACTGGTGAGAGATCAGGAGTGGATTCACAGACTGGAACAAGCTCAGGAGGAGTAACAAAGCAGTGTGTAGCCCAAACACACAAGATGGCAACCGCCATAACAGGGAGCACTGAGGATAGGGGAACAGCCTCTGTGACAGCCAGTACTGAGGCCCTTGGGCTGCCAGCTGCTCTGGTCGAAACCAGTAGTTGGGACATCAAACTGGAGATCAGCCCCAAAGGCCTTTGAAATGTCTGCGTGTCTTCAAATGCAACGTTCAATATGACTGGGAACACAAGAGCGGCATTCGTGATGGCTGAAGACTGTGGCGTGACATCCATGATGGCTGGAGGCTCTGGCATGGCGGCTATCTTGCCGAGAGGCTCTGGATTGGCAGCCATCTTATGGAGAGGCACTGGGCAGGCCGCAATTTTGTGGAGAGGCTCTGGAGTGGCAGCCATCTTGTGGAGAGGATCTGGGTTGGCAGCCATCTTGTGGATAGGCTCTGGAGTGGTGGCCATGTTGTGATGAGACTCTGGAATGGCTGCTATGACGGGATGTGTCTCTGGAGTGGCAGCCATGACGGGATTCTCCTCAGCGACTCCCACAGTGAATATCGAACCACTCAGCTGCAATGCAACATTGATATAATAATCCAGAGTCCACCTAAGGTCGTGTAGTGGCATGAGGGAGTTGAGTGGCTCGGATAGCCAACAAAATAAATGACAACTAAATAAATAAATAAATGAAGTTAATTTTCATATCAAATTATAAAAAATAACTTGTCAACAACTGCTCCTAGAGGGTTTCTAATACAGGTTTGGAATGTCATGGAAATGCAATAGTGACTTTTTTCTTTTGTGTTTGATAATATAGGAAAGCAAAAATTATATTTGCTATGGTCTCCTCTTACCCTGCTACAGTGGGTACAGAAAGTATTCAGACCCCCTTACATTTTTCACTCTTTGTTATATTGCAGCCATTTGCTAAAATCATTTAAGTTAATTTTTTTTCCTCATTAATGTACACACAGCACCCCATATTGACAGAAAAACACAGAATTGTTGACATTTTTGCAGATTTATTAAAAAAGAAAAACTAAAATATCACATGGTTCTAAGTATTCAGACCCTTTGCTCAGTATTTAGTAGAAGCACCCTTTTGAGCTAATACAGCCATGAGTCTTTTTGGGAAAGATGCAACAAGTTTTTCACACCTGGATTTGGGGATCCTCTGCCATTCCTCCTTGCAGATCCTCTCCAGTTCTGTCAGGTTGGATGGTAAACGTTGGTGGACAGCCATTTTTAGGTCTCTCCAGAGATGCTTAATTTGGTTTAAGTCAGGGCTCTGGCTGGGCCATTCAGAGTTGTTGTGAAGCCACTCCTTTTTTATTTTAGCTGTGTGCTTAGGGTCATGTCTTGTTGGAAGGTAAACCTTCGGACCAGACTGAGGTCCTGAGCACTCTGGAGAAGGTTTTCACCGCCCGATATCCGCTGGTACTTGGCCGCATTCATCTTTCCCTTGATTGCAACCAGTTGTCCTGTCCCTGCTGCTGAAAAACACCCCAACAGCATGATGCTGCCCCCACCATGCTTCACTGTTGGGACTGTATTGGACGGGTGATGAGCAGTGCCTGGTTTTCTCAACACATACCACTTAGAATTAAGGCCAAAAATTTCTACCTTGGTCTCATCAGACCAGAGAATCTTATTTCTCACCATCTTGGAGTCCTTCATGTGTTTTTTTAGCAAACTCCATGCGGACTTTCATGCGTCTTGCACTGAGGAGAGGATTCCGTCAGGCAACTCTGCCATAAAGCCCCGACTTGTTGGGGGCTGCAGTATGGTGTGACGCATGCTTTCTACAACTCAACTTTCACCTCCCCCATCTCCCGACTGCATCATCTCTGGAGCTCAGCCACAGTGATTTTTTTGGGTTCTTCTTTACCTCTCTCACAAATTCTCTTCTCCCCCGATAGCTCAGTTTTGGCCGGACGGCCAGCTCTAGGAAGTTTTCTGGTCGTCCCAAACGTCTTCCATTTTAGGATTATGGAGGCCCCTGTGCTCTAGGAACCTTAAGTGCCGCAGAATTTTTTTTGTAACCTTGGCCAAGATCTGTGCCTTGCCACAATGCCGTCCTCCTTCTGAGCTCTTTCAGCAGTTTCCTGTTTGCCCCTCATGATTTCTGTCTCTCATTGCTCTGAACATTCACATGTGATCTGTAGGTCTTATATAGACAGCTGTCCTCTTTTTCCCTACTCACAAGATTCCAATCAGTATAACTCAACACAGGCTGGACCTCAAATGAAGTTGTAGAAAAAAAAACCAACGATCACATCTCAAGTTTGATCAGAAGAAATGGACAGCACCTGTGTTAAATATATGAGTGTCACAGCAAATTGTCTGAATACTTAGGACCATGTGATTATTTCAGTTTTCTTTTTTAATAAATATGCAAAAATCTCAACAATTCTGTGTTTTTTTATGCAATAGATGGGGGGGGGGGTTGCATCTGTGTTACATTAATGAGGAAAATACTAACCATGATTTTAAGGAAAACTGGCTGCAATATTAACAAGAGTGAAAATTTAAGGGTGTCCTGAATACTTGTCCTGTACGCCCACTTGATAACCTGGGCTAATGGATACATCAATTCATTAATAGTTTTTCTTCCCACATTCAAACCAAGAAATGTAAAAGAGACCAATTCACATCATCTTTCCGGGATTATATATATAATTATATATATATATAATTATATATATATATATATATATATATATATAATATATATATATATATATATATATTACTGGAATCTGCAGACATGTCAGAATCCTCATGCTGTTACGCCGTTTAATCTCCCATAAAAAGCCTTTTGTTCATCTGGGATGCTCTATGGTCAACGCTCATGTCCTTCTGTTCAATTTCTTCTCTCGTGCCGCCAGTCAGCTCTTAACTGCCTCTGTAATTACATCCTCGTCAAGTGTTCAGCAGCTATCTAATTGAAGGATGTGTTAAGATGCATGACATTAAGCAATTTTTTTTAGGTTGAAGAAGGAGAAGAATGTGTTGTAATTTGCCATCCCCAACCTTCTACACTCACATGATCACTCTCTTCCATTTCAAGCATATTGTATATATATCGTAATACCCAAGGCACTGAGATTTTGGGACCATATATGTCCTTTGTCATGTAATCCCAGAAACTGCCAAAGCTAACATGCTTTTTTTCCCCTCTGCCCAAACTTAAAATCTCACACCATTGATTTTAATTAACTTTACACTCCCTATTTGTTGCTATTTTTACAGATCACTGAGACAGAAATATCCATTTATTTTCCCAGTTTTAATTATGGTTTCCTAAAAAACAGAGCTCCTGTTTGTTGCACAAGAACAGTGGCGTTAATTGTGTTCACGTGACAGCACGGCCCTGCGGCGTCAAACTTTGTCAGTAAGAAAAATAAACATTCGGATCGACTGCTGTCAAATTTTGTCTTTTAATGATAAAGGAGCCAAGAATTAATGACTACCTTCGGTGATGTGATTAGATCACATTGTAGGATATCAGACCGAATCAGACAATCTAAGATTTGGTCAAACATTAGGAGCACAAAAATTCCACAGAGGCCCAAGACAACAGGATGTCATAAATCAGACCCGAGCATTAGCCAGGCTGAAGCAAGCCTAAACCCCCCCTGTCACAGAACAGTTTTCAACATTAATACAAAAGAACACTTATTGACAATTCCAAGTAGATTGTCAATTTTGGGGGCAAGTTATCTAGAATAATGGTCAAAAGAGATGCACAGCGTGACCGCCACATGGAAACATGTGATAGTGATCACAAGCTCTTTGGAATTGACTTCCCCCACTTAGGAGACAAAGAACAGACAAAATCCTTATGAGAGACCTCTTAACCTCTGGTCTTCACAGAACACGTCCTTATGTTCAGAGAATGGCACAGAAACTCCATTTCCATGTAAATATGCATCTAAATAACACTAAAAGGACCTGAGCAAATAATCATTTTCTATGTAACCCACATGTGACTTATCAGGTTTTAATCATTTATTGTGTATGTATTGTTAATTACTATTGAATAGCTTAAGGGTTTATGTTCATGTTTAGTATGTGTGTGTTTGAGAATTCATGCTTGAAACGTTTCTTCTAATCAATTCTTTGTCAAATGTATCATACTCTTATTATAAGAAATCATGTCCAAAATGTATACTCTCCCAGAGCGGGAAAAACGCGGATCAGGTTAATTATGCGATAACAGGTTGATTTTTTTTTTTTTTTTTTTGTTTATGAAAAAAAAAAAATGGGAGGAGAAACATTGCAACACCCCGAGCAAAGACGACATCTAATTGGTCAAGGCACCATTTGGGGTGTGTTAAACAGCCTTGTTTAAATACTAGAAACACCATCAAATCGCTCTCTTGGTTCTCTTCTTCAACCCCCTTTTTACTCTCCTCTTTTTAGTCATAGCTTTGAGCTATGCTTTTAGTCATGCTTCTTTAGCTTTTGAGCGTGATCTGGCTTACATGCCATCTCCTCCAAAAACATGAGGAGAAACGTCACCTGGTCTCGTCAAACTTTACATCTATTTCTATTTCTTTAGTTTTTTTTATTTTCCGTTGAGAGTTTCGTGTTTTTAGTTAAGTTTGCCTAACGCTGCATCTCCGAAAGAGTGCCGTATAAACTTCAACTGCAGACCACAGCTCTGCGTCGCCAGCCAACGCCCAACCACTGGCTTCCCAAGGCTGAACCTCCAGCCAATCAGAAAAGCAGGAAACACCCTTCTGCAAGACAACAAAGGGAACCCCGGACACAGACAACGCAAGTACCTCCAGATCCTAGCTGAACTGGTGCATTTAATATAAATTTTAACCTCATTGAGGAACTCAATGCGAGGGTTAATTAAGTGATTGATGGTTGTTCAGATCTATGCAATTGCACTTATTGCTGTAAACTTGGGATTTCACATTTTCATTCTCTTAAACTAATTATTTTCCTCACTTTCTCTCTTTCTGCAACTTGTGTGTGAATGCGTGTGTTAGATTAGTTTATATGTCTTAGATTTATCCAATAAAGCCTTATTTATATTGAAAAGAGAAGTATCTTGTGTTTTGTTCTTACAAGTTAATGTCTTAAACTGCCGATCTTTATTGTTGTTTGTTGGGGGTTTGTTTTTGGGGGGGGGGGGGGGGTGTTACATGTGCTAATTAATAGTTTTCACTATATTTTGGATATAAATATCCATTGCAGAATTGATGTCATACGGCTCATTCACTGAATCGCTGGCCGTCTCAGTGATCAGCCGTAAAACAGTGATTCTGTCCTAGTTCCCTTGCATATTAATGGTGGAGTCCCCTTTAAAATCTTAAATTATTCCCTTTGAGCTAAATTATTGACCTGTTTCCCTTACAACATCATGCCTTTGATGTCTCTTTCCTAAAAAATTAATAGTAATTAATACTATTAATAATAATGAGTTCACATAAATTCAATTTACATATTTGTCACCATTTTCATATTTACATATTTAAAAATGTTTGTGGCTGGTAACAATGTCTGTTAATGATATTAATAAAAAGATGCATGGCCTGCATGGTGGACAGTGCATATGCTGGTGACTTAATGTCCCCATGTCAGTC
This sequence comes from Sinocyclocheilus anophthalmus, assembly GCA_018155175.1. Lineage (NCBI taxonomy): Eukaryota > Metazoa > Chordata > Actinopteri > Cypriniformes > Cyprinidae > Sinocyclocheilus > Sinocyclocheilus anophthalmus. Next base: position 803,798 of record JADLZN010009491.1, on the reverse strand, counting down.
ATTTTCAGAACCTACCAGTGTTAAAATATTGGAAAATTTACCATTTCTGAACAGTCTGACTCTTTTATTTACTCTTTTATTATCTTTTATATTTCATCTCTGTTCTCTTACTTTTTATCTATTTTTCCAAATAGTCTATTATAACTAAATTACATAAATGTGTATTTTGTCTACTATAGTAGATAAAATATGAGATTCAGCAAATCTTTTGTTTTTTATTTTAATTAATGTTCAGAATTAGTGACAGCTGCTGCTCAATTGATATTAAAACTTTAAGAAAATACTAATAAGATCTAAATGCAATTAGGAACTAAAACCAGCTCATGGTGGAATAAAAGAATTTATCCCGTTTTAAAACATCAAGCAAAATGCAGATATAGTACTGAAGTTAACATATTTGTTAATGTGAAAATGAGAATTCAGTGTCAGTCCCATTCTGTAAACACTTTACAAAATATTTGCATATTTTCTTTGTAATACTTTCAAATACTGAGCCTTCTTAAGCCATTAAAACAATTAGCACCATGCATCAAAGGAAAATTATTTGTGTGTAGAACTGTTCTGACACAAGTTTAGTATCACACGATAGATAAAAGTAATTTTGATCCTGACTGCGATTCTAAAAGCAGCGAGCATTGCATCACCTTTTTCATGTGCCGTCTTATCAGCCGCAGCAGGGATAAACAGGAAGGATTTAGTCTTACAAAGTGATTTCAGAGTTATTGTGCCCTGACACCACGCAGCTATAAACAGACATCCAGACACAACTCATGACACCATGAGACAGTGCAGAGAGACACATAAAAAAGGGGAAGTTAACAAACTGGACCTAAAATGAGAGAGAGCATGCTGTTAAGACGACCCGGTGTTATCAAGCTTGACAGTTGTGACAACTTGAATCACATCAGCAATTAATAACCAAATTTAGTTCAAGTTCATATTTAAGCGCAGCTTATTTGCTGCCAATTAGCGATGAATTAACGGTTATTAAGCAATTAAATTATCAAGTAAGGTCTATGGAAATATTGGCAAGGCCAGGTCAGCCTAATCAGGGAGATACTGACAAGAACCAAGCTGCAGAATACATAAATATTCTTATTTCTTCTGTCAGTGCCATAGTCTGTTTAGACAGTTCAAGAACTGAATTATAGGTAGGGGGAAATACAAGTTCAAAATGAACGCTTTCCAACCTAAAATCTCACACCATTGATTTTAATTAAGTTGATTGTTGCCGTTTTTAAAGACCACTGAGACACAAATATCCATTTCTTTTCGGGATTTTAATTATACCTTCCTGAAAATTGAATTAGAAGTGCACGGGGCAGAGAATACAAATTTAACACAAAATGCATTTAAACTACCAATCCTTCTACTCTATATCTGTCACGGAGTGACTGAGACGTGAGACGTGCAGATCCAAGTGCGAAGCTTTATTAACCGACATGGTCAGAAACAGGCAGGGGTCAGACAATGGCTACAGGTATATAAGGGCAAGACACAAGAATATTCCTAGGGCTAGCGTGGGTCTACGATGGGCGAACCGAATCAACAGGGGCGAGACTAGAGGGATAATCCAGGTACAAGGCAAAGGTCCAGGCAGGGGCAAACAGTATCCGAGTAGGGCAAGACGAGAGGGAGAATCTGAGATACACAGGTAAAGATCAGGACACGAGAAAACAGACAAGGCAAGACTAAGATAAGGCTATGAAAAACTAGACAGGCTCCGTAAAGTAGATATCGCTATGAGAGTGATAAACGCTATACAATACTCGGCAGTTTGAAAGGGATCAGAGTGAGTGTTATATAGTGAATGTGTGATTGGTTACAGCTGTGTGCAATCAGTGCAATGGATGATGGGATATGTAGTCCGGGGTGCTATGCAAAAGTTTGTGTAGTGCGAGAGTTAATGTAATGGAAGGGGGACCTCTGGTGGTGAGTGAAAGAAGTTCATAGACCGGATTCGTGACATAGCCCCCCCCCCCCCCCAAGGAGCGCTTCCAGACTCTCCAAACACTTTACGTTCATAGGCGGTGGAGCGGATGGGAACATGGGTAGGGATTGGAGGTCCAGTTCCACGTGGAAGTGTAGAGACCGGGACTGAGGCAGGACCGGCGGAGCAGGAGCTGAAGACCACCACAGCAGAGTAGACTGGACCGAGACCCCCTGGCGGAGTCAAAGAAGACCACGCGCAGGACAGAACCACCATACCGGAGCAAAAGACCACCAGCGCAGACAGCATGACCACCATGGTGGAGCAGAAGACCACCACAGCCAGACAGAAGACCACCACGGCGGAGCAGAAAACCACCAGAGCCAGACAGCAGACCACCACGGTGGAGCCGAATACCACCAGAGCCAGACAGTAGACCACCATGGCGGGGCAGAGGACCAACAGAACCAGACAGCAGACCACCATGGCAGAGCAGACAGAGCCGGGACCCATGGCAGAGACTGGGGACTAGGTAAAACAGAGACAGACAATGCAGGCAGTGCATTCATGGTTTCAGGGGCCAAGGCAGGGAACACAAGAAGTTAATTTAGGGTTTCCATGACCGGTTCAGAGCAGGACAAAAGTTCAATAGCGGCCTCCGTAGCCATTACAGGACAGGCTGAGAGTTCACAGACGGCTTCCATAGCCGTGAGAGGACAGGCAAAGAGTTCACAAACGGCTTCCATAGCTGTGACAGGACGGGCAGAGGGTTCACAGACGGCCTCCATGGCCGTGACAGGACGGGCAGAGGGTTCACAGACGGCCTTCTTAGCCGTGACAGGACAGGCAGAGATTTCACATACGGCCTCCATAGCCGTGACAGGACAGGCAAAGAGTTCACAAACGGCCTCCATAGCTGTGACAGGACGGGCAGGGAGCTCGCAAACGGCCTCCATAGCAGTGACAGGACAGGCAAAGAGTTCACAAACGGCCTCCATAGCCATGACAGGACGGGCAGAGGGTTCACAGACAGCCTCCATAGCCGTGACAGGGCAGGCCGAGGATTCACAGACAGCCTCCTTATCTGTGACAGGACGGGCAGAGAGTTCACAAACGGCCTCCATAGCCGTGACAGGATGGGCAAGGGTTTACAGACGGCCTCCATAGCCGTGACAGGATGGGAAGTGAGTTCACAAACGGCCTCCATAGCCGTAACAGGACAGACAAATTGTTCCGATGGCCTCCATACCTGACAAGGGCAGACGAGAATTCACAACGGCCTCCATAGTCGTGACAGGACGGGCAGAGAGTTCACAGGTGGGCACTACTGACACCTCTGGAGGTTCTGCAGAGGGTGCCGCCACCTCTGGAGGTTCTACAGTAGTGCCACTCAGATAACAGGGATAGTTTTGGCAAAGGTTCCTTCGACCTTGACATGACAGGTAGAAAGTGCGTTTCTGGGCACCACCGCCACGCAAGGAGCTGAAAGCGCGCACCGCTGCTTCGGGAGGTTCGGCAGCATTCGCCGCCACCTCTGAGAAACTTGCAGCAGGCGCCCTTGCTTCGGGAGCCCAGCGCAAGCACCACTACCGCAGATTCCGGCGCTTCCGCCGCCAACTCGTGGTGACCTAATAGGGAGGGCGCCCCCGCCTTGGGAGGTTCTGTGTTGGTGTATGCAGCCCAAACACACCAAGAAGCGATCCCCATCAGTGGAAACACTTCAGACAGGGGGAATTAGTTCAGGAACAGAAGGGTTAGAGTGAGTGGGTTTGGGGATACCAGCTGTGCGTGCAGACACCAGCGGTGCATCCATCACACTGGATACCAGACTGGGATACCAAAAGACTGACCTTGAAGACCTGGGTGCATCAGACATGAACATGACTATCAGCTTTGTCCTTGCTCTACTCAGGATGATCGCTGTGACGTGATACGTGACGTGACTCTGGAAGATCAGCTGTGAAGTGACATGACTCTGGAAGATCAGCTGAGATTTGACTTGACTCAGAATGATCAGCGATGACTTGACTTGACTCATGACGATCAAACCTGTGACTTGACTTGACTCCTGAATATCAGCTGTGACTTGACCAGACTAATGATAATGAACTGTGACTCGATTTGACTCATGATAATAAACTGTGACTTGACTTGACTCAGGAAGATAAGCTGTGACTTGACTTGACTCATGACGTTCAACTGTGACCTTACTTGTCTCATGAAGATCAGCTGTGACTTGACTTGACTCATTAAGATCAGCTGTGACTTGACTTGACTTGACTCAGGAAGATCATCTGTGACTTGACTGGACTCCATGATAATAAGCTGTGACTTGACTTGGTTCATGAAGATCAGCTGTGACTTGACTTGACTCGTGAAGATCTGTTGTGACTTGACTTGGTTCATGACGATCAGCTGTGACTTGACTAATGACTATCAGCTGTGACTTGACTAGAATCATAACAATCAGCTGTGACTTGACTCCTTAAGATTATCTGTTACTTGACTTGACTTCATGAAGATCATCATGTTACACTTGGATCATGAAGATCAGCTGTGACTTGACTCGGCTCGTGAAGATCAGCTGTGACTTGACTCGTGAAGATCAGCTGTGACTTGACTTGTCTCATGAAGATCAGCTGTGAGTTGACTTGACTCAGGGAGATCAGCTGTGACTTGATTTGACTCATGACAATCAACTGTGACTTGTGACTTGACTTGACTCATGAAGATCAGAGCTGTGCTTGGACTGGACGCAGTATGATCAGGCTGTGACGTGACGTACGTGACTTGACTCATGAAGATCAGCTGTGTCTTGACTTGACTCATGAAGATCAGCTTTGACTTGACTGGACTCACGACGATCGACTGTGATTTGACTTGATTCATGACGGTCAACTGTGACTTGACTTGACTCATGAAGATCAGTTGTGACTTGACTTGACTCATGAAGATCAGCTGTGACTTGACTTGACTCATGATAATAAACTGTGACTTGACTTGACTCAGGAAGATAAGCTGTGACTTGACTTGGTTCATGAAGATCAGTTGTGACTTGACTAGATTCATGAATATCAGTTGTGACTTGACTTGACTCATTAAGATCAGCTGTGACTTGACCTTGACTCATGACGATCAGCTGTGACTTGACTGGACTCATAAATAACAATGGTGACTTGACTTGGTTCTGAAAGATAGCGGTGACTTTGTCACTTGCCTCATGAACGCAACTTTACTTGACTTGGTTCATGACGACAATCTGTGACTTTGACTTGGATTCATAAACTAATCAACTGTACTGACTTGACCTCATGAAGCATCACTGTATTGACTCATGAAGATCAGCTGTGACTTGACTTGACTCATGAAGATTCCGACTGTGACCTTGACTGGACTCAGGTAAGAGCCCTGTACTTGACGGGACTCAAGAATATCAGCTATGGCTAGTGTAATCCACGGAAGCGCTATCCCTGTCCCCAGTCCAGCCCAGGAGGGCCATCCAGGTCCTCCATGGCGCAAGCCTGAGGTCCCAGGCTCCCATGGCCCTCACAGTCCGCCTGCTCCGCCAATGGCAACCTGAACTACTGCTTCTCCGCCCTGTAGCCTCCCAGGTTTTCTCCACCCTGTACCAGCCTCCATGGCGCCCCCCCCCCCCCCCCTCCCTGGTGAAGGTTACGGCGCGGGACGCGCCTTTCGGGAGGGGGGAGTACTGTCACAGATCGGCCAGACTCGGTCACCTCCCAATCATCACAACGATCCCTCTCACCTGAGCTCTGAGCACCTGCACCTGTCACTAATCAAGCACCTCGTTACCAGCCTGCATAAAAGCGCACACCTCAGACACCCTCACTGTCCGGTCTCGTATACACGTAGAGGACTCAATGGCTTTGCTACTGATTACCTTTGAATACTTCTTGCATTACTTACCTCCTGTGTTCCTCCTAGTGTCTCCTCGTCTCCTGTATCTCCTAGTTCCCGGATCGCTGAGGTGTGTGTGTGCTTCCCCCAGATACCTTCCAGCCTCAATCAAGCAAAAGACTCGGATTACTCCACTCTCCATATCCTCTGCACTCTCTCACAGACCTTTCCCTCACCCTCACTTCCTCCGGACTCAACACCAGTACTCACTGTGACCAAATAAACTGTTTTGTATAAAACGAACCTGTTGTGTCAGACCTCTTCCGTAACACCTGCATGACGAATGCTCATTTCTATAACAAAACCACCTTGTGACTAGGTGTCAGGAAAAGAAAGAATCATCATTTGGTCCTATCATTCAGTCCTAACTTCTAATGTATTTTATTGTCTGTATGTGTCATGCTCATTCTTCCCATTTCTCTCTCTGCCTCCTTCACTCTCTTTTCAGTTTGATGTGTGGAGCGGGAGCTTGTCTAGATATGAACTCCATGGAGACGAGTCGTTTTAAAGTCTGCCAGGAGAATGCCAGCATAAGACAAGACTAAATGAAACATCCTCTCTGCTTCACTGTATTCCGTCTGCTGCAGTGTGAGGAGGGAATGCATGACCTCGCTCTAATTACATCCAGCACTTCAGATGACTACTAAACAGCCATGCCTCTGTCTTTCTCTCATTCTTTATCTCTTTCTTTTTCTCTGGACATAGGGTGTGCAGAAACTACAAACTATGATGCTTTTTGTCTACATTTTACATGATGTTCTACCCACATTCAACTGCCAGACAGAAACAGATCCTCTTTATAAGTGTCCATTCATAAGTCCATGTTGAAACAATCAAACTCAAAAGATCTTTCAGTTGACAAACTGAAAAACTAACCAGAGTTCAACAGAGCCCAGTTTTCTGTTCACACAAATTGTCCCTGGAAGCACTAAGATCTATTTTTCCTTAATCAGTCCACATAGTCCACACATAGTCACATTATTAATGACTATGACCTTGATGATGATTATAAATAAATTTGTAACCAGTACATTAGAAATTAGTCCCTAGTAATAACAAATGTTCTATTTATTTAATATAAATAGTATTTATTTCATATTAGGGTACAACGGGGCTAAAGGTGCCTTTGATATTATTTTCATCCAAACCACTAGATGGCACAAAAACGTGTCGTAGCATAATAATAATAATAAATGAAAATTACATTTGCGAATAGTACTAGTAAATAAAATATTTCTATTATTATAATCCTAAATAGTATTTATTATTTATTAGGTACAACGGGGCTAAAGGCGATTTGATATTATGGTTCATCTAAACACTAGATGGCACAAAACCGTTGCGTCGCACTTTCCAAAACATCCGTTTTTTTTTGTCTGATCTTTGATGCGATCGCGCGCAGCAGTGCAAATTTGATTCTGTGCTTACTTGATCTAATATATTTTTTTAATGTTGTAGATTTAAGTAGCAAATGAGAATCGTTAAAATTAATGCATATATTTTGAGACAAAGGTTTTCTTTATGATTTTCAGTTTTGTTTAAGTTAATTAAAGCAACAGTTTTTAAATAACTAATGAATATGTTAAAGTATGGTATTTGGGGTAAAAAGCACCCCTGCTGTTGGGGATAAAGGCGCACAGTAATTAACATGAAAATTAAATGGCTGACTTTTCCATTTGTTGACAATGGTTAGATTCAGATGGTAAATATCATATATTATGCTGGGTGTCCATATTAGATAATCACCTCAGGGTGTAGAATGAAACCATCATATTTAAAAACATGATATTAATCATATAATATAATGAAATATAATTTGTTGTTACTACTGTAAATGTATATATTCAATTATTATTGGATCTCGTTCAATACTTTCAGAATCTTTACTTAAAAAAATGATTTTGTTTCTGTATTTTAAAAAATATTTTTATATTAACATATTTTAATTAGAGGATCACGCGTAACCAAACTTTTTGTCTAGTACTCTCCTGATACCGATACATTTGATTTTGTATACTTGCCGATACCGAGTACCGATACTGATATTTTTATTGCATTTGTCAATTTTTTTAATTTTGGGTACAGAAACCAAAAGGGTATGTATACTGTTAGTTGTTAACTTCATTTATCAAATAGATACAGCAAACCAAAATTTAATTCAGACACCTTCAATAGTTCTCACATTATCACAGTTTATTCGCTATATTTTAGAAAATGGTAATAAAATATGACAAGAACTAGTTAATCTGTGTCAGAACAAATTCATCTTGATGATGTTAGATAATTTTGATAGAAAGGTATGTAATAGATTACAATCAACCAAAAATTAGACTGCTGTTAGTATGACAGTATTTACACAACTATCAATACTTAGTTGGGCAGCCCTTAGCTTTAATGACAGCCTGTAGTCTCCTGGGCCTGCTGTCACCCAGCTTCATGCAAACCTCAACTTCAGTTTTTTTTTTTTCCCAGACTCGGTCTGAATATTTTTTTGTCCCAAATTTGTATCAGTTTTACTGTTAGTCCACTGTATGAAGAACTTTTGGGTATAATTTTTCAGTTTACTTTATTTTGCTATCCTCACTTACACAAATGAAGTTTGTTTTTTTTAATACGTAGCGTCCTGACCCACTAGTAAAAAAAAATCTAAAATTATATCTGGTCTCTGAATCATTTTTGGTTTCACTGTATATCCTTCGGTTATTTTCACACTTAATTATGCCCATTAAAATGTATTTTACAAGTTTTTGTTACTTTCACTGTTCATTTTTTTGCTCTATGGTACATCATCTTTAATTTAATAGCATTAGAGCTGTTCCATTGCAGCGGCTCAGTACTGTATTCACGCGCTTTGCTGTAATAATGCAGGGAACCACTCGTTATAAATCTCCTAACTGTGATATTTTCAGAAATAGAAGTCGCGTTTTTTCATCTGAAACGTGCTGCGATTTATATTCCAAAGCCACTCATATAATGCAGAAACACTCAAGCAAGCAAAACACGCGCAACGCGTGCACGTATTTGTACTGGTGCAGAATGAGAGGACAGTAGTACAGCCTAGCGCATTTCACACAGGCTGCTAGATTCACTTTCGCCAGAAAGTCGTGTATGCCTAAGGTTGAAAATAAATGATGTTTGTAGTGAATGGTTTTATTTTTACGATTTTGTTTTAATCCAAATTATGCGTGTGCTAATTGAGTGAACATCAAAGATCACACAACAAGTGCGTGCGCTCTCTCTCTCTCTCTTGCTCTCTCTCTCTCTCGCTCTCTCTACCGTTAAGTAACTTGTGCATTGTTTTACTTACTTGTTTTTGACATATCCGACCGAACTACAAACTTTCCAGTGATGTCTGTGAGAAAGATATATTCACTCGACAAGCTCGCGCATCTGCGCCGCCGCGCGCTCAATCCACTTGTTTTTGTTATTATTATTACTAGTAGTAGTAGTATTTTTATCACTTACTACACGAAATAATAATAAATATTTGTTTTTTTTTTTTTTTACAGTTAATTTATTTTATTGTCACTCAACTCCACGGCTATTTTCATGGCCAAGATTATACATTAAAAATATAGTTAGAACAACCAAATACAAATATTAAACTAATAATTACTAAAACATTAAAAACAAAGTATTACACAGGCATTTCTTATAAAATATATAATATAATAATATAAATGACAATTAATTTAAACTTAGCAGAATTTTAATACAAATATTTCCTTATAATAATATTTACCAGTATTCATTATACTAATTCATTATTTTTTTAAAGATTAATAATAATATTATTCTTATTAATATGTTAATTGCTGGATTCATCAACCAGAGGAGAAATTTAAATTTTTTCTAACTTTTGAAATGCTGCATTGCAGCGGCCAAGGAAACACACACACGTATAGTTGTAGAATTAACTAATTTCAGCAGGGAGGGAAAAGTGCAGTTAGCCGGACAGCACTCTCTCCTTTACACTGGATGAGAGTGCTGTGACATTTACAGCGGCCAATATTGCCAACATCCAATCTGAGACGGAGTAAAGAGCAGAGCATGACTTAGGGCGCCAGGGTCCCCTGGGCTTGAGGTTATGTTTGGGCCCTATTATGGAATAACAGAAAATACACAAAAATTAAAGTATGCTTTGAGGTTCATATATAGTGCAATTAATATGCAACATGTCTAGCCTAGTCAAAGTTTAGATGTAATATTGAAGAGTCATTATAATACAATAAACAGGATGTTCTCTCAGTTGAGAGATCAAAACCCTGAAATAACACTGAGCAAAAAAAAGCCAGAGATGTTGGCTTGTTAGTATTATAAAAAATGTATGTCATATCTGTGTCCTCTTATGTCAGATTCTTAAATTTAATCAATAAATTAAATCCGAATAAAAAGACATGTTGGCTATCAACAATCAAATGAAATCACTATCAACAAAATCCATAGGTGGATTTTGCATAAATTATGTTCAGTTTAAATATAACATTTAATTGTAGAAATATTAAATTGCAAAAATTAAATAAGCCACTTTTTTAAAAATATGAAACTGTAACTGCCAGTAGGTGGCAGCAAGTGACTGTCTTAATGAGTGAGTTGAATCCTTAAAATTTAATGCATTATTGCTTTTTAAACGAAACGATTCGTTTAAAAAGCTATAATACATTGAACTTAGCAAACGACTGTACTTGTAGCCTGACTAAATCTGGTCCGTGTAACACTGAGGAACAAAACACTGTGTTGCTCGGAGACGCAGCAGTTCTGCTGTTTGTTCTATTTTCTTTTTGACACAGCAAAATGGAATTTTGTGTCTGAAAGTTACTCAGTAACTTGTTGTTTATTGTACATTTGCGATCCTGCAGATATTCGGAAAAACAGGACTCTTGTTTGCGAATATATGAGAATTTATCATTATCTTTCTGAATGTGCACTCTTTTGGTCTAAAGGCTTAACGGAGCTGTGTAAAGTAGCTATGTGATAAAAGTAATCCATGCAGACGAGATTCAATAACGTGTGTCCTTCTTCTATGTGAAATAATCATAAATACCAGTTTATGCTGCTTGATTAGGCTATGGCCTCGAAGGTCGTAGTTGGAAGCTGTTATCTCCGGCTGGCCCGGTTAGCCCTTCCGTGCATAGTGTAAATGCAGCTAAAAATTTCTGACTGGCAAATAACTGAACAAATCAAACAAAAGTAAACGGGTAAAGGTGGGGCCCCCTACAAAGCGTGGCCCATGGGCTGTAGCCTAGTCAAGCCCAAAGGTAAGTCTAGCCATATAAAGAGGATGAGAGAAATGTGCAGGAAGGGTAAACGGGGCAGCGGGGCAGGCAGACAGTGACCTCTGCTAGGAAATGCCATTTGAAAATCACAGAGGATTAGATACCCTGACCTCTCCAATATAAGAGCTGGAAGTTCCATCTCCAATCTGCAAAAACACTGCAATCAAAACCCACCAACCATCACACAAATGCTTATTCCCATCGGATCCAACAGAAAAGCTTTTAGTCAATGACCCTGCCACAACCCCTCCCCGTACAAAAACCTCCTATTACAGCTGAGCCCAGTAAACACATCTCAAGACAGTGCAGAAGCACTGAAAAGTTTTTATCTTTCGCTCACAGACTGTCCGTCTTCCACACATTAATACTGGCCTCACAAAAGTTTCTGTCTGGCACTGTTCCCTTCATCTTTATCACCAGGGCTGGGAATGATCTGCATCCACAAATCTAAGCTGAAATCGCCTGCCCTTTTCATTCATTTTATCAGACATCTCACTCATTTTCAGTTGGTGCATTGACTCATTTGTAGTTCTGGATCAAATACATTAAACCATCATCCCAATCTGTGCTTAGTTATGATCAGAGAATACATTTAAATAAATAAACAGCATTCCACCACTGCTGATCATAAAAATTAATTAATTTAATTAAAAATAAATAAATAAGTTGTTGTGAATCCATTCCTTTTTCTGAATGGTCACGTCCATTTTGTGTTTAATCCAGAAAACACCGAATATTTAATAAAAATTATATACTATAATAATATAAAATATATTTAAAAGCCAACATAAAAGCTTGCTGATTTAAGTTTGAATAAGTAAATATTAGCGTTTTATTTTTAAGTTTACTATAAAATAATTGTATTTTTTATCTAATACTCCCTTTTTATTTTTAAATATAATAGTATTGGAGTGTCTTACCTCCAAAACCCCAAACTGAATATATGAAGCATTTTTGAATTTTAGAAACTATGGAATCTTTTGAGCTCTAGACATGAAAAAATTCTGTATGTTTAGAGTCTTTTTAATGATTCCCTTCAAACTATGTTTTTTTTCATCCCACTCATACGGTGGCCGTAAAATGCAAAGCAAATCACAATTCTGAAAACAAAATAACAAATTACAAACGCAAATGCAAATCTAAAAAAAACAATATAACAATTCAGAAAACACTATAACAAGTCAGAAAACACAATGACAAGTCAGAAAACACAATGACAAATTCGAAAACAAAATAACAAGTCAGAAAACACAACGACAAATCAGACAAACCGGAAGAGGTAGGTATAGTTTGAGACAGTGCCATTGGTTTGGGATTACTCACTGCTGACTGGATGAGACATCTGTCAATCAACTTATACATGGAAGAACCAGCCGAAGAACAGCAGAAAGTTGAGTCGTGGTAGAAAGTTCGGAGATGTATTAAAGTAGCTCAGTTTAAATGTTTTGTATGAATTGCCCTTACTATGGAATAAAAAATACGGGGTGTCTATTTAGATTTAGTTAAAAATGACCTTAAAACCTTAACTCCAGTGGTGCAGCTGGATAAGCGCTTGCACATGGCATTTTGACGCGATCGACCTGGGGTTCGATCCCACCTTTTGCCGAACTTTTTTTTTCTCCCTTTTCAAATCTCGTATTAGCAATGGATTCTATTTACACTAAGTGAAAATAGCAGTATTTTTTAGCAATATGCTATTTACACTAAGTGCAAATACCTATTTACACTATGTTAAAATAGCAGGATTTCTACTATCAAGTATACTACTTGTTGCAAATAGTGGCAATTATCTGCACTTCAGTATTGTAGTACATTATAAAACAGTATGCAATAATAACATATTGAGTGTAAATTATAATTATAATTTTAATTATTAAATGGATGCCACCTTATTGGTACAATAAAGCCCTCCCTACACCTACCCTAACCCTACCCGATACTTTATTTTCAACTTTTTGATTATTTCCTTAATTTTTATTGAAAATAAATGCCTTTACGATGTGATACGAGATTTGAAAAGGGAGAAAAAAAAAGTTTGGCAAAAGGTGGGATGGAACCCAGGATGATTGAGGTCTAAATGCCAAAGACTAGCGCTTATCCATCTGCGCCACTGGAGCTCATGGTGTGCAACCACATTTAACTAAATCTAAATAGACACGCCGTATTTTTTGATTGACAGATGTCTCGTCCAGTCAGCGGTGAGTAATCCCAAACCAATGGCGCTGTCTCAAACTATACCTACCTCTTCCGGTTTGTCTGATTTGTCGTTGTGTTTTCTGACTTGTTAATTTGTTTTCGGATTTGTTGTTGTGCTTTCTGAATTGTTAATTTGTTTTTTAGACTTGCATTTGCATTTGTAATTTGTTAGTTTGTTTTCAGAATTGTGATTTGCTTTGCACTTCTCGGCCACCGTACACTCATCTTTTCTGCCTCTGAACTCCAACGCGCCATCACTATAAAAGCAATAGCTGTCTGAAGAGCAACAGATCTTAGAGGTTGAGAAGGAAATAGATCAATGGTATATGTGTATACAAGCAAAAGTGTCCCCTGAACACACAGACAGAAGGGCCCAAACCAGGAGCCAGTGAGCTGAAGGATGTGGTCTACAAAGCCCTATTAAATAATATTTATATCATCAGACCCTAATTTTAATAGGTTAGAAATCTTATTAGCGGTCACACAGTGTAAACAGTGACCTGAAATGCCATTTAATCAAACATCATGTCAAAGCAGTTGCAAGGTTAATAGTCAATATAATCCAGTCTGAGCGTGATAGGGAAAACAGTAAAAATGACAAACGAGAATATTTCAAACTCTCATTCACAGATTAAAATACCCCGGCTATAACAGCAATGGCTCTGAGATAGTCTTATAGCCATCATGTCCTTTGATTTTGATACTTAAGGTCCAATTTAGAAGGATGCAATATTATTGCCATATAGGTGCTACGTGTGAGTGACTCCTTGACTTTTCATTAAAGGCCATTGTTTGATCTCAGCTCTGAAAAGTCCATACATCTGGAATAATGACAGTGCTTTCATTCTTCTTTCAGTAAGTTGATTGTAAATTACACTGTAATGGATGTGCTGAATTATAGACTGCCCATGCTTAATTTCCTAAGAACATGGATCTCTTGATAATAAACAATATCAACCAGAATGGTCTCTGAATATCATACTGTATAACTGCTATTCATGGCTATAGAAAGAAAATAAATATAATGTACTTGATTTAGATCCATTGCTCTCCTCATTTCAAGAGTTTTGTTATTTTTAAAAATAATTTTTTTTTCTGCAGAGAGAGTCTTTGTGAGCCTGGTGAGAACAAATTTGCTAGTTTTGGGAAAATGTCAGTTGATCGATCAGCAGCATTTAGAACTACAATGAACAAACAGGAATGACATCCCAATACCTTTAAAGTGAACAAAGAAGATTTATGGATCCTACCATTAATTTCACAGACAAATAGTGTTTCAGAATCTCAGAAGATTTTTAAAGTTCTCCTTAGACAATGGGATAAATAGCCTATTCCTATTGCTATTTAAAAGAATAGTTCATAATTTAATCACCCTCAGGCCATCCAAGATGTAGAACAATTTGTTTCTTCATTGGAACAGATTCAGAGAAATTCATTTGCTCACCAATGGATTCACTGCAGTAAATGGGTGCCATCAGAATGAGAGTTCAAACAGCTGATAAAAACATCAAAATATTTATTTAGAACTGTTTTGGACAGTTTTGCAACAGTTTGAAGTTAAAAACATCTTAATGATGAATTTGTTTAAACACACAGCTTTTTGCTTCACAAGACGTTAACTGATGGACTAGAGTCACATGGATTTCTTGTGGGTTATTGTGATGTTTTTATCAAACTCATTTTTTTACGGCACCCATTCACTGCAGAGGACCATTGGTGAGCAAGTGATGATACATTTCTCCAAATGCTTTCTAATGAAGAAACAAACTCATCTACATCTTGGATGGCCTGAGGATGAGTAAATGTTCTTTTTTGGGGCGAACTATTCCTTTAATAATATAACAAACACAGACACACAAACACATATGATAAGGTCTTTCTGTGTGTTATAAGTGTTTATTTCTTTTATCTTTTTATTCTTCAATTTTATACTTTGCTTGTGAAGTCAGACAGTCTTGACTAGTTGTTATAATTTCCCCCGCAATGCAATCTTCCTCCGCTTCTCATTTCATAAGAGTAGCCTATTAATTAATTGCACTCAAGCACATATTATTACGAATTCACACTAATTGCAGTTTATCAATTTTATTTGATTAGTACAATGCGTTTTATCAGGCTGGCTCGCTCTCATAGATGTGGGCTGTCAAACCACACAAGACACTGCAGGTCGTGCACCATAGGCTTTTGCCGCTCTATCTCTTCATCCTCTATAGTTCTCATCACCTGCAGGCATATCTATTAACCTGACAGCACAGGAACTGCCGAGCACAACTTCCATGACCTCAGGGCTAATTATAAACCCCATTATGTGCTCTTGTCAAATTAGGAGACGGGCTGTCGTTGGCCGAGCAATGTGTAGAAATAGTGGAATCAGGGCCTCGCAGGACACATGCAATACCACATGAAAGGAGCACCAGCCCTGGTGCCAGGTATGTTTCACATGTGGCATCTGGGGATGCCATGCACTAGGTGACACACAGTGTGTGAAAGTACACTCACTTTCAATAAACACTGGATGTTTGGATGTTCTTTTGGAATAAAGACTCTCAGGTGCCAAGCTGTCATTGGGGTGTGCATTGCTCATGGAGCATTTTATTTATGAAACGTTTTAGTTGGGCATTCATCTAGCCCTGATTTTTTTAAAAGTTACTACTTCTATCAGAATGTTCAGAGAACATTCAAAAGTAACATTCCCATGTTTGCAAAATTATAAAATGGAATGTTCCCTTAACAGTCACATAATGTTTTTTCAAAAAAATGGTTTTGAATATTCAGAGAACATTCAGAAATAATGTTTTCATAACTTAATGTGAGAATTACCAAAACATATAGAACATATTTTTTGATAGCTGGGTTGTACCTTTTGTCAGACTAACTGATTTTCCACTAGCCGACAGTTAAAGGGGTCATATGATGTGCTAAAAAGAACATTATTTTGTGTATTTGGTGTAATTCTTGGGAATTGAAAGGAAGTCTGTTCCACCAAGAGGTGGCGATATCGAGACCCTTTTATTAAGACGAGAACTGTTCTGGATTTCAATTTTGCAAACTTTATCACCCTTAGGGTTAAATGATGAGGCATTATTTAATATAATGTTGTAAAGTGTGTTTGCTGTATATCTAAGTAACAGTGTGATTAAAACAAGGGGATGATATTAAAACCATGTTAAAATGTGCGTTTTCTGATAACTAATTGTGATTTTATAAACATAATTATTTTTGTATGTGAATAATTATATATTTTTCATTGGGGATGTTGTAAAGTGTCTTCTATTGTATACTTGAGCCATTGGTATCTATTACGCATGTGTTTGTAATTAGTCCACATGTGATTGTCAATTATACTCATTGATTGTGAAAGTATATAATTATGTCTTGTTTTTAATTCTATACATTTGCCTGATGAAGGTCAGTGGACCGAAACGTTGCGTTTAATAAAGTTTAAGAATTAACAAGTATTGATAGTGTGCGGGTTCGTTACTTATTTTTGATTCAACTTTTTGTTTGATTTTGTTCCCATGCACCTATCCTCATTTCAGGTGTGCTGAGTTTAAGTTGATTTTGTATTTGGTGTAATGACATGTGTTTATGCAGTTTAAGGTTCAAAAAACACATTATTTTCCACCACATACTCTACATTATTGTTTCTCCTCTATGCCCGCTTTCAGTGCGTGTGATTGGACGAATACCTCAAGCGTGTGACGGAATTGTTACGCCCCTTACCATACTGTGATTGCGTGTCCCGGCCAGAGCGACGGGACAAAACATTAAAAACCCATTATAAACGAGGCATTTCTTGCATCCAGTGGGGACATAATTACGGATTATAATGACTTATACTGTCTTTTTACGCGTTGCGTGGCATCGCGCCGCGTAAACATAAACCATGTCTGCATTTTTGATCGGAGAAATGACAAACAACAAGCGCTACTCTACACTGCTCAAAACTCGCGTTTGAATCATCAGTGGCAAATTCTTTAAATATAAAAAACGTACTTACAGATCTGTGAGTCAGAACTGCCGGCATTGTAGTCTACTCTCCAAGGATCAGGAAACAGTCCTCCATAAACTGCGCTGCACACATCTGAATATTTGGTTGAACTGTTCTGGAACAGTGTTGTAAATGCAACTTAACCACTGATTTCTAGTCGTGTCCTCTTTTGGAAGACCAAACAAAGTATTTTCGCTTTCACAACGAAACACACAGCATCTCCACGACATGGTGGCGGCGGTGGCAGCAACAACAAAGTTACGCCTTCTTTCTTTGCATGAACATTTGGGCGGTGTTATGCAAATCTTCCCACATCGTGACGTAGACATGTGGGGGCGTGTTTGAATGAGGCATTTTAGGAGAGCGTGGACGAGTCTTAACTTTTATAAAGAATATCTCTTTGGATTTGAGACTTTAGTCTTTGCAACTTTAGGGATCTTATCTATGCACGAACAGCTTGTAACACTCCAAAGAGAAAGGAAAACTTGAAATCGCATCATATGACCCCTTTAACAGAGGTTGCCGACAAAAGCCCGAAAGTCAATGCTTGTTTACGTGAGCGCTGATTACTATGATCGAATTATCAATGACATGATTTGAGAGCTGATGTTGCTGATGCTCGAGAGATATTTTGCAGGTTTAATATCTATAGCCTATCTGTTTTGACTGGAACTGACATCGACAATAAAAAATAGTGTAATGTGAAAATGTCACGAAATTGAGACACAATGGTGTCCAGACGCAGTATTTATTAAAGGGGTAATCCACAATCAAAGTCCAAAAACTGGCTAAGGTCATTACATGGGCAGTCAGCCCAAACAATAACAACAGGGCAAAAACACAGGCAAAGGGTAATCCAAAAACAGGCAGGGAAAACAAAACCAGAAACCAAGACATGTGACAACCAGGAAACTAGGTTTAGGGTTATAGGGTGAGTGCAGAGAGGGTAAACGAGACACAGGTGCAAACAATGAGTGCCGAAGAGTCCGGGCAAAGGATTATGGGAAATTAAGTCCAAGACTGAATGACAGATGTATGAGATGGAGTGCCCTCTGGTGGTAATCAAGGGCACTCCAGCTGGTGATCCTGACAGAAAAGAACAATGCAGTTCAATGACTGTTATTCCTTCAAAAAGTCATTTGTTTGGGAATCATTATACAGTGTTAGTGATGTTTGGTTCTGATCCATTAAAAAGAACTTACTCATTAGAGCCATTTAATGTAGTTCATGAATGTGTGTTGCTTTCACGTTCAGCTGGTTCAAGTCAACTGCAAGATGTTTTTTGTCATCATTTCACAGGAAAACAGTCTTTATATAATATTACTTAAAACATCATGGCGTTTAAACGGCAAAATACCGTTCACAACTGCATGTAAAATAGGTTTCCTCATGCCATTGCACAATGATTGTGATTGTATTGTTTTTGTTTATAATAAATTAAACCCTTTCATATTGTAGATACGAAAAAGGGTTTATTCTTTAGATGCTGTCTAGAATATAACTAATAAGATCACACTGGAAAACAACATTCACTTCATGATCATGATTAGCTAAAGTAATTTCTGTGTAAAAACTGTATTAGTGATTGGTTATGAAATAAAATGTATGTCTGATGCATAGCTGTTCTCAGGAATGATTAATGACCCTTTTTGAATAAATCTGAAGAATAATTAGACAGAGTGGGAGAAAAAAAATACTACTGGGAGCCACGGAAGCCATGCAGAGTGGCAGGTTACAAAACTCTGACTGATCTGAAGATAGATGGATTTCGTTTTTTGACGTATAAAAGGCTATTCCGCAAGAAAATTTTCAATTACATTTGCTTTGTACCCATAAAGGAGTTTGACGATTCAAGATAAAGAAGGCAGGTGGTCGGCTATAATCCAAGCTCTGATAGTGAAGGCAAGGTTTTGCTGAAAGGCCTATACACCTATCAGTAACATTTTCCACCAAGAATTGTGGAGCCTCTAGAGGATACAAGGGACTGAGAACGAATTCTGTTACACCCAGATCGAATCCCAGGCGTCAGTCGCACTGACCACACTCCCAGCACCATTACGCAATTAAGGATGTGATTTAATAATCTATTTATCTGTTTCGGCACTCTGGATGGTATACACAGAGTCTAATGGCCTTGCTTCATTACCCTCCATTAGGAGCACGGCACAAAACAACACGGTGAGGTTAATGTCTCTCATGCAGCTCCCAGATGACATTTGATTGAGGTCTGCGCGACAGAAACGCAACACTACAACTGCCTGCCCATAATAATGTTGATATTGCTAATGCTGTTATATTGTGCTGAACTGTATATTGTCAAAATGCAAAAAGTTTTTTGTTTTTGTTATTTGTTGTAGATTAAAATATAATATTTCAAACAATATATGTTTTTTGAAGGCCAAAAGTACGACTGGACAGTATTTGAGCTCTTGACAATGTTAGAAGAAAAACTTGATAAAACGTCATAGGATAGCTTTAAAATTATGGGGCATGTTTAACCCAAGTAATATTTGAATACTCTAACAATATGGATCATAAATACAATATTTCTGTTTTCTTCTATGTGAAGAAGAGGAGAGATGTATCCTTAACTGAACATAGCTAGTCACACTTTTAAAAAAAATTGAAAATTTTGAAAGTAGAAAGTCTGAAACCATTTAAAATTTTGAAAGTTAAAATTTATCGACATTTTAAGAAGGATATCAAGTACCTGTTGAGAGTGTGTTGACAGTATGTGTAGTTGATTGGTTGAGCTCCAGAACACCCATAATGGCTTTGAAAGTATATTTGACAGTTACAGACTTAAGAAAAACAAAAAGGCAGGAATAATGAACTGTAAACTCTAACATAAAGAACCACTGCTGCATAAAACAGTGCTTCTGAATGATAATGTTCTAAATAGAACTGTACCTATAAAAATATTTAAAGAACCATCTTTCTTAGAGTTTGTGACATGTTATGAAATATACTAATAAGGAATGAGGATCTGACAGTGATTGCAAGGGGGCAAGTCATTTGTCCAATTTGGCATCAGAGTAAATCTGGTTAAAAAATACAGAAAAGGGGATAGGAGAGTGGTACCAATTCAGGAATGTGCAAAAATGACATGACATTATTGAAATTTATCATTTATTTAGTCTATGATTGATAGATTTTTTTTATTTTTTTTATTCATTTATTTTTTTTTTTGTTTGCCATTTGGTTTACAAATTGGTTGGCAGTTTGTTGACAACTTGGAGAAAAAAATAGACTGATATAAATTTTGATAAAGCACTATTCCTGGAGCCTCTTTGTAGATTTGTAGATAAGTACATTTCAATATAAGAAAATAAAACTGAATCAGTGTTTTAAACTAGGCTAATCTTTTGAGAATATGATTCAATGACTCACTCATAAACAAAAACGGTCACTTGTCAATGTAACTTCAGTAAACGTCACTGAACGAATTAGTGAACAATTAACCACCACAACATTCTGACTCTGACAGCTTCCTTTCAACTTGGATAATTTCCTTAGTTTCTCTTTAAAATAATCTTTAAAAAGCTGTTTAAATTGTCATTCCAGAACTGAACCATAGCACACAGGAGCATATCTGCCCCTCAGCCATGGCCTGAGAAGTTAAGTATTGCTAAGCTGCGGTTGCCCTTGAATGAGATATTCTTACCATAGTCACTGATCCGGAAAGAACCAACTGCATCTGTGTGCAACAATGCAAGAGATTTAACCGTGTATTCAATAAGAATGGCCTGGGATTAATAAGTCTGCAGCACAGCTAAAGTGAACAACAATAAGGACAGAACATTCAGTTGTGTAAACAACCAATGCTTGGCACACAAGCTTTTGTGCCCCTCAGGAATGTTAAATAAGCTGTTAGACTTCATTTAGACTGACAGACCAAACAGTGGAAAACTGTCTGATTCATCTGGAAATCATCGGTGTGGGTGCGCCATGGATCTTGGCCTCATCTGCCCCAAAATGACAATGTGAGATTCTTTACATGGTGATGCAGTGTCAGAAAATACCAGAGGCATTTGACAGATGACATATCTTGGTGACAAAACATCATTGACTTTCTAGAGATAATTGTCATAGGCCACCTTAAGTGTAGCTGTAAGATGAAACGTATTTTCTTGCCAGTGCAGAGTGGGAGTGGAAATTAGATGGGCATAGCTTCATTTTGAGTGTTTTTCCTTAGTTAGGAGTAAATCTGCTTAGTTCTATATCGCTGCTTTTGTTTATTAAGCAAAGTGTGTTTGTTTCAGCACAATTAAATAGTTTCAGCATGATTAGATTAGTTTCTCTCTGTAGCCAGTCGTATGATGTTTATGCAGAGCTTTATGGATATGACAGAAATATATGAAAATAACTATGTATGCAGACTAGGCAGGTGTGGTATTAAATTTATCCACAATTACAGTAGATCAAACATTCTAATGAAAATGTTTGAATTGTTTTCTAATGAAAAAAAGGGGGCGGGTGGTTTTTTTTTTTTTGTTTTTTGATTTGGTGCGCTTTGACTGAAAGGAATTAAATGGAATGAGAAGAACAACTTCAACTTGGAGTGGAATAGAGTCAGAATAGAATGATACATTTTATTTGGAAGCGGAACTCGACGGATAGCTCTCGCAGGTGGGTGTAAAATGGGGTAAAAATCATTTTAAATTAGGCATAGATAATGAGATTGATGTAGAAATGCAGCAATTACAAAAACTGCTCTTATCTTCCATATATATATATATATATACGTATAACTCACCAAGGCTGCATTTATTTTTGCTGCGTGGATGATTGGGGGGGTTACAATTTGTAATATTTTTCACAATATTAGTTTTCACTATATTTTTTATCAAATAAATGCAGCCTTGGTGAGCATAAGAGACATTTTTTCAAAAATACTGTATATATGTAGGCCCTACCCATTAATTTTTGTTTGGCATTTTGCCGTTAAAGCTGAGGCGAGCCCTTCTTGTTGTCTAGACCCATTAAAGCAGGTGTTAATCGAGTGGTGTTACGGGGGTCGCGACAGGGGGAAGTAAACATAACTGTTGTGTGTGTCTGTGATTGAGTATTCGCACACTTTACATCTGATCACACACATCATGGTAAATCCCTTGATTCATTAGCAACTCTGCATATGAAGCAAAGTCGCTGATGAAGAAAGATATAATTGAACTCAATGTATAGACCCTCATGAGACATACTTAATGAGACAACTTAAGCTTGATGTTCCACCGTGTATTCATGATTAATAGATGAGGACACGAGTTCTGTAAGACGGCATTTAGACCCACCTACATTTCTAGCTTTAACCAATCAATACCAATATCTAAAGCACACCTCAGCTCTTAATTTGTTGCAGTGTTGCGCATGTGATTCAGTAACATTACTGAGAGGTTTATTATCTAGCACATGCTTGCGTTTATATCTCTGTGTTGTCTTCTGATAACCCAGATCTATCATCACAATTATTTAATACAAACATTTATAATCTCTATGCACTGATTAACCCTTTTTCATAATTAGTGCCTAAGTAACAGATTAGCAACAGCAATAAAATGACTAATAACAGGATGCTCAACTACATAATTATATATTATGCATCTCATCTCTTTCTAGGTATAATGTGAAAGAATACACCATTCAGTGTTACTATCATTTTTGAAAACTAAAAATAATTGGAAACATTTTCTGAAATATTTTAACTGAATTAAGAACAACTGAAATATATAAATTAAATCAAATCAAAATAAAACAAGAAAACTCTCAAAATTATAACAATAATTTTAATAATACAAAAATAACAATAAAATTGCAAAACTATAATAACTCTAGTAGTATTGAGTACCATTAGTATAGCAATAGTAAATAAAGTCGTGCTTTGATCAATAACAAACCAAGGAGAGAGCACATGCGGCTAACTTGGTAACCTGGTAAAATAGCACAAGACCAAGAAGGCACTGAGCCAGATATGTCATCACCAAATCTGAAGTCTGATTGATACTTTAATTATTTATAGTAAAGAGACTGAAAATGGCATGCGAAGAACAAGGTAAGACCAGCTGGTAGTTTCTGACATCTGAGCAGTTCGGTTTCTTGAGTACTGAGTCTATGCAGCCTATTTTAAAGTCTGATGAGACTCTGCTAGATAAGGACGTAGACAGCAGAAGACAGTTATGGAAAGACTCTCTTGGAGGAAAGGGAAGTGGACAGGATCGAAGAGGGTAGGACTAGGTGGTGGGTAGAGTCAGGATCAAGGATGTATTAAATTGAAAGATCGACTCATGTGACACTGAACACTGGAGTAATGGCTACTGAAAATTCAGCTTGAAGTGACCAGTAGTGTATATGTATAAAAACAATGTATGAATACATTTTCATTTAATTATGATTTACATTACCTTTGATGTAGCCTCCTAAAGATAAAATACCTTTGAAGGACTTTTTTTTTCAGATACAGGCAAGTCTGTCATGCAGTGTTTATTCAAATATGAACTTTCAGAACATCTTTAATCAACTTTTCAACATATTTACACTCAAATTGAACTGTACAGTACTCTGCCATTTTCTCCCAGAAGAAATCAATAAAAGCAGTGCAGTGCTGCTATTCAACGTGTCCTTTCAAGCACAATAAGGCATCTCTGAAAATATATAACCTTATTCTATAATAGGGGTATTCAATTAAAGTTCTAAGAGGTCCGGTCTCTGTATTTCTTATATTTATAAAGCACCAGTAATGCTAAGTAAAAGGAAAAAAAACATGTCAAAAATAGTTAGGATATTGAGTTCTCAGAGCCAAAGGCCAGTGGCTTCTGAGATTTTTTATATAAAAAAAATAAAAATCATCAGTTGAGCCCAATTAGAAGATAAGATCAAATGTTTCATCAAGCTATTATTATTTTTTACATTTAGATACATATGTAAGGCAGAAAGCCATGTGACAGAAAAGATACTGTATGGGGGTTCAGAGTTTTCCTCGTTAAGTCTGGACTATTTTTATATTTTGTTTAAAACAAATATAATCAAAACACTCATCATGAGCAGAAAAAAGTTAACTAATAATTTCAAAGTTTATGTTGTCTTTCCATGCCATCTACAAATAATTTCCCCAATTTTAGCAATTATATGTTTCTTTTTAAAATGTTCTTAACATAGTGATTAATAGTGTAGATGAAAAAAAAATGTTATGTCTCAAACCTGGTTTGAATGGTCAATTTAAAAATAACAATATTTGCAGCATTGTTGTTTTCTGCAGTGTTTTAGCAAAAGTATAGATCTATTTTGCTGCTCACTGTGTTTCTGCTTCTGATTTTAAAATAACTGCGTCATCCGCAGAATTTCATGGCACTTTAGTGTCTTTACAGAGAAGCAACGCACACAGGAAGGGCTTGAATGAAGCCTGTATTTTTTTTTTAATATAGGAAAATTCTCAGAAGCCACTGGCCTTTGGCTATGAGGACCCAATATCTTGACTTTTTTTGACTGTTTTTTATATATATTTTTTTTTCTTTTACATTTATACTGGCCCAAGATGGAAAAATATGTAATTATATATATATATATATATTACTATATATATATAGTATAGATTACACCTGTATTAGAGGATATAACTCTGAAAGATCATTACAATAAACGAGTGCTGGAGTGAACTGCTCCATTGTTTTGAAGCGCTGCTCACTTTATCAAGAAATAGTAAAAAGTTGCTGCCATTCATTAGTTCTCGCAGTTCCAGTTGGAACCAAGCCTGTTCCGGACCCAGCCCACAGTCCGCCATTTGAATACGCCTGTTCTATACCATATTTTGAACGAGTACAGAAGGTCCAATGGGGAAACCAAAAACCCAGGGCACATCTCACACATATCATGATTAAATATGCAAATGAAACATTTCATGCATGGACAGTGTAATGGGTAATTTAGCGCCTGACTTCCCCCATCTCTATTGACATAAGTGATGCACAGAAATAACAAGGATTTTATTCATCTTGTATACTCGCATCAGGTTTGCTTTTTATCAACATGGTGATGATGCATAACCAAAGACATGGTGGAAACATGAAACTTTGTCCTTCGTTGGTGTCACGGAATCCGGTCCAGAACTTTCCAATTCATTGACTCTCGCACTACACACTGGTGCACATCACCCCGGACTACATTTCCCTTCATGCATTACTGATTGCACTCAGCACGAATTGCACACACCTGTTTACACTGATTGCACCCAGCTGTTTCATATCACTCCCTCACTATTTAACACCCACTCTGATCCCTTCCCTCTGCCGAGTATTGTTTCAGCGTTTATCACTCCCCTAGCGATAGCTACCTTACGGAGCCCTAGTCATTAAGACATTTGCCCTAGTCATTTGCCCTAGTCATTTGCCCTAGCCCTAGTCATTTGCCTTAGGCCTTAGCCCTAGTCATTAGTCTTAGCCTTAGCCTTAGCCTTAGCCCTAGCCCTAGCCTAGCTGTTTTCCCGGTTTCTGATTTTCGCCTGGTTTCCTGGATTTCTCCCTTAGTCTTGTCCCTTCCAATTCTGTCTGCCCATCGGTGACCTTCGCTATCCCTGTGACTGTTCTTGTGTTTTGCCCACCATATACCTATTTGCCATCATCTGACCCCTGCCTGCTTTATGACCACGTCTCTGTCTTCTCCAAAATAAAGCTTTGCAAATGGATCCGCAAGTCTCACGTCTCGTCGGCTCCGTAACAGAATACTCGGCCACACGAGGATCTAGCGGCTTTCCTAAGGGACTTTGGCCATGTACGGACCCAATCGACCGGCTGTTCGATTTATGTCAGGGGAGTTCACCTATTGAGGAATACGTCTCTCAGTTCTGTGAGTTATCTTTTAGGGTACCTTTTGAGGAGGTCACCTTAAAGGATATCTTCCGTTATGGACTAAATGAATCCATAAAATCATGGATGCCAGAAGGTAAATTTAATTGTAGTCTAAAGGACTTTATAGACTATGCTTTGCTGACTGCTGGGTCAGCGTTCACTGTGGGTATCGTGGAGGAACGCGACCCCGCACTCACTCATGTAATGGCAGCCGCACTAGAGCACGCTCACAAAATGGCGGCGACAGCGGAGTCTGATCGCAAAATGGCGGACAAAACAGCTGATCTTCATGAGGCAAGTCAAGCCACAGTTGATCATCATGGGGCAAATCAAATCACAGTTTATGATTATGAGTCTAGTCAATTCACAGCTGATAGTTTTAAGTCTAGTCAAGTCACAGTTGATTGTCATGGGTCAAGTCAAGTTACCATTCATTATCACGAGTCTAGTCAAGTCACAGTTGATTGTCATGGGTCAAGTCAGGTTGCAATTCATTATCACGAGTCTAGTCAAGTCACAGTTGATCGTCATGGGGCAAATCAAGTCACAGTTTATGATCATGAGTCTAGTCAATTCACAGCTGATAGTTTTAAGTCTAGTCAAGTCACAGTTGATTGTCATGGGTCAAGTCAAGTTACCATTCATTATCATGAGTCAAGTCAGGTCAACGCTGATCTTTCTGAGTCAAGTCTAGTCACAACTGATATTCATGAGTCTAGTCAAATCACAACTGATCTTCATGAGTCAAGTAAAGTCACAGTTGATCTTCCTGAGTCAAGTCTAGTCACCACTGATCTTCCTGAGTTGAATTTATTCACAGTTGATCATAATGAGTCAAGTCAAGTCACAACTGATCATCATGAGTCAAGTCGAGCTGATATTTCATGAATTAGTCAGGGGCACAATTGATCTTCATGAGTCAAGTCAAGTCTCAGCTGATCTGCCAGAGCCTCATCAGGTCTCCGCTATTCATTCAGAGTCGCGTCACGTCTCAGCTAGTCATCCAGATTCACGTCGCATCACAGCTAATCATCCAGAGTCAGGTCACATCCTGTCTGTTGCACCCAGAGTGTCGGGGTCGGTCCGTTGGTATTCCAGTCTGGTGTCCAGTGTGAGGGATGCACCGCTGGTGTCTGCACGCGCAGCTGGTATCCCCAAACCCACTCACTTTAGCCCTCCTGTTCCTGAACTCATTCCCCGGTCTGAAGCGCTTCCTTGATGGGGATCGCTTTGTGGTGTGTTTGGGCTGCATACACCACCACAGAACTCCAAAGGCGGCGGCGCCCACTATTAGGTCTCCAGAGGTGGAGGCTGAAGCTGCAGAATCTCCTGAGTTAGTGGTGTTCGCTGCTGTGTTCCCCGAAGCAATGGCGCCTGCTGCATTTTCTCCAGAGGTGGTGGCTGAGGCTGCAAAACCTCCCAAGGCAGCGGCGCTCGCTTCAGCTCCTTTTATGGTGTTGGCACCCAGAAATACACTTTCAGCCTGTCATGTCACGGTCGAAGGAACCACTGCTGAACTTTGTACCTGTCCTACCAAGGAGAACATTAATGAAATTTTTCTGTTTCCAGATTGTACGGGTGTAGAACCTCCAGAGGTGGCGGCATCCGCTGCAGAACCTCCAGAGGTGTCAGTGGTATCCATCTATGAACTCTCTGCCTGTTCTGTTCCTGCCAAGGAGGCAGTCTATGAACTCTCTGCCTGTCCTATTCCGGCCAAGGAGGCCGCCTATGAACTCTCTGCCTGTCCTGTTCCGGCCAAGGAGGCCGCTTATGAACTCTCTGCCTGTTCTGTTCCAGCCAAGTGGTGGATGGGCAGTCTCTGAACTTTTCCGCCTTGTCCTGTTCGGCCCAAGGAGGCGTCCTGAACTCTCTGTCTGTCCTGTCACGGCTAAGGAGGCCGCCTATGAACTCTCTGCGTGTTCTGTTCTGGCCAAGGAGGCCGCCTATAAACTCTTTGTCTATCCTGTCACAGCTATAGAGGCCGTTTGCGAGCTCCCTGCTCGTCCTGTCACAGCTATAGAGGCCGTTTGCGAACTCCCTGCTCGTCCTGTCACAGCTATAGAGGCCGTTTGCGAGCTCCCTGCTCTTCCTGTCACAGCTATAGAGGCCGTTTTTCGAGCTCCCTGCTCGTCCTGTCACAGATATAGAGGCCGTTTGCGAACTCCCTGCACGTCCTGTCACAGCTATAGAGGCCGTCGGGGGAGTCCTCATCCTGTCCTGTCCCGGCTATGGAGATCGTTTGTGAATTCTTTGTGTCTGCCAAGGAGGCTGCCCCTGAATGCTCAGTATTGTCTATCAACCCCAATGTTCTGTCAGTGTTGTCTGTCTCTGCTCTCTCGTTATTACAGTCTCCGCCATGGTCTCCTGATCGGTGTGGTTCACCAAGAGGGTTTCCTGCGCCCTCTGCTCTGCCGTGGTGGTCTACTGCTCCGCCGTGGCGGTAGACTATATGGATCTGGTGGTCCTCTGACTCCGCCGTGGTGGTCTATGTCTGGCTTTGTGGTCCTCTGCTCCGCCGTGTGGGTCTACTGTCTGGCTCTGGTGGTCTTCTGCTCCGCTGTGGGGATTTTTGGTCCCGTCTGCTCTGCTGTGGTGGTTTTCTGCTCCGCCGTGGTGGTCCTCTGATCCGCCGTGGTGGTCCTCTGATCCGCCGTGGTGGTCTACTGTCTGGCTCCGGTGGTTCTCTGCTCCGGCGTGGTGGGATCTTCGGGTCACTATGACATTGCTGTGGTGGTCATCAGGCTCCGCGGCTCTGCCTCAGTCCCTGGTCTCTCCTATCCTTGGACCTGGTCCTCCATCCCTCCCCCTGTTCCGCCTTCACTCCACCGCCCTCCGGAATCGTAACGGGTTTTGAGCGTCTGGAAGCCGCTCCCTGGGGGGGGGGCTCTGTCACGAATCCAGTCCATTGAACTTTCCAATTTCATTGACTCTCGCACTACACACTTTTGCACATCACCCCGGACTACATTTCCATCATGCATTGCACTGATTGCACTCAGCACGAATTGCACACAACTGTTTACACTGATTGCACCCAGCTGTTTCATATCAATCCCTCACTATTTAACACTCACTCTGATCCCCTCCCTCTGCCGAGTATTGTTTCAGCGTTTATCACTCTCCTAGAGATAGCTACCTTACGGAGCCCTTGTCATTGCCTTAGCCCTAGTCATTTGCCTTAGGCTTAGCCTTAGCCCTAGTCATTTGCCCTAGCCCTAGCCCTAGCCCTAGCCATTAGCCTTAGCCCTAGCCATTAGCCTTAGCCCTAGCCCTAGCCTAGCTGTTTTCCCGGTTTTATGATCTTCGCCTGTTTTCCTGGATTTCTCCTTTAGTCTTGCCCCTTCTGATTCTGTCTGCAGTTCAACCCACGCTAGCCTAGGATTATTCTTGTGTTTTGTCCACCATATACCTGTCTGCCTCTGTTTGACCCGTCTGCCTCTGACCACGTCCTGTCGTCTCCACTAAAGGCGTGCAGATGGATCCGCCGTCTCACGTCTCGTCAGCTCTGTAACAGTTGGATACAAAGCCCAGGATTATGGGCAGTCCTGAAGATCAGGGGAAAAAATTAACACTCAATGTAAGAAGTGTTGGATAATGGCAGCTGTGTGCATTCAGATGTGATTATAGATTTGCACCCAAATACACGTAAACGTAAATTACTTGACCACGCCTTGCCAGCACTCACTGTAATTACCTCAACACTCTCTGGAGGATCGCAAGAGGTCTTAGACTTAAGTCATTTTCTCAAACATAGTTGGACACAATCAAGTGATGTAAGATACAGTTATGTGGGAGTATTATTGAAAGGGTCGAGAAAGACAGAAACTTAACATTACCTGAACTTTCTTGGCATTTCCTGATGGACAAATGGGTAAAATAGCCTTAAAGGAATAGTTCACACAAAAATGAAAATTTACTGAAAATGTATCACCCTCAGGCCATCCAAGATGTTTTATCATCAGAACGATTTGAGAACATTTAACATTGAAGTTATTTTGTTTTTGTTTTTTTTTCTTGCTCACCAATGGATCATTTGCAGTGAATGGGTGCCATCAGAATGAGAGTCCAAACAGCTGATAAAAACATCAAAATAATCCACAAAAATCTTACACTAAACTCGTAGTCCCTTTCAACTACATTTTGGGATTATATTATAGCTGTTCTTTTTTTGGTTGTTGTTGATAGTTTTTAAATAAATCCATCATTAAGATGTTTTTAATTGGTATTTCAAGTTTTCTATCCATAATATCCATAATAAAAAGTTGTCTCGTCTGAATCAGTAGAGAAATATGCATGATTCATTTACGTTTACAGGCGAAAACAATCCAAAACACTTCTAAACAAATACTGTATGTCAGTAGATGTGAGAGGACAGGGGATGGACCTTTTCACTAGAGGAAGCATTATTATGGATTATGAGCTTGTATTTTGGCCACAAGCAGTTACAAAGTTTACAAAGCTTTAATGATGGATTTATTACATTGGTTATTTTGCTTCACAAAACGTTAATTGATGGACTGCAGCTGTGTGGATTACTTGTGAATTATTATGTTTTCACCAGCTGTTTAACCACTCATTCTGACGGCATTCTTCACTGCAGAGGACCCATTGGTGAGCAAACGACGTAATGCTGAATTACTCCAGATCTGTTCAGATGAAGAAGCAAACTCATCTACATCTTGGATGGCCCGTGATATGAGTACATTTTCCCCAGCAATATCAT
The DNA here is from genome assembly GCA_018155175.1 of Sinocyclocheilus anophthalmus. NCBI lineage: Eukaryota > Metazoa > Chordata > Actinopteri > Cypriniformes > Cyprinidae > Sinocyclocheilus > Sinocyclocheilus anophthalmus. Next base: position 772,927 of record JADLZN010009491.1, on the reverse strand, counting down.
TTTGGAGTGAAAACTTATTCCTTTAAAAGAGTAGATTCTTTCAGCAATGAGTGGGTTTATGTCTGTCTGCATGTGTGAATAAGAAAGTATATGAATAATAGCAGAGTTAGTGCATTACCCTTAGCGGGGTGGCCGTAATCTTTAGTCATTTCCTGTGTGATCCATAGCTTACACGCACAGATTACATTACCTGGAAATCCATTCAAACTGAATGCATTAGCAGTAAGTGTGTTTCCGTGCATTTGTGTGCGAGTGTATCGTCAAAGTCTGGCTTGAAAAAAACTGAGCTAGAGCTAAGTAGAGGAAAAAGAGGAGAGAGATAAGATAGACCAGAATACAATGTGACAGGCACTATCCTCTACATTCAGCAGTAAAATAATGAAATGATAACAGAGTGCGATGCACCTCTTGGGCATTTTCCTTAATGTAGATCTGACGTGAAGCTGATGTATAATGCGAGTGTAATCTCAACATGATGTAAGTGCACTAAAGCAGAGGAACAGTGAAGGACTTCAGGAAGTACTGTTGGGAGGAAGCATGTAAAATGTTAATCAGCAGACACATCGCGACACTGGGAGGCTCTGCAAAAATATGTTAAGTTGCAAAGAAAAGATTATATATATTATATATAGCTATATATATATATATATATATCTTATATAGAATTTTTAATTTAGACATCCATGTGTGGGGTTGCTTTTCAACCAAGGGAGAGGAATCTCTCATAATTCTGCCTAAAAACACAGCCATGAATAAAGAATGGTACAAACGTCTCTCTGACAAGAGTGATTCTTCCAACGATCCATGAGCTTTGGTGATGATCCTGCTTTCCAGCATGATGGAGCACCAGGCACAAAAGCAAGAGGATAAAAAGTGGCTCGAGATCATTACCATTGAAATTTTGGATTCCGTGGCCAGGCAACTGACCCGGATCTCAATCCCATAGAGAATAAAAAGTAGAAGCCTCATTTAAATTTAGACAGGTAACACAACCACAGAGTAAAAAAATTTTTTTTTTTATTAAATAAAGTATACAAAAAAATATAAAAATTCAATAAAACAAATATCTATAATAACATGCTGCTCCACAAAATGATCCATGCATGTTCCAGCATGAGGACACCATGTCACAAAGCAAGAGGAATAAAGAAGTGGCTCGAAGTGATCATTACATTGAATTGGGGATACGTGGCCAGGCCAACTCCCTGGATGCTCAATTCCATAGAGAACCTGTGGTCAGTCCTCAAAAGGCGAGTGGACAAGCAGAAGCCCACAAATTGTTATCTACTCCGAAAACTAATAAGGCAAGAATGAACGCCATCAGTTAGGATGTGGCCCAGAGCTAATATCCAGCATGCCAGAGCAGAATTGCCAAAGGTTATGAGAAAGGGTCATCACTGAAAATATTGACTCATATTTTTTTGCCAATAAAAGCCTTTAAAACATATGATATGCTTATAATTGTTTTTAGTATACCATAGAAACATGTGGAAAAATAATCTACAAATACTGAAGCAGCAAACTTTGCAAAACACTAAATTTGTCACTGCCAAAACTTTTGGCCATGACTGTACACACATATACATACATACATATATTTATATATACACATATACATAGATCTATACATACAGATCTTTAAAAAAAAACAAAAAACAATTAAAACAAAATATGTTAAGTGCAAAAAAATGGAAGATTAAAAGTGTCAAAGAATCAAAGTGTCAGAAAGGTGAGAGAATGTTTATACTTGTAATTCACTGAAAGGTATCCGGTTTTAAATTATTAAAATTACAAAAAAATACTGCATCTGTTTATGTGTATCTGTTTATCCACTTATGGATATTGCATTATTTCTGGGTTATTTGCAAAAGTTAAAATTAAGGTCAAGTCCTACATTGCACTGTAGGATACTGTCAACAGGTCAGTGTGTTTGTCAAATGTCATTTCATGCATACTAAAAAAATTGCATATTATTCACAGTATATACAGTATATGTTCTGCAGACACTAACATAACCTTGCAGCTCACATGTTCCCAAGACTGCAGCTCAAGGTTTCAGTCTACTACATCTTCCCAGATCTCACATGTGTTATCTGCAGGATATTGGTTCTGTAAGACGATTACATGCACAGCAAGCACAAGGTCTAGTAGACACACAGGACAATTATTGAACAGAAGCTCAATCCCCCAAGATTGTTACTGGGGTCAACAGAAGACACTGTAAGATACAGACCTCCATGTTTTTGAAAAGTTGTTAAGCTGCATATCACATACTGACAGATTCCACTGCCAAAGATCCATTTCTGGGGCCCCAAGAAGGCAATAATGCATTTACACTTTCTCAGCAATGATCAGTCTTGCAATGTGAGAACAAAGGTTTCCTCAAATCTTTGTTTACAGTGTAGATTAAAAAAGCTTTTTTAAATAAGTTAATGCATTAGATTAGAGGTTAGTCAGGGTCAGTGTAAATTCTTGCGCCAAGTAATCTTTTCTCAGAAAAGAAAATCACGTTCTCAAAAATAATCGCACATGCCTGCACCCAAAACTGAACCCTGCAAACCTGCGGCTGTGTCCGAATGGCTGCCTTGCTGCCCAGCATTATAATGTCATGTCTGATGATCTAAAACAAATTTAAATAAGCTTTAGAGGCAACAAAGTAAATGAACAAGATTTAAAATAAAATGTAAAATAAAAAATAGAGTCATTCAAAGTCAAAATTAGAAGAAATAAAATATTTAAAATTAAATTAAGAGAAAAAGTTATAAATAGCAAGAAATAATTTACAACAAACAGTCGCATGTGAGATATAATCACAAAAAATACAAATTATACAATACAACAATTATATGGTATTGTATTTAATGACTACAATTCTTATTTCTCGGTTAAAAAATTAAATAAAAGAATTAACTAAAAATAAAAAATAAAATTAATTCATTACATTACAAAGAAGTACATTAAAATGCATTTAAATAAAATAAATAAAAAATAACAAAATTCATAAAAAAGCTTAAAAGAAATTTGACAAAAATCTCAAAATAAAAAGCAGAAGCTCATTTAAATTATACAGTAACACAAACACAGAGTAAAAAATATATTTTTTTATTTAAATAAATTATACCAAAAAAATATTAAAATTAAATAAAAACAAATATCTAAAAACATGCTGTCCCAATCATACACAATATGCTGCACTTTATTAATAAGTCAGAATGAGGTTGTTACACAAACACTGCTTTGATTCTTTCTTACCTCCATATACTAAGGAGGTAGTGTGCATCTTCAAAGCAGATCTCAAAGACTCTTGTTTTCATGAAAGGTGAGTTCCCTGTTGACCTGATAATTACATACCAAGGTAACTGATCATTAGTGTTAGTGAGTGTGAGTCACACATAGAAGGAGAACAGAAAGAACATATTAAGTACATCTAAGTGTCGCAGGCAAACGTCTGTCCCGAGGTTCTGGATAAAAGCACATCCGATCACTCCCGGATGCTCTTTGAGTATAGCGAATATGCCCATCACTTCTGACAAATGCGGATCGGTGGGGCATCAAAGAGGAACCAACATCCCTCACTTTTCAACAGGTGTCTTGTTATCACACCCCACCAAATCTCCTGCGTTTGACTTCATATCACAGAACAACCCCTCCATTTAATGCTCTTTTCATTGATCCAGTAGCCCACCACCACACTCAGACACACTCGTACACCTTATGTGTCCATATATAACTCTTATCGTTCATATGTAAATTCTGTCCTTCTGCTTTCTATCTTGACATGGCAGAACATCTTACTTGCTGTCCTCTCCTCTGGACTTTCATTATTGGTAAAAGCTTCTTTCCCTGTGATCAATGTGTCAGATTAAAGCTAAGAGCAGAACGTAAACAGTCATCAGTGATGCTATTTTGCTTTTATTTTCAAGCGCTTCATTTCTGGAACACTGAATTTTAGAAGTACCACAATCATTTCCTGCAGTTAAACAGACAAAATTGAAAAAAAACATGTAAAAAAAAAACATGATATTGTGAAACATTTTTTAAACTATTTTCTTTGTTGATATATTTTAAACTGTAATTTATTCCTGTGATGGCAAAGTTGACTTTTCAGTAGCCATTATAACTGGCTTTAGTGTCACATGATCCTTCATTCATGCTGATTTTGTGCTCAAAAAAATATTCTTATCATCCTCAATGTTGAAGACAGTTGTGCTGCTTAATATTTTTGTGAAACAATACATTTTTTCAGGATTATTTGATGAATAGAAAGTTCAAAAACAACAGCATTCATTGAATTGCTGTTGCTTTCGATTAAATGAGCCCTTGTTGAATAAAAGTATTAATTCTTTCAAAAAAAAAAAAAATTAACAGTAATGTAAATGTGCAATAAAATGTAAAATAAAAAATAGTCACATTCTGTGATATAGTCATAATTACAAGAAATAAAGTCACAATTATGAAAGAAATAAAGCCAATTTGTTAAATTTAAAATTAAATTAAGAAAACAAGTGCATTTACAATAGTCACATGTAAGATATAAATTTACAGTCAAAGTTAAAATTTTGAGCAATAAAGAAGTCCATTTCAAAAAATATACTGTAGTTATAGAAATAGTTGCATTGTGAAATAAAATTACAATAACAAGGAATAAAGTTAAAAAAAATAAACTTAAAATGACTCGAAAAAAAACATAGCATCTATGAGATATAAAGTCACAATTAAATTTGTATTATTTTTTACCCTGCAGGTGGAATCATGCTTCCATTCCAAAACACAAATATTTTAACAAAAATATGATTTTGGATGTTTCTCCCCTCTAATATCGTAATTAACAGAAACTGTTTTTCGATCACCATGCTGTGTCACAACAACTTTTTCTTTCTTTCCCATTTTTACCATTCAAGTGTCGCATTAGAAGCTGCCAGTGAATTACTAAAAGCCCGAATGGCTGGAAATAGATTAGCATTTATATGAAAGTCTCTCTCGGCAGGACTGGAAGAAAACGGAACTCTTTTAGAAGTATCGCTGCATCTGTGACATTCGAATAGATGTTAAGCAGGGTCTCACAAAAAAAAAAGGCAGAAAAATGGCATATCCACCAAAAAAGCAATGGATGATTATTATAGAACAAATATATTTAAGAGGAGAATGCATTTAAAATGGAAAGACAATAAGTGAAGGAATTTGAGACCAAGAAATTGACTAAAGGTTTGCTGTTTTCTTCATTTCCTCATCTAACCAGCTGATGAGGAGCATTATGGGAAGTTCATGTAACTCTTCAGGCACCATGCTGTTTGCAGGGACAGAAGACATGTTTGGCAAAAGCATTTGATCGATTTGCTGAAAAAAAAAAAAAAAAAAAAAAAAAAAAAAAAAAAAAAAAAAAACAGTGTTTACCATGACCAAGGGTTTTGAGAGAGAGAGGGGGGGGGGGAGGGAGGGGGGGGGGGGGGGGGGGCGGTGGGAGGGGGGCGGAAAAAAGACTGGATGATAGAGTTTTTGCCTTAGATGCTTTCTGAAATTCCTAAATCTTTAAAAAGACTTTAAAGTCCACCTGGAGTCCAGTAAAGAAGCGTAACTGCCGTTATCCATTGCTGAGTTTACGAGAACAGGTCTACACAGGAACACTGACATACTTGAAATGGGTTTGATCTTGGGCTGAATGTAAGTAATGAATTATTCATGATATTAGTCTAAATACTTTACAGAGAGAGGGAGAGAGATTCAAAACATATTAGTATTTATTTGGAGGAAAAAAATCTTTTGATTAAATTATTTATCGGACACATGGATAAGCCACTGTAAAATGCCGGAGAGTGTCTCCAGACTAATGGTGTCTCAGTATTCATGTGTGTGTCAGCATGAGATCTGTGCTTTCTATCCTGCTGCAAGACTTTATAAGCATTGTGTGGGAACATTAGGCTAGTTTTAAAAGTATAGCATTAAATTCCTCTGAACAGTTCCAGTTTCTTAGCGATTCTATTATCAATTATTTTGCATTTCAGAAAAAAATTCTGGAAAACAGATATGCAATTTTGTTGCCAAATGCTGAGATCATTTCAATAACAATGTAAAAGAACAAAATGATTGAAAGTTGCAATATATTTCATATGTGACCTCCCCCCCTCCCCCCCTCCCCACCACCCTGGACCACAAAACCAGTCTGTATATTTTTAGCAATAGCCAAAAATATACTGTATGGGTCAAAATTATAGATTTTTCTTTTATGCCAAAATCATTTTGATATTAAGTAAAGATCACGTTCCATGAAGCTATTTTGTAAATTTCATACTGTAGATATATTAAAACTTAATTTTTGATTAGTACTATGCATTGCTAAGAACTTTATTTGGACAACTTTAAAGGCGATTTACTCAATATTTAGATTTTTTTGCACCCTCAGATTCCAGATTTTCAAATAGTTGTATCTCGGCCGAATATTGTCCTATCATAACAAACCATAAATGAATGGAAAGCTTATTTATTCAGATAATGTATAAATCTCAATTTCGAAAGATTGACCCTTATGACTGGTTTTGTGGTCCAGGGTCACATATTCTTTTATTTTTTTATAAACGATTACTTACGAAACTGCCTGTAATTGTGTATTTAACTATATGTTGCTATGAACAACCATTCAATAATTACACTGATTTAGATCTTGTGATAACAAAACACAGTATCGGTTCTTGGCTCACTAAAGTCTGACATGACAACATGAATTAGTTCAGTATGAGTAAATTATCCAGATTCATTGAAAAACTGCTCTAACTGATTTACAATTGTTTGTAAATAGACCTGACTCATGAGAGCCATTAATGCAGGGATCAGACTTCACTGGTCACATTTGTGAATCTGACTTCATAACGCCTTACAGGCCCTGATATGATTCATTCACAAAAAAAAGAAAAAAGAAAGAGGTTTATAAAGTCATTCACTCAAACTTCACTGGTCATGCTGTATATTTCTGATTCACAAAAATAAACTGGCTCATAAGAGTCATTCACTCAAGATTTGGACTTCACTGGTCATGCAGTATATTTTTGATTCACAAAAAACTGGCTCATAAGCGTCATTCACTCAAGAATCAGACTTCACTGGTCATGCTGTATATTTCTGATTCGCAAAAACAAAGTATTCCAAAAGAGTCATTAGCTTGAGACTCAGACTTCACTGATCACACTGTTTTTTTTTTTTTTTTACTATAAAAAGAAACAGCTCATAAGAGTCATTCAATCAAGATTTGGACTTCACTGGTTATGCAGTATATTTTTGATTCACAAAAACAAACTGGCTCATAAGAGTCATTCACTCAAGAATCAGACTTCACTGATCATGCTGCATATTTATGATTCACAAAAAGGAACCGGCTGATAGACTATTCACTCGAGAATCGGACATCACAATATTTTTTTTTCCACTAACAAGAACTGTCTCAAAAGAGTCATTCGCTCCAGATTTGGACTTATATTTTTCATTTATTAAAAAGAAGCGGAGTATTTTGTTCGAGAATCATACTTGGTAATACTGTAAAGACCCTATGTTTGATTCACTTAAAAAAAAAAGGTTAATACAGTAAGAGTTGCCTAATTTGCATGAGAATCTGACTACACGTCACACTGTCATTTTTTTCACCAAAAAGAATCGTCTCATAAGATTTATTTGCTCAAGAATCGAACTTTACTGGTCACGCTCTATAATTTTGGTTCACTGAAAAGAAGCAGCTCACAAGAGTCATTCCCTCAAGTATTGGACTTCATTGGTTATGCTGTATTTTATTTCATTTTATTTTTTCACTAAAAAGAATTGCCTCATAAGAGTCATTCACTCGAAAATCAGACTTCACTGGTTGAGCTGTGTATGTACAATAATGTAAATATTCATGCTGAGTCCATACACATCTGGTTGAAAGCCCTGCTCACTTTATCTTTCTTGAACTGAGCATACTCATGGATAGCCAAACAGAGAGGGAGGGAGGGAGGACAGAAGCGGCACTAGAAGACTGAAGATTTATCTTCTGTGTGATCTATAGCATCCTGAGCTCTGAGTGTTTATCTGATCAATACCGAGCGCTCGCCCATCATGCATTATAGAACACTCATGACTCCACGGCTACCCGCAGAAGCTTACCGGGACACCAGGCTACATTGTTGCCCTAGACCTTTAGCGTTCCCCTTTTAATAAGCCTATCTGATCCACAATGTTTGGAACCTAGTACTGTCTCTAATTGGAGCGGATGGGGGGGGCGGAAAATGCCATCAGCAGCCTAAATGAGCTTTAATTACAGCTGATATACAGAAATAGTCAATCTGCACACTTGCCTCTGTCAGGTGGAGGAAGGGGGAGACAGGGGCAAAAAGATGGGATGTAAATAGTGATCCATTAATTATATCTGCCCACAAGAATACTGAGAGTCAAAAACAGAAGAAAGGATTAATCCAATCTTACAATGCCTTTAAAATTGTTCCGATGCAGACTGCATGTTTTGGACTGTGGAGCGCTGCTGCCCTCTGTAGGTCATGATCAACATCAATGGCCACCGTGGCCTTGGCACTATGTAGACGATCACTGGAATAGAGAACAATAAATAAATTAAATTAATAAAACTTATTTACTTAGATAATTACTTTAATTTACTTAACTCATAAAGTGTTGGAAAAAAGTTCCCAGTCATGGAAAATCTGAAAATATCAGGGAATTAACAAAACACCATGGAAACATTTACAGTGACTATAAGTTTTCCTACTGAGCTGAGCTTTTTAAAAGAAAAAAATTTTACAAATATAAAAAAAGCTTAAAAAGCTATTTTTAAAATATACTATTTAACATTTTAACAAATATTATGAATTATTTGTAAAAAAAAAAAAAAAGTTAAATATCTAAAAGCATACACTGTAAGAAAACAATCTGTAGAAAACTCTATATAATGTAATAAAAACTAGGGATGGGCCGATCCAATATTCATATAGGGTATCGGCTCCGATAGTGCCATTTTACTCGGATAGGGTATCGGGCAGAGAGAGCCGATCCAAATCCGAAATTTTCTTTTTTTTCCCCCCGATTGTGCGAATTATTCTGTGTTACTTCTGAAGCCATACGATAGCTTAATGTGAGCTACATATTAATATTTAAGTCCGTACATTAAAGTTCACACAAACTCTTTTCTCGGCTGTGGCTGTCAGTCATTCGTTCAGCTTTAAACCCTGCTCGCGTTCGGTTACAGCAGTCAGCTCGTAAAGCTCTCTCCAAGATCATTCTGTGTTCCCATTATACTTGACTTGTAAATACATGTCTATGATTTTGCAAAAGGACTTTATCTTCTTGCCGGAGATTAATGTTGTTTTGTTACTTGCTACCAGGTGTCTGTGAAAACAAAACACGGGCGTAGAAAAGACTATAAATTGTTTTTAAACGTGCACAGTAACTGAAATGTAAAACCGTTAAAAGAAAGGCTCAATAACTGTTGCACAGATATAATACACTACGCATCAATTTCTCTTCCCTTTGTGCTTTGCAGTTTTTAACACGAAATCATTCTGCACACCTGGATTTCTAAAATTATTGTGCAATGATTTTTCTAGAATAACTTTTGCTGCCGAATTATCCACTAACCTAGTTTATGATAAATTTTTGTCATAGATTATAAATATACATAGGCCTATATTTTTTCATATTTATTGTTTCTTTTATTTTTCTTTATAATGAAGTAGTCTGTATCTGGTAGATTGTGAAAGAATGATTATCAGTTCCACACACAGAGATATATAAATTCTACATTTATTTAAATGAGGGAAAAAATCTTCACTGGTATCGGATCGGTATCGGCCAATACCGAACCCTAGGTATCGGAATCGGTATTGGAGGCGAAAAAGGCGGATCGGAGCATCCCTAAAAAAACAGTACAAAATTTCTAAATTGAGCTGTATTTTTACAGACTTTCCTTACAAGTGTGAATAATGTCATCACGTTCCTTGAGTGTGCATAAATAATTAAGTGAATAAGTAAGTTTATGCACATACATCATTTTATTGAGTGGGGGATTGACTCGATAACTCACAGTGTTATTCACATATTCACATATACACAGTGCTTCATATAGGAAATATAGTAGTAGGTGGTCACTGGTCACTGGGAATTTGACTATAAATTGATTTTTTCTTTTAAAAAGGAAGCTGAAATCACACTGGAGCAGGCTTGTATCATTTATAATATCAAAGCTCATGGAAGATCGGTCTTGAAAGGTTTATACGTTATCACCTAAAATCCATATCGCTTTGGAGAAAATGAAAGGGATTTTTAATTCCAGAAGCTTACTGTTGCGCACTATTGGAAACCACAAGAACATGACTGATCTGGAAAATCAACACATGAAGGAGGACCAGATAAAAGCACAATCAATCAATCTATCTCTCTTTCCATCTGACTTCCTTTATCATTCCTTATTCTGCACTGATTGGCCCATTACATTCAGAACACACATGTACACTCACCCCACACAAATCCACCCGCACATTGCATATTGTTTTCACAGCATGCCAAGCACATTTGCAGAGTTTTATTTTTACAAAGGATCATACGTCTTTGTGACACTTGTATTTCCCCAGCTACAATATGAGAACTGTTTTGACAAGCGTAGAATAAAGTCACCACGTTCTTTGAGTGTGCATAAATGAATAATTATAAGTTCATGCACATATTTGATCAAAATGTGGACCAGTGAAAGAACAGAGGGAGTTATGAAAAGCACATGTTTTGCATGCACTTATGAGACATTAAACCCCCAAGGTGCTTTTTAAAAGCACTGCAATATTTTTTCCTCAGTTTCATATGCATTTGCTTGGCCCAGAGCAGGGAGCTAATGAAGCTTGTCATCTGGAAACATTAAAAATCATCTAACCTGAACATAGTTGTAAAATGAACCGTATGCATGTAAATAAACCAGCCCCCATAGTGTAAATCAAAATAATTTCAGCTCTCTACTACGTCCTCTGATGCAAATCCAAAAACAAAAAACATACTGTGTGGGATAAATCAGTGTTCGGATAAGTAACTGACACACAGGAAAAAAGGACGTCTGTGGGATGGAACATGATAGAAACAGCATGGTATTTTCATTGCTATTAATGCACTGGATTGCCAATGAATTGCACTACAAGAAGTCTGCATTGTCACTGGCAGTTCTATCATAATATCATGTCGGCATGAATGCATGATGGTTGTAAAAGAGGGCTTGAGGTTGCTTTTTCATAGATTTGAATTTGGGAAATATTTTGTGAGGATGGAAACATTTATCATGAAGCACGTCTGACGGTATAATAATGTGTGATGGCATGTTGCTGCTCTAAATTCCATTTTTCTCCTGGGAAAGGTGTAGGTATCCGTAAGAGGGGAAAACAGAGATCGTTCTCGCTGTCATGACAAATGCTTTCACCCCTGGAGACTCCTTCTCTAGAGACGATGCTGACTTCGATGCACTTAAGAAAGTTAACCTGTGAAAGGAGAGGAAACAACTAGGTACAGTTATCTTACAGGTTACTGATGATAGCAACTATATGAAAGTGAACCCAAACTTGATATAGGTCCTCGCAAATCCCACATTTGAATGAACTATATAGAGATCAACCACTGACAGAGCAAACATGGCAGTCTTCAAATGCTTGCTTCACTGGTGTACACAATCTCTTTCTTAGCTCATTTGACTTAATGGTGTTCTCAGTCATGTTTCATATCAACTTTGTCACAGATGTCTGCTAAGAATCCTAAAAGAAACGAATGAGAGGAATGACTGTTTCCTGCACCACATTTCAGCAGCGCATCGTTCCCAATCTGCTGAATCTTCAGTGCCAAGACAAAGGAAATTATATTTTACCTGAGTTGAATGAGTTATGCTGTCTGTGTTAATTGTGATCCAGTAAAAAGACCATGTATGACAAAATAACGGCAAGAAATGTCTTTTGATTGAGTTCTCCTCACGGGCTGTATGCAAAAATATAATTAAACGCGACGTGCTTCACAATGCCATAGAAGAAACTTTTTGTCTAAATGGTTCCATAAAGAACCTTTAACATCTGAAGAACCTTTTCTGTTTCACAAAAGGTTCTTTGTGGCGAAAGAAGGTTCTTCAGATTATAAAAAGGTAAGAAAGAGATGGTTCTTTAAAGAACCTTTGACCGAATGATTCTTTGTGGAACCAAAAATGGTTCTTCTATGGCATCGCTTGAAGAACCTTTTGAAGCACCTTTATTTTTAAGAAGAGTGTATATGCCGACATTCTTGAACAAATATGACTCTTATGAGCCGGTTCTTTTTTAGTGAATCAGAAACATACAGCGCGACAAGTGTAGTCCGATTCATAGGGCGCCACTTAGGGTAGCCTACACATGTGAATAATATGAGAGTAAAAAATATATTTCAATGCTTTTGTGTTTTCGCGCAAAATGCGTTCCCCGAGAAACTTTGCGTTCTCTAGCAAACACAACAAAACTATTGTGTTACCACGAGGCTCGCCAAATTAATGAAATATAGTTCTCCCACTTTCCTTATATTATTGGGGGAACGCAAAAGCATTCAAATATTTTTTTTTCCTCCCATCTATTTTTTAACCAGTGGTGGGCCGTCAGGGCCAGCAAAGCCTTCTCTGCTGGCTTAAACACTATTAGAATCACTGCTTTAGTTTTAAAATATTTTTCCATAAATGTGTATTAAATTATTTCCAATAGTCTATTCTCTTCATTTCATAGCTTTTCTCTTGGTTGCGCTGCTTCCAGCAGTGTATGTTTATATGAGAGCTTTTATCCAACCATATTTCAGCAATCGTGTTGCCAGGGTCAAAGAAATCTGCCTTAAGGCCTTCAGAATCAACAGTGCAGGCGTCTGTTAGCTTAAATCAATGGCAATGAAACCGTTGCTTTAACCAATCAGATTTCGAGTTGGCAACATCAGGGCCATCTAGCTGGCTAACGATAAGGTCAGCATTATCTCGTCCTTTGATTGGATGGTCAGCATACTAGCTAGCAAACAGCATCACTGTAAATCATTTTATTAAAACTTAGTAAAACTTTTATTACTGTTCCTCAGGTTTAGATTTTCAGTGCATTTTGAAAAAAAATATTTGCCTACTATATTTAGTAAATCTAAAAACAGTAGTCATAATGACTGCAAAAAACAAGCACACACCTCCTCGGCACCGGCTCTGTGAAAGACTCGTGAAGATAAAAGACCACTAGAGTATGGTAGGTTAATTTTCATTTTTGACACTTTTATCGCTTGATGCGTTGTATGCTGATGTTATTTGCGCGATATGAAGCCAGGTTTAAGTTTCCGTAAGAATATCTCAGTTTCCCGAGTGGAGCTGTATTAAGCGGTCTTTTCCTCCGGCCGCAGCGCCGCTGGCAGAGGCAGATCAGCGGCTGCGGGGAGATGAGAGTCACAGAGGTAAGTTATAACACATGTATACACTTTTCTTCATCATCTTATATAATTATTTTAATGTTACTTGCTCACTTTCAAAGCTGTGCTAACCAGTATTTTCCTCCCGCAGTGCGCTGGCAGACCGGCGGGGAGACTCGTGAAGACGAAATAAAGCAGTAAGAGAACATTAAATTGTTAGGTCAACTTTAAAACACATGTAATCACATTATTTGTTTTATACCAGTGCTATCTGTAAGGTATAAATGTCTGTAAGAACATTGGATGGACTGTATTTGTGTCATTTTGTTAGGTTAATGCTTCAGCTACAGATGATGTGTTGCGCAATGTTATGGGTTTCTTTCGTTTTAATGGCATTCATTCGCGCTACATAAGATACCTGTCTGTTATGTAATGCCCTGTTATACTGCATTACTGTGTAATATCTATGATTTCTATAGCCGTGGCATCATTATGATGGTATGAAGAGATGGATTCATTCATGTAGGACGCCACTGAAGGCCTAGGTGTAAAATGCACGGCCCGCCACTGTTTTTAACATACAGCGAGCGATTCACAAACAAATGACTCATATACTGAATTGTTCAAAAAGGTGAGTTCGGTTTGAATCTTTAACTGAACTGAATCGGTGATTGAATCAAGATCTGACTCGCTTAGTGATATGTAAGTTAGACTAGCAGGAATATCCTAGCCTTGATTAAAAAAAACTAATGTTATATACAGTGGGGTAAAAAAGTATTTAGTCAGCCACCAATGTGCAAGTTCTCCCACTTAAAAAGAAGAGAGAGGCCTGTAATTTTCATCATATGTATACCTCAACTATGAGAGATAAAATGAGGGAAAAAAATCCAGAAAATCACATTGTAGGATTTTTAAAGAATTTATTTGCAAATTATGGTGGAAAAGTATTTGGTCAATAACAAAATTTCATCTCAATACTTTGTTATATACCCTTTATTGGCAATGACAGAGGTCAAACGTTTCTGTAAGTCTTCACAAGGTTTTCACACACTTGTTGCTGGTATTTTGGCCCATTCCTACATGCAGATCTCCTCTAGAGCAGTAATGTTGTGGGGCTGTCTCTGGGCAACATGGATTTTCAACTCCCTCCAAAGAGTTTCACCCCGGGGTGCGATCTGGGACGACCCGCCCCGGCCCTAGGCCACTCAAGGACCTTGAAATGCTTCTTACGAAGCCACTCCTTCGTTCCCCGAGAGGTGTGTTTGGGATCATTGTCATGCTAAAAGACCCAGCCACGTTTCATCTTCAAGGCCCTTGCTGATGGAAGGAGGTTTTCACTCAAAATCTCACGATACATTGCCCCATTCATTCTTTCGTTTACACGTATCAGTCGTCCTTGTCCCTTTGCAGAAAAACAGCCCCAAAAACATGATGTTTCCACCCCCATGCTTCACAGTAGGATGGTGTTCTTTGGATGCAACTCAGCATTCTTCTCCTCCAAACACGACAAGTTGAGGTTTTACCAAAAAGTTCTATTTTAGTTTCATCTGACCATATGACATTCTCCCAATCCTCTTCTGGATCATCCAAATGCTCTCTAGCAAACTTCAGACGGGCCTGGACATGTACTGGCTTAAGTAGGGGGACAAGTCTGGCACTGCAGGATTTGAGTCCCTGGCGCGCAGTGTGTTACTGATGGTAGCCTTTTGTTACTTTGGTCCCAGCTCTCTGCAGGTCATTCAATAGGTCCCCCCGTGTGGTTCTGGGATTTTGCTCACAGTTCTTGTGATCATTTTAACCCCACGAGGTGAGATCTTGCGTGGAGCCCCAAATCAAGGGAGATTATCAGTGGTCTTGTATGTACTCCATTTTCTAATAATTGCTCCCACAGTTGATTTCTTCACACCAAGCTGCTTACCTATTGCAGATTCAGTCTTCCCAGCCTGGTGCAGGTCTACAATTTTGTTTCTGGTGTCCTTTGACACCTCTTTGGTCTTGGCCATGGTGGAGTTTGGAGTGTGAATGTTTGAGGTTGTGGACAGATGTCTTTTACACTGATAACAAGTTCAAACAGATGCCAATAATACAGGTAACCAGTGGAGGACAGAGGAGCCTCTTAAAGAAGAAGTACAGGTCTGTGAGAGCCAGAAATCTTGCTTGTTTGGTTTTTTAAGGGGGACCAAATACTTATGTTTACGAGGAATTACCATAATTATTTAAAAATTATACAATGTGATTTTCTGGATTTTTTGTTTCTCATTTTGTCTCTCATAGTTGAAATGATGAAACTCTATGATGAAAATTACAGGCCTCTCTCATCTTTTTAAGTGGGAGAACTTGCACAATTGGTGGCTGACTAAATACTTTTTTGCCCCACTGTATATATGTGTGTGTTGGTGTTTCCTGAGTTGGTGTGAGGCAGAGCATTTGCTTTTAAGTTTCTGCTCATGCGGAGAGACATAAAAGAGCAATCCAACCACCCACTGTCTCCTCCTGACCACCCAATCACAAAACACATCCCTCTTTTGTCAGGCAATTTCCTTCGGGATGTTGAAAACTTCCCTGGCTGATTCAAAAACAAAAGGAAATAGTGAATTATTTTTAGATGTGGAATGGGTTCCCACAAAGATGAGTTTAATCAATTGTAATTAATTCTCCTGGTTATGAGCAGTGGAGCCTGACGAGTCAAAGAAGGGGTTGATGATATTGAACTCCATTGAAAACCCATTAATGCCTAATAAGAGAGGGGAAGTGGAAAAACTATGGTGAGATATGAAAGGCGACTAATGTGAGAATCTAAATGTGCTGTTCCTCCTAGACAGATCTGGAACTTGAAGGCTCACCTTTGCTCATGCTTTCATCAAGAATGATTGTTACAAATGAGAAAGAAAGGTTGACAGACTAATGCTTAAAGTGACATGTCTTCAGGTTGCTCCCTTTCTGTCAGTTTGTCCTCTGCTTC
This sequence comes from Sinocyclocheilus anophthalmus, assembly GCA_018155175.1. Taxonomy (NCBI): domain Eukaryota; kingdom Metazoa; phylum Chordata; class Actinopteri; order Cypriniformes; family Cyprinidae; genus Sinocyclocheilus; species Sinocyclocheilus anophthalmus. The sequence continues at coordinate 756,579 of JADLZN010009491.1, read as the reverse complement.
AAAAACTCTGGACAGTGCAGGCTCAGCTAATTATCAAACATTTATTCTGTCTTTTAGGCTGAACAAAGAGGAATCGGTCCACATGGCACACACACACCACCTTTAAAGACATTGTAACCTTGCCTTCACTTTGCTTTCCATTCATTCGTTTTGTTTCAAAACGGGAATGATGCAGACAGACAATAGCACTTGAGAAATAATTAGGCACTCTCAAAGATGCTTATCAGATTCCATATGAAATGACTCTAATAACTCTGGGCTTACAGCAGCATTTCACAAACAGCCCTATCTAAAGGAATGACTGCTAAGGATAGGCATGAGATGCTGCATATCAACTTGAGAGCAATGGCCTGGTGCTGAACTTATTGAGAAACAAGCAAATGACACGGTTTCATCAAAAAGTTCTCCTCTACTACATTACACTCCCTGAACTGATAACGTAACTCTGAAAATATGTTGACTTCAGCGGAATTCAGTTCCCTCTCATAAAAGTGGATACATATTTGTTAACCTCTTGACATTATTACAAATCATAAATTATTGTTTTTATGAATAAAGCAATGGTTGTAACATCAGTGACATAAAACAATTCATTTTCTAATATGACATCTATTGCATTGACTAAAATGAATACATTGTACCATTAAATCACTTAAAATAAATTAAATAGTCAATTATTAATTATTTAAATTTGATTGCAAACTCACTGGCTGCATCCAAAATCGCATACTTCCCTACTATACAGTAGATGAAAAGCAGAATGTGACAAAAAAGTATGTCCAAATTCACAGTACTCATGACAAAGTAGGCAAAAAGTACCCTGATGACCTACTTCTTCCGGCCAGTTACTGAAGTGTGCATACGATGGACACTTTACTGTCCCATGAGGCCATGGGAGAGGATTTGTGAATGGCAGTGAAGGGACTCAACTGACACTGGTAGGTCATGTGATATTGACTACATGGCGAATGTAGTACATCCGAATTTCATTCATACTACACACATTCATACTATATAGAACATACTCTTTTAGCAGTTGAGAAATAATAAAAAATTGTATGTGATTTCAGATGCAGGACCATGTGTACAGCTTCTTTTCTTCTGAACTTGAACCTTTCTGACTTTTTGGTATTTCAAAAAAAAAAAACTTATTTTTGAATAACAAAGTTATTTTAAAATTATTTATATTAGTAATGAATTGTTTTTTGTATATTTGTTAAGCTTTTAATACTGACCTTAATGTAACCTAAAACCACCAATGTTATTTTAAAATTATTTATATACTAAATTAATATGTTTTTTCCATTGACTCAAAAACTACACAATACCATAAACCATTTAAAAATCGTTAACTAGAATCAGAATTAGCTTTATTCCCAAGTGTGGGCAAACACACAAGGCTTTGTTTGTGTTTTTTAGGAGCTCTTGGGATACATATACATGACAGCATATACCTGTATGACTTGAGAACAGAAAGAACAATTGAATAAGTAAGACTAAGAAAAAAAAGTATATTATTAATATGTTTAAATCTAACTGCAAACTCTCATGTGCACAGCCTCTGAACTTGCACCTTTAGACCTTTTTTCAAATATGGTAGAGAGGGGGGGGTGGGGGGAGGGAACGGCGTTGGGGCCGTACTTTGATATATCTTGTATATTTTAAACTATAACCCACAGATAATGAACTCTCAAGAAATCTTATCATTAGAGACTACTAACAACTATCATGAACAAGTAAAATGCGTTTTGATAAATTATTCTTTGAAATATAAACAAATCAGCATTATGACTTTGCAGAGCTATTGGCCTATATGAAAAATGAAGAAAAACATTTAAAAGTTATATTAATATTTTCACTATGTTTACAAGCACTACAGTCTCCAAACAAATAACACACATCAGTTTAAAGGGTGTCATATGATGCGATTTCAAGTTTTCCTATCTCTTTACAGTGTTACAAGCTGATTGTGCATAGATAAGATCACTGAAGTTGCAAAGACTAAAGTCTCAAACCAAGAGATATTCTTTATAAAAGTTAAAACTGCTGCAACGCCCCCCTAAAATGGCTCGTTCTAACGCCCCCACATATCTACCTCACGATGTGGAGATTTGCATAATGCCGCCCAAATGTTCCGCAAAGAAAGAAGGCGTGGTTTCAGTAACGCAGTAGTTAGTGTTGAAGCAGCGAGTCAGGGAGATGCTGTGTGTTTCTAGACGAAAGCAAAAGCACTTTATTTGTCCTTCCAAAAGTAGATGCATTTAGGAACCTTTAAGATTACTTACAACAGAACAGCATGCATTTTATGGAACGACCGTTTGTGAACCTAGGAGAGGACGTGGTTAATCTGACTTTGCTATTACAAGCTGGCACTTCTGAATCAGTACGGTTTTGGTATTAGTTAAGTAGTGCTATTGGACTGTTCAAATGGCGGAGTTTGGCGCATCGGTGGTGTGTGTGTGCGCGCGGTGCGTTGTGAGAGAGGAGAGAGAGGAGACAGGGTCACAACCGTCTTAACAGTGGCTTGTGTACTGCAAACACATATCAGCTTCATCACTGTGTCTGTCATGCGATCTGTTCACCTTTCGGGCTTTAACTGATGGTAAAACTAATATTATTATTTACTGTCTTTACATTTATTTTGAAAGCTGAAGCTCGGGATTATGGTAAGGGGCGTTACATTTCCAACGCGTGCTTGTGGTGTTCGGCCGATCACAATGCACTGGGTCAGCTGGCCAATCAGAGCAGACTGCGCTTGTCGGAAGGAGGGACTTTGTAGAAAACGAAGCGTTTGAGAGAGGTGGGGCATAGAGGACCTACAATAATGTACAGTATTTGAAAAATTGTGTGTTTTTTTAACATTAAAGCATGTCAACATATTCTGATACACCAAATACACCAAATAATTATCTTTAAGAAAGCATCATATGACCCCTTTAACACAGAAAGAATAGAGGTATAGTTATTTTTGTCCACCCTTCTTTGAATTTTTGGTCTGTACCATTGTTTGCACAATAATACACAATAATCTGTTGTGTCATCACTTTCATGATCAGACCTTTTTTTTTTTTATATTCACCTGAAAGTTACCTGAAACCATTAGTGTTATGTTCAAATTATTTATATTATTTTTCCCCCTTGGTAGACCAGGGATTTCCAACCCTGCTCCTGAAGAGCTACTGCCCTGCATACTTCAGCTCCAACACACCTGTCTGTAATTATCAGGTAACACCTTGATTAGCTGGTTCAGGTGCATTTGATTGGGGTTGGAGCTGAAATTTGCAGGACAGTAGCTCACCAGGAGCAAGGTTGGAGACCCCTGTGTTAGACATTGCCCTATTTAACCTGGGAAAAACAAATCAAAACAAAATAAAATAAATAGAATCAAGCCATTCCATATTATTTAATGTGGAGTTTCTTGTACTATAAATCTTTTACCTGGAAAGACCAGAATTAAGAGGCCAATGAGTGGAAGAGATCATAGTACACAAAACTGGTTTTGAGAGCCGCAGGGATGGAAAGTACACTGTGTGCCCATTGATGTGGACTGTAGAGACTTCACACCCTTCACACTGTTTGCTGACTGTAGAACATGAAAAGGCAAGAGGAAAACTGTTGCTTTACTGCCTTTTTATGGCCTTTTAAACCTTTTATTCATATTACTGTTGAAAGAAACAAGAAAGTTGAGGGAAAGAGTGGGAATAAGACATGACTCAGTCTGGGTTCCTGTGAGCCAACAGCTCTTACACATCATGAGCACTTGCTACGCATTTTTCTTCTGGTTTCAACTGCCTGCATGTTCCTGTCTTTGAGCTATCAAGATAGATACCCAGTACATTAAAGAGTGACTAAAAGAGAATGATATTGATGAATAAAAAAACTAATCAGGGACAGACAAGATACTTGTGAGAGACCCTCTAAATCAGGGATCCTCAAATCCGCGAGATCCACTTTCCTGCAGCGTTTAGCTCTAACCCTAATCAAACACACCTGAGCATGCTAATCAATGGCTGCATCCGGAGGCACCAGCATTCCAAGGCAGGAAGGCATCAAGGCACATCCGAATCCAAATTCTGCTTCACTTCCTGTCTCCGGAGGTACCTTCCTCTGATCGAATTTGGAAGGCAGCATAGCTGTATCCTTCGCTGCCTTTGATATCCCACAATCCTGTACGTTCCATTCCGTGACGGTTAAGCTAAAAAAAAAAGATGGTGTCTGAAAGTTGCGTTTGGTGGTCAGTTTGTGTGTAAATGTATATTTCAGACTAACTTTTTGCACTCTTGATGTTATTTCTAGCGAGAAATCAGTATTATAGTAATTAAATATTCGTTTAGTTATCACAAAATCTCGTTCTGTTTTGTTGTAGATCATTAAACCGTTACATTGCCTCAGAAGCCTGTCTGAAATCAGTTTCATGAGGTGCCTTCGTGCAAAAACGCTGCCTGCAAAGTCACTGCCTCATACGGCAGCAAGTCAGCTGCTTAAGTTTTCGGATGCAGCCATAGTCTTCAGGATCATTAGAAAATCATAGGTAGGTGAGTTTTATCAGGGTTGGAGCTAAACTCTGCAGCGCATTGGCCCTCCAGGGCATGATTTGAGAAACCCTGCTCCTAAATGTAGAATCGGGCATGCTTTAAAACAGGGGTGTCCAATCCTGCTCCCGGGGGGGGCCACTGTCTTGCGCAGTTTAGCTCCAACCTCAATTAATTATCTAGAAACTTCCAGGCAGGTGTGTTAAGGCTGGTTGGAGCTAAACTCTGCAGGACAGTGGCCCTCCAGGACCGAGTTTGGACACCCCTGCTTTAAAAGATAGATAACCAGACACACAAGCTTTTTAAAGATGGATAAAATGCTGCAAATAATAAGTCCGATGGACTGAGGTTTGTTAACCACTGCTGAAATAACAGTAAATCTGAAATGTATGTTCTGTGAGTGCCATCTAATGGTGGGAGGCTCTTTAATTTACGCGCCAAATGACATGCCAAGTCACAGAAGGTCTGGGCCAATTTAATACACTATAAAAGGTTTAAACTTGGTAAAGGGTATATCCTACAGACTCTAATTAAAATCTCCTCTTTATATTCCAGTGAAATAAGCATGAATCACCAGAATTAAAGGGAATAGCTCTGCCCTCTTTACGATAATTGGCACAGCTGATCAGTGTCACAAAAGGATGTTAAATCACCTTATAGCGCTCTCTTAATGAAAGATTAATTCAATCCTCCTCCTTGTCTCACTCATTCACATCTTTGAGGTCACCAGTCCTAATAAATCAAAACCTCTCCTCAGTTTTTTCTCTGGCCCGTCAATGCGTCAGCTTAATTCTCTTTCTTTTCATGCATAAAGGACAGATTTGTCCACTGTAGACTTCCTTCTGACAAACCTCTTCTCCCATAATGTCCTGACAGGAACCTGTGATTGATGACACATTTAATGACTAAGCAACAGAGGGATTTACTGTCCTATAAATGTTTCATTAAAATGCATTACACCTGTGCAAGAGTGGCTCTTTCAAAGAAATGAATCCTGGCTCTGAAATAAAAACTGAAATTAATCAACGTGTGACATTTACCTAAAGGGAAATCCCATGAGTATACATATATATCTGCAGTACTTTTTATCCTCATGTAGTAGTATGTTAATGCTGTAGTAAGGATATATAGAGATGCTCTATATTGCTTGTCAAATAATAGCTTATTAATCTCACTATATTAACTTCACATTTTCTCTGCTACATTCACAAGGCACTATTCTTTTCTGCATTCTGTGAAACTGTTTCGAATTAAGAAAAGTGCTTAGGCCACATTTGAATAGAATGGAATAAAACAAAATAGAACAGAACAGAACAGAATATAAAAGCACACAGGGGTTATGATTTTTCTGCATATTTAAGTGTAAGTTAGTGTAGTGGGTGGGAAAAGGGGAGAAAACAACCAATAAAACACAGACCTACAACAAACTCATTTTAGAGTAATGAATATTAAAATATGAGTATAGGGAATAGGTTAGGGGCCAACTTGATATGTTTTAAAAATATAACCCAATGATAACAAACTCAAGAAATCTTATTTGCGGCACCCATATCACCCAAGACTGGTTACCCACTGAAGCTAAGCAGGGCTGAGCCTGGTCAGTACCTTGGTGGGAGACCTCCTGGGAAAACTAGGTTGCTGCTGGAAGAGGTGTTAGTGAGGACAGCAGGGGGTGCTCACCCTGTGGTCTGTGTGGGTTCTAACGCCCCAGTATAGTGACAGGGACACTATAATGTCAACAAGCACCGTCCTTTGGATGAGATGTTAAACCGAGGTCCTGACTCTCTGTGGTCATTAAAAATCCCAGGATGTCTTTCGAAAACAGTAGAGGTGTGACCTTGGCATCCTGGCCAAATTCGCCCATTGACCTCTGACTATCATGGCCTCCTAACCACCCCCATAACTACTGATTGGCTTCATCACTCTGTCCCCTCTCCACCAATAAGCTGGTGTGTTGTGAGCGTTCTGGCGCAGTACGGCTGCCGTCACATCATCCAGGTGAATGCTGCACACTGGTGGTGGATGAGGAGATACCCCCTGACAATGTAAAGCGCATTGAGTGCCTAGAAAAGCACTATATAAATGTAATGAATAATCATCATTAGAGACTACTAACAACTATCATGAACAAATAAAATACGTTTTGATAAATGATTCCTTGAAATATAAACAAATCAGCATTATAACTTTGGAGAGCTATATATGAAAAATAAAGAAGAACATTTAAAAGGTCTATTAATATTTACATTATGTTTACCAGCATTACAGTCTCCGAACAAAAAACACACATCATTTTAACACAGAAAGAATAAAGGCATAGTTACATTTTTGTCCACCCTTCTTTGAATTTTTCGTCTGTATCATTGTTTGCTGAGCATCACAATAATCTGTCATGTCATCACTTTCATGATCAGACGTACTGCTGTATCAGTGTCTTTATTTGCACATATTTCATTTGAAGAAGACATGATGAAATATGTGTGCACACGCGGTGCTGGATCCTGTTTGGAGCACGAGAAATATGAAATACATTGGAGATCAAAAGTAGAGAACAACCTATAATTTCCTAAATTTCAATGGTCACTGCTTAGTCCTATTTGAAGTATTCCTAACAGGAGTAGAAGGGCAGTTTTTAAGCATATTTAATAAATTAATTGTTTTCTGAAGCACAGTATAAAAAACGTAACCCTCTATGGGATATCGTCATTTATAAATGACGCTAAGAAAATTGCATTTAAAATACAATATTAATGTTCAACCGGACATACCCTCAACCAGTAAAATTAAAATGTATTAGCCATGTGCTTAACATTTTTGGTAACTAAGTAGTAAAGGAGACATTAGCACATGTTAGGTCACATGCTCTCAAGACTCCAGAGTGAGCTCATTTTAGACTAGAAAATGCATATAAATTCAAGTTATAAAAAATATAATTGTACATCCAAATGTGTTTTCTAACGTTTTTTGTCATTTTTAATGCACTTTTATAAAAACAACAACTCAGAGACCAACAAATCTGAGCGTCATGCATAACTGACAAAGTCCTAATTGATGATGCATGTTTTGTGTAGCTGGCACTATTGACCAGCATTGGCGGGCAGTATAATAGCCTTTATGCATGTGTTTTAGGTTAATTTTTATAAGATTTATGGAAGATGGAGAGACAGATCTGTACTTATTTCAGAAAGTATTGATTATAGTGATATGAGTGCATCTGAAAATCAGGTTGTAGTAATAAAACAAGTTGTTGAGGACCAAGGAGGATAGAAGCAATGAGGGTGAGGGCAGTGATAAAGAATAGGTTGTTGTGGAAGTCAGGCATTTGGGTACATTATTGTATGCCAGTTTGAAAGATGTGATCCATACAACAACCAGAGGTCAGGAAAGATGCCAATGTCTATTGACATTACTATACTGACAGACAGCGATGCTCCAATGATGACTGCACAAGTCAACATCTACTTATGTGTGGGTTGTGTGGGGTACACTGAAAAAGAAGAGTCTTGTGTACTTTCACTTGTGCTTCAATAATTAATTTGAAATTCCAAGATGAAACACAATGTTAACGTTGTTTTAATGCTTTTGAAACAATAAGACATGGTTTTCAGGCAGTGAAATTGCATCCGAATTTGTGTCAAGTTTTAGACATTTTCACGCTCGAGTTCCAAATCAAATATAGCAGCACAAGAAAAAAAATGAAAGTTCATAAAGATTTTTAATGGTTTTTTTTTGTTTTTTTAAACAGTAAGACATTTTAACTTCTTTTCAGATTTTGTGTTTATTGTGTGTGAAGGTCTAACGTGCAGCAAGGTTAGTTTTTAGAATAAATAAAAAGAAAACAAGTAGAAAGAATAGAAAGAGAATAGAGAATGTTAGTGTTAGAGGCTCATTTTGAAATAAAAATAAAAACATGTCAATAGAACAGAAAAAGAATAGATAATGCTTGTGTTAGAAGGTCATTATTTATAATAAATAAAAAGAAAATAAGTAGAAAAAATAGAGAAAGAATAGAGAATTCTAGTGTTAAATGCTCTTTTCTTTTTAAATAAAACAAGTAGTTAGATTAGAAATAGAATAGAGAGGGCTAGAGTTAGAGGGTCAAATAAAGATGAAAGAGATGTATTTTCAGCCGTTTCTTGAAAATTATTAAGGACTCTGCTGCTTGGATTGAGTTGGGCAGGTCATTCCACCACGGGGGAACAGTTAATGAAAAAGTCCATGAAAGTTTTATCACAGGTTGAATGCAAAATGTTTCAATATCATGACCCTTTCAGTCATTGCAAAGGAAGTTGGTCGTTCCAAGTCTGTGATTTCTCAAATATTGCAGCTTTACAATGACACTAATACATTCAAGTCCCCCAAAAAGGTGAGTTATCCACATAAGACAAATGTAAAAATTTACATTTTTTAAATATAATTCAAACATATGTAGTAAAATGTATTAAAAACAAATTTCTGTATGTGGAATTTCAGACATGAATTATAAATACAGTGGGGCAAAAAAGTATTTAGTCAGCCACCAATTGTGCAAGTTCTCCCACTTAAAAAGATGAGAGAGGCCTGTAATTATCATAATAGGTATACCTCAACTATGAGAAACAAAATAAGAAAAAAAAAATCCAGAAAATCACAATGTAGGATTTTTAAAGAATTAATTGGAAAATTCCTCTGTAAAATAAGTATTTGGTCACCTACAAACAAGCAAGATTTCTGGCTCTCACAGACCTGTAACTTCTTCTTTAAGAGGCTCCTCTGTCCTCCACTGGTTACCTGTATTAATGTCATCTGTTTGAACTTGTTATCAGTATAAAAGACACCCGTCCACAACCTCAAACAGTCACACTCCAAACTCCACCATGGCAAGACCAAAGAGCTGTCAAAGGACACAGAAACAAAATTGTAGACCTGCACCAGGATGGGAAGAATGAATCCTGCAATAGTAGCAGCTTGGTGTGAAGAAATCAATTTCCCCTCCTTAAACTGTGGGAGCAATTATTAGAAATTGGAAGACATACAAGACCACTGATAAGCTCCCTCGATCTGGGGCTCCACGCAAGATCTCACCCCGTGGGGTCAAAAGGATCACAAGAACTGTGAGCAAAAATCCCAGAAACACACGGGGGGACCTAGTGAACGACCTGCAGAGAGCTGGGACCAAAGTAACAAAGGCTACCATCAGTAACACACTGCGCCTCCAGGGACTCAAATCCTGCAGTGCCAGACATGTCCCCTGCTTAAGCCAGTACATGTCCAGGCCCGTCTGAAGTTTGCTAGAGAGCATTTGGATGATCCAGAAGAGGATTGGGAGAATGTCATATGGTCAGATGAAACCAAAATAGAACTTTTTGGTAAAAACTCAACTTGTAGTGTTTGGAGGAGAAGGAATGCTGAGTTGCATCCAAAGAAAACCATACCTACTGTGAAGCATGGGGGTGGGATTTTGAGTGAAAACATCATGCTTTGGGGGCTGTTTTTCTGCAAAGGGACCAGGACGAATGATCCGTGTAAACGAAAGAATGAATGGGGCCATGTACCATGAGATTTTGAGTGAAAACCTCCTTCCATCAGCAAGGGCATTGAAGATGAACGTGGCTGGGTCTTTCAGCATGACAATGATCCCAAACACACCGCCCGGGCAACGAAGGAGTGGCTTCGTAAGAAGCATTTCAAGGTCCTGGAGTGGCCTAGCCAGTCTCCAGATCTCAACCCATAGAAAATCTTTGGAGGGAGTTGAAAATCCGTGTTGCCCAGCGACAGCCACAAAACATTACTGCTCTAGAGGAGATCTGCATGGAGGAATGGCCAAACCCATCAACCAGCCCCACCCGCCGCGTGTGCGAAAACCTTGTGAAGACTTACAGAAAATGTTGGACCTCTGTCATTGCCAACAAAGGGTATAACAAAGTATTGAGATGAAATTTGTTATTGACCAAATACTTATTTTCACCATAATTTGCAAATAAATTCTTTAAAAATCCTACAATGTGATTTTCTGGATTTTTTTTTCTCATTTTGTCTCTCATAGTTGAGGTATACCTATGATGAAAATTACAGGCCTCTCTCATCTTTTTAAGTGGGAGAACTTGCACAATTGGTGCCTGACTAAATACTTTTTTTCCCCACTGTATATGTTGTTTGCATGATAACATGTTTATCAGTAATCCATACGATATATATATATTAAAGAAACTATTTAAAAACAGCATTTAAAAATTATTTGAATGTTATGAATATAGATTATAGTCTTAAATGTTTCTTAAAATTGCCTAAATAAAATAAATTATAAAACAAATAATTCACTGTAATATTAAACAATATTTTATGCAATAATTTTATTCCCATATTTTCTATGACCATTTCGTGAACATTTCTGCGTACGCCTGCATGTTTTATTGTGAGGGAAAAATGAACTTTTATTATGAAAAATAAAAGGCGCTTCCTGGTGACCTCACGCAGCGTCACTAACCTGCCAAATTGTTTTTCTGTATTGTGCGCTGCTCTGACACAGACAACTGATTATGAGAAGCTGAAGTTACAGAGAGCATCAAGAACAAGTGTATTTCAAGTACACTGGAGTGAGTTTGAATGAGTTAAACCTGTAGTTCTGTTTATGCAAGACAAGCATGAACCATGTTGTTGTTGTTGTTGTCTGATCATCTCTCTGTCTGTTCTAACAGCATGTCAGACCCTAAAAGAGCTGGAGCCGATGCTGGATCAGTGGTGTCAGACCCTCAACACTCCCAAAAGCTTCTAAGGGTCCTTCAGTCTTTCAGACAAGATGATTGTTTTCAAGATGCCGTGCTGGTTTTGGATGGTGAACAGATTCCTGTTCAGAAAAACATTCTGGCTGCTGCTAGTCCATACATCAGGTATGAGAATAAGCTTGAAAATGGGATACATTTGCATGAAACGAGATCAGCTCAGTAGAGCTGGTATGTTTGCTCAGACATGTAGCAGACCCTTGAGCAATGTGTCATATGGGTGTGCCAAACAGCCCCACCTTGCCTGTTGCTTGGGTCAATTAAAGGAATAGTTCACCAAAAAAAAAATAGAAAGTCATTTACACACCTTCATGTGACCTACTGTAAAAAGAAAAAAAGGAAACCAAAACGACTGCGTTTATGGATGCTCTAATATTCAATTAATAAACGAAAAATAAATCCACTAAAAAAGGCCATTACTTAAAATAAAATAAAACATAATGATAACATTTTTTATTTATTTTAGCTACATACAACATTAGCTACAACATTTCTTATTTTTGTTTAGTTTAAGTACTAAAATAACTAAAACTAAAACTTAATTTAAAAAAAATATAGACATTAAAAATTATTTTAAAAAATTAATACAAATGATAAAACACGCAACAAAATTACTAAAACTTTAACCAAAGTTAAAATGGAAACAGAAAATATAAAACTAAAATCTAATTCAAAATATGAACAAAAACACTTCTACGAATTGTGAGATTTACGAACAATTTGATTCATGGACTATTCATTAGAAGCAAATATTTTCACAGAAAGAATTGCTGCAATTTCCAATACTCATTCAAATCCCTGAATCGCTTTTCAAATTTAATTCACTGATTCATTTATCTGGGTTCTCAACTGTTATTCACAGACGTTCACTGAGAACTCGATGATTCCACAGATCTCATATCTCTTTCATGCTTAATATTCAAGTTTTCACAATAAGCAACAGCAAACAGAAAACACTGGTATTTTGGCGTCATTGATATCTAGTGTGGCATGTCTTCACACATCATAATCCAAGTCCACTTGATTGAATCACTGCAATGAAAGAGGCGTATGAGCTGGAAACATTGTATCAAGGCACTTTTGCATTATTGGTTCAACTGCTTATAGAGAAAAGTCCAGCATTTTTGGTCGGTTCAAGATTCTGTTGCAAAAAATTTTTTAAAAAAAAGGAAAGAAAGAAATGGTGTGCAGTACTCTAAACTAAAAACCTGATCACCAAACAGATCCTTGCACATCTTAAATCAGCTGAAACTGAAAATCCCAAATTTGTAGAACCTTTGCCATGCATTTTATATAACAATTCTCCATGATATTAGGTCAATTCTTTTATTAGCTCCACAGTGAATGCAAACTCATGTTATTCATGTTTCCAGGACCAAATTAAATTACAACCCACCAAAGGAGGATGGATCTGTATACAAAATCGAGTTGCAAGGAATCTCTGTCACGACCATGAGGCAGATTTTGGAGTACATTTTCAGTGGGGAGGTAATTATATTACTAACAAATACTACATAGATGTTTCCCTCAGTTATGGAAAACCTTGACTTTTACAATTTAGGTTTTCAGGCCCAGAAAAGTAATGGAATTATAAAATATTTATCAATAAACTTAAAAATAAAATATTTAGTTGCAGATTTCTTTCTGTGAGTGCAGTCTGTATAAAATGATTTTTAAAAAGTCATTATCCATTACAATTAATTCCATTATATTCATTTATTATTACAAACAGTTGGAAAGATTATGGAAAAGTAATAGAAATGAATTGGTCAAAATGTGTGGGAAAACTAGATATGAATTATGAATGTATGTCACAAACTATTGGGTTTCCATTGTCATAATTACAATGCTTTTATAGTTGACTGTTTGTAGAGTGGGCGAAGCAAAACTATTCTCTTTGGCGCTCTGGTTTCTAGATTACCCTGAGTGAAGACACCATCCAGGATGTGGTTCAGGCTGCTGATCTTCTGCTCCTCACTGATCTCAAATCCCTGTGCTGTCAGTTCCTGGAGAGCTGCATCACTGCAGAGAACTGCATCGGTATTCGGGTCTTCTCTTTGCATTACTGCCTGCACCACGTCTACCATGTGGCCACAGAGTACGTGCAGACTCATTTTCGTGATGTGGCCAATACAGAGGAGTTCCTGGAGCAGCTGCCCGATCGCCTGTGTGAGCTCCTGTCCATGGAGAAGCTCAACGTAGGGAATGAAAAGCACGTTCTGGAGGCAGTGGTCCGCTGGATCGCCCATGACATTGAAGCTCGGAGAGTGAGTGAAACAAATGTTTCTCAAGGGTTCCATATGCACAGCCATAGAAAACCATCAAACATAAACAGTTATTTAATTCATTTTGTAATGCAGTTATTTAATCTGAGGTAATATTGTTAATCAAAACAAACCATTAAACCAAAACATTTTAGTTGCTTGAAATAAAATAAACGTTGACTGAAAGTAAAATAAAATGAAAAAAAAAAAAAAGGTAGATAAAACTTCATTTCAGCTAGTCTCATATTTTGTTAAAGTTTTGTTTAACTTGAAGTACTAAAATAACTAAAGCTAAATTAAAACAAATAAACAAAACTGACTAAAAACTATATGTATAATTTTTTTTAAAGTATATAAAAAATGTATGTTAAAACAGAATATATATATCAATCTAATTCAATATATTAGCAAAAATTATAATAGTACATATTCAAATTAAAGAAATACTACTGCTCAAAAGTTAGGGGTCAGTAAGATTTTTAAAATGTTACAAAAAGTATCTTATGGTTACCAAAGCTCCATTTATTTGATCAAAAAGACAGTAAAAACAGTAATATTGTACAGTATTTTTACAATTAAAAATACATTTTTGAAGAATAGAATGTTCGAAAGAACATTTATTTGAAAAAACAAAATCTTTCATTTCTTTCAAACCAAAACTTACTGACTTAATTATTTATTAATATTTATTTGAGCTGATATTTACATCAGTCCTTTTTAAATAGGATACCTTTCTTCCAGGTCCATATGAAAGAGGTGATGTCTGCCGTGTGGGTTCAAGGCCTGGACCAGAGCTACCTCCAGGAGCAGATGCTCGGAGACTCCCTGATGAGGGAGGTGATACGGAATTGTTGTATGGAGTCGCTAGGAGGAGCAATGCAGCATGGGGAGGCACTGCTCGCTGCGTTTAAACCCCGCGGCTACTCTGAGTGTATCGTCACTGTAGGGGGTGAGGAGAGGACGTGAGTATAAGCATGCATAACATAAAACTAACTAGATTATGCAAGATTCGATTTTACTGTGTTTTTTTTATATTGCCCTGAATTCCTGCGTGTTTCCAATGCAGCTCTCGGAGGCCCATGGCAGCAGCGCGATGCATGTGTCCGCTTTACGACCGAGACAGGCAGCTCTGGATAGAACTGAAGCCAATGAATGAGAGGCGTGTTGGCCACGGGGTTGTGTCAGCAGGTTTGTGCTGTCTCAGCATTGTTTTGATGCTGATGTTTAAACAAAAGATGTTCACATTCCTCTGTTTTTCATTTAGATCTGTCTTATAATTATTTGAACTGTAAGGCTCATGCATCATGCATCATTTTTCACAATTATAAACAATTCCAGTGATCTCCACTACTGTTCAAAAGTATGGGGACAGTTTTTTTTTGTTTTTTTTAAGAAATTAATATTTTCATTCCATAGGAAGTATTCAATTAATCAGAAGTGAGAGTAAACTAATGTTACAAAATATCTATATTTCAAATTTTCGTTTTTTACGTTAATAAAGATTTTTAGAGCAACAAATCAGCATATTAGAATGATTTCTGAAGGATCATGTGACACTGAAGAGTGGCTGATGAAAGTTCAATTTTGCATCACAGGAATAAATTATGATGTGAAATATACTAAAATAGAAATCAGGTATTTTAAATTGAAAAAAATTTATATTTCACAATATTGCCATTTTTATTGTGTTTCAAATCAAATAAATGCCGTTTTGGTGAGCACATAACAAAAAAAACATTAAAAAAACTTAACATACAAATGAAAGAAAATCCGTAGCTTAAAAATTATCCTGCTTCAATCTGCTATTTGTTTAGCGTGTGGTCTGGAAAAGATGTAGAACCACATCCTGTCTTAAGTTTAGTACATCCCACATCAATATAAAACCATCATATGCTCTCCTGAGCATTTCCAAAAATCCATTGAATCTGTTAATAGATTTACTGTAAATAGATTAAACTTCAAATGACTCTTTGAAATTATTTACGGAGTCTTACTTGTGGTCATTTTTGACCACAAGTAATCTTCTTCCTGAGGATTATTGGGTTTCTGTGTGTTCTATTATTGTTTAATGACTGAATTGTAGTTAACTGATCATCTGTCTGTCCAATCAGAGGGGTACCTGTTTGTAATAGGAGGAATGAATGAGAATAAAACTGTCTTGAGCAGTGGAGAGAAATATGACCCAGAGACCAACACCTGGACCCAAATCCCACCGATGATGCAGGTATTCCTCTTTCGGTATTCCGTCTGCCAAGTGTATGGGAATGCTACTATTGGAATAACATTAACCATCATAGTTTATTAACTAAATTAACCATCGTAGTTTATTATAGATATTTAGAGATAAAATTTGGTAATAACCAATTTGGTATAAAGGAACTTGTTTATTGATTTTAGTTGGTTGAAAGTGGTAGATACTGTATAATTTCATCTTTATAGTGTAGTTCTTACATTGACCACCAGGTGTCAGTATTGTGATATTGTATTTTCTTGTGTCTTTCCAGGCCAGACAGCACTTCGCCATTGCAGAGTTGGATGGGATGATCTATGTTTTGGGTGGAGAGAACGAAGACACTGAGGTCCTCCTCACGATGGAGGTGTTTGACCCCCATTGCAGTGTTTGGAGAACACAACCAAAAATGACCACAGTTCGCAAAGTGAGATTTAGCTCTTCTTTTTTTTTTGTACAAATCTGCACACTTTCACTGCAATGCTCTCATGCTTCTCACACTTCTTCAGTTTGGTTGCTGTGCCACCATGAAAAAGAGACTGTATGTGATGGGCGGAGGATCATACGGGAAGATTTATGACTCTGTGGAGAGCTATGACCCCAAAACCCAGCAGTGGACAACAGTCTGCCCTCTTAAGGAAAGGAGGTAAAGTGTGTAAATTGACTTTTATTCATTTAGCAGGCGATTCTATTCAAAGCTATTTACAAACACTCACCTATTAGCTTGTAGATATAGTATGGCAATAATTCTTCTGTGCACAATCAATAAGTTAAATAAATAGTTCACCCAAAAATGAAGATTTGCTGAAAACTTACTCACCCTCAGTCCATCCAAGATGTAGATGAGTTTGTTTCTTCATCGGAAAAGATTTGGAGAAATTTAGCATTACATCCCTTGCTCACCAATGGATCCTCTGCAGTGAATGGGTGCCGTCAGAATGAGAGTCCAAACAACTTATAAAAAAACATCACAATAATCCACAAGTAAATGTAAGTAATGTGCAGGCTGCATGTTTGTAATAAACAAGTCCATCATTTAGACATTTTTAATGTGAAACCGTTGCCTCAGGCTAAAATTTGAGTCCTCTATCCATAATATTGCTTTCTCCAGTGAAAAGGTTTTGTCTTGTCTGATTCAGGAGAGAAATATGCACAGATTAATCACCGTTTAAAGATAGAACACCTTAATGATGGATTTGCTTCTTACAAACATGCAGCTCTTCACTTCACAAGACTGATGGACTGAAGTTAGATGGATTACTTGGGATGATTTTTTTAGCTGTTTGGACAGGCCTATACAGGTGCAGCTCAATAAATTAGAATGTCGTGGAAAAGTTAATTTATTTCAGTAATTCAGCTCAAATTTTGAAACTTGTGTATTAAATAAATTCAAGGCACACAGACTGAAGTAGTTTAAGTCATTGGTTATTTTAATTGTGATGATTTTAGCTCACATTTAACAAAAACCCACCAATTGACTATCTCAACGAATTAGAATACTTCATAAAGACCAATAAAAAAAAAATTTAGTGAATTGTTGGCCTTCTGGAAAGTATGTTAATTTACTGTACATGTACTCAATACTTGGTAGGGGATCCTTTTGCTTTAATTACTGCCTCAAAAGGCGTGGCATGGAGGTGATCAGTTTGATCAGTTTGTGGCACTGCTGAAGTAGTATGGAAGCCCAGGTTTCTTTGAAAGTGGCCTTCAGCACATCTGCATTTTTTGGTCTCTTGTTTATAATTTTCCTCTTGACAATACCCCATAAATTCTCCATGAGGTTCAGGTCTGGTGAGTTTGCTGGCCAGTCACGCACACCAACACCATGGTCATTTAACAACTTTTGGTGCTTTTGGCAGTGTGGGAGGTGCCAAATCCTGCTGGAAAATGAAACCAGCATCTTCAAAAAGCTGGTCAGCAGAAGGAAGCATGAAGTGCTCCAAAATTTCTTGGTAAAACATTAACAAGAAGGGGTGCAGTGATGTTGGTTTTCAAAAAACACAATGAACCAACACCAGCAGATGACATTGCACCCCAAATAATCACAGACTGTGGAAACTTAACACTGACTTCAAGCAACTTGGGCTATGAGCTTCTCCACCCTTCCTCCAGACGCTAGGACCTTGGTTTCCAAATGACATACAAAACTTGCTCTCATCTGAAAAGAGGACCTTGGACCACTGAGCAACAGTCCAGTTATTTTTCTCCACAGCCCAGGTAAGACGCCTCTGACGTTTGTCTGTGGTTCAGGAGTGGCTTAACAAGAGGAGTACGACAACTGTAGCCAAATTCCTTGACACGTCTGTGTGTGGTGGCTCTTGATGCCTTGACCCCAGCCTCAGTCCATTCCTTGTGAAGTTCACTCAAATTCTTGAATCGATTTTGCTTGACAATCCTCATAAGGCTCATGCGGTTCTCTCGGTTGGTTGTGCATCTTTTTTCCCACACTTTTTCCTTCCACTCAACTTAATGTTAACATGCTTGGATACAGCACTCACTGTGAACAGCCAGCTTCTTTGGCAAAAGAATGTTTGTGGCTTACCCTCCTTGTAAAGAGTGTCAATGATTGTCTTCTGGACAACTAACTGTCAGATCAGCAGTCTTCCCCATGATTGTGTAGCCTAGTGAACCAACCTGAGAGACCATTTTGAAGGCTCAGGAAACCTTTGCAGGTGTTTTGAGTTGATTAGCTGATTGGCATGTCACCATATTCTAATTAGTTGAGATAGTGAATTGGTGGGTTTTTGTTAAATGTGAGCCAAAATCATCACCATTAAAAGAACCAAAGACTTAAACTACTTCTGTCTGTGTGCATTGAATTTATTTAATACACGAGTTTCACAATTTGAGTTGAATTACTGAAATAAATGAACTTTTCCACGGCATTCTAATTTATTGAGATGCACCTGTATTACCAACATTTTGTGTAAGGGTCTGTATTTTTATATAACATCGGAAAAATCTGTCCGTGTGCCCTTGCAATTTGTTTCATAACATTTTAACTTTAAAAATTGGTGATGTAAGTTTATTACATTTAGGTAACCAGGTTTCCACAGAATAGGTGTGAAAGAGGTTACATTATTATTTGATAATGGAACAGCAGAAACATCATTCAGCATAACTTGGCCCCATGCATTCAAACCACAAATACTGGATGCTCAAAGCGGTATGCTCTTTGTAGGTGTGAATTTAGAGAATGCTTTTTCACATCCTGCCTATGATGCAGAGAAATGTCAAAAGTTAAACAGATTACATTTTAAGGCAAAGGCAGCACATCTTCATAAGGCTCTAACAGCTATGAGAACTGAGACACACCCTGCGATCTGTGATGCTTTACAAATGTGTCTTTTGAATAATAGTAGTCAAGGGACCTATCAGTCTAACCCATGTAACTGGAAACAATTGATCACCATCAAGAGGGACATAAATAGTCATTTTTCTTAGTGTTCTTGTCTTGTATGAAGTATAGTTTTGTCCATAGCTCTGTTACACAATCTAATGAGCTGCCTGGCTGCCTTCATCCTAACTGCCATGAAACCTCCTGAAACTGATTTGGGACACACTGCATCAGTGCTAACTACTGACGCAACAGAAATAGCACTTTCCACAAAAGACTTGACTCCTTACAATTGGTTCAAGACCTTAAGGTGATGATACACACGGGGCAACTTTTTGAGCAATGTTGCTGGACAATGTTGCCATCAACAGGCAACCAGGTGAGACACCGGGCCCACGAAAAAGTATCAGGATAGAAATTTGTTGAAAACATCTCAATGGGAAAGTGCCTAAGTAACATCACTCTGCAACATTGCCCAGCCACATTGCTCAAAAAGTTGCCCCGTGCATCATCACCTTTAGTCAAGGTAGTGCCATATTTAATGTGAGGAAGAGAAGTACAATGCGTTCATTAGATTGTTCAGCTGACAAATAATCTTTCTGATAAAAAACTTTCAATAGGCAAAAACGCCATAAAAGAGTTTTGCATATATATTATATATATTATATAGAGCGGAGAGGTAAGAGACATTTACAATGTTTGAAAAATATATGTATTTAAAATAAAAACTTTTAGAATTTTCTATTCATCAACATATTAGGTGTGAATGATTTCTGAATGATCATGTGACACTGAAAACTGGAGTAATGGCTTCGGAAAATTTAGCTTTGCCATCTCAGGAGTAAATTACATTTTATAACATTCGAATAGAAAACAGTTATTTTAAATTGAAATAATATTTCACATTATTAGTGTTTTTATTGTATTTTTGACCAAATAAATGCAGCCTTGGTGATCATACTTGAAAGATACTTCTTTCAAAACCGTTAAAAATCCTACAGACCCCAAACATTTGTTTTTATAAACATTTACTATATAAAACTCTTTGTACCATTTTCAGTACTTTTATATCATTTGCTGTACATTTATGATGGAACTTTTATAAATAATAAAATATTCATAGAGATGGGAAAAAAACAACTGGTGCAATGTAGTAGGTATGTTTTATGTATGTTTGCTAGGTATTAGTTTGATATCAAAATGATTAAATGAAGAGTTTCTCTGTCTGAAGTCTAAATTGACAAGTATTCTGTGTTGTCAACTATTTGTGCACTATTCCTTGATGGGAACGCGGCTGAGTTGTTTTCCTCAGGTTTGGCGCGGTAGCATGTGGGATTGGACAAGAGCTCTATATATTTGGTGGTGTGAGGAACAGAGACGCTGACAACCCAGAGTCCAGTCAGATGACCATCTGCAAGTCTGAGTTCTTCCACGATGAACTAAAAAGGTCAGCTCTTCAAAGCAACACTCGTACAGAGCAATACTAGAGTGATGTGTATGTTCATGCATGTCTTTCTTTTCTCACAGGTGGGTGCTTTTAGATGACCAGAACCTCTGCATACAGGCCACATCGTCTTTTGTTTATGGAGCTGTTCCCATTGGTGCCAGTATATATGTGGTTGGAGAACTTGACACTGGTAAGCTGATAAGGTCTTATAATCGTACTTTATCCTCTGTCTAGGAACGTCTTTGAGAAGGTCAGAAAATTCTGTGCTATGATAACTTATACATTCAAGATACAACTAGTGCATATTTTAACTTTTTTTACATTTTGAGAACCCAAGCATCAGCTACTTTAAAAATGTTACAAGCCACTAATGAATTAGTAGTTAATATAAAGCTACAATTTTTATTAAATAGTTAACTATATTAACGACAAAACTACATTAAGTATATATTTTTAAGAGATATTTTAGATATTTAAGGTTATAAATGAATATATATTAAATATTATTTTGAAGGCTTATTATAGTCAACTAAAACAATAAAAAAAGTTGTTACTTAAAAAATAATGTTAACTGAAATAATAAAATATTAAGAAAAATATTTTATTTCAATATAATATTTTGTTTCTAAGGAAAGCTCATGTACTAAAACAAACAAAAGTTAACCAACTTTATAGATTTTTTTATAGACTTTATAGATCACAACAAAACTACTAAAAAAATTTAACTAAATTTAAAATGAAAACTGAAAGTATAAAAATAAAAACGAATTCAAAATACTTATAAAAGCTAAATTAATACAATGATATTAAAATAACACTACTTTTTAATTATGTATCAGTACAATCAGGATAGTATTTATCTCTCAAAATCGATGATAATCTCAATTAGGGTGTTTAAATACAGCACTTTCACGTGTATACAACTAATTACTGTATATAATACACTTTTAAATTTAAACCATTAATGAATCAAAAACAATTATAAACAGCAGTATTTAAGCATTTCACTACAAAAATGCCACTAAAAAGGTTTGATTTCTGGAAATACTACTGAATGATGAGTTTAATGAATTGGTGAATTTTTTTTTGTGATCAGTTTATTGAAACGAGCTGTTTAAATTGAACAGATTTGCTAAGATGAGCCAGATGGCCATTTTGGAATAGTGTACACATAATACAACATGACAAATAATGTGTCTTCAAGCTGTTTGTGTAGAGCAGAGCATAAAATACTCACTGCATGATATACATTTCTTTATGTTTCCTCTGCAGGCACCAGTTTTGACTATGTGCGGGAATTCCGCAGAAGCACGGGTACCTGGCACCCCACCAGACCCCTCATGCCCTCTGATCTGAGCAAGACGAGCTGTGCCGCCCTACGCATCGCTAACTGTAAGCTGTTCCGCCTGCAGCTCCATCAGGGACAGTTCCGTATCCGAGTTCAATCCACATAAACAACCCGCATCCTCACCGCTGGCTTTATGTCACTCCTCCATCGTCTGCTGGTTTGGAGGAGGATGCAGAGGATTGTGAGATCACACTGGCAACAGCAGAGGTTTGCTTATAATGTGGGAAAGCTTGAATGAATTGTCCTGTTTTTTATGTTTGATGTCTTTTCTTAGAGGATGAATTCTACATCTTTTTTGGTTCCTCTTTACATGATTCCCAGTCACAGGAAATGCTGTTACATTAGATGGGACCTGCTCACTATTTTCATGCTTTATATGAATAGTTTACAATAGATTGTACCTAGCTGTTGTTGCAGCTTGTAACACTTTTGAACATTGGTGACGGAGGTGAAAATTGCCTATTTTATATCATTGTTAACTCTTAAATGTGGGTTCAGTAAGTAAGGGAACAAATCAAATCAAGAACTAATCAGTGCTAGTGGTATGTTCATATCAAACACAATTATGTTGCTAATGCAAGTGTCTGTCTAGCTACCGTAAAATCAAAGTTGAAATGACGTGTTAGAATATTGAAATGATTCTAAATCTCATTGCTCTTGAATTTTAAGGTCTCGGCTATATGTAATATTAAAACATTTAAATAAAAATAATTATATATAAAATACACAAAATACAAAAATATTTTTATTTTGTGTGTCGGTATACAGGCAACTTATGCAATTAAAAATAATAATTAATATATATATATTTTTTTTTTTTTTTTAATATTTTTGTTTTATAAATATATTTATCTACATGATTTGAAGTGCATAAGTTGCCTGGATTCCTTTTTTTTTAAAGTCCTTTTTATTAACAGTGCCCGGGAGAAATTTCAGCCTAGTTGAACTTTGCCAATAAGTACATTCTGCCTTATGAATTGTTAATATTTTTACTTTTGTTAAAAGTCCTGTGTCTGAAAATCTGTGTTTCATTTATGGAAAAAAAAAAATGCTGTTAAAAGCCCAGCTGTGGGGATTGTTTGTATTGAATTTGGATACCTGTGGACCTGCTCTTGTTCTGAAAATGAACCTTATAGAATTAAGCAGTTTTGCTATTACATTTGTTTAACAGATGCAATTAAACATTTAATTAGTCTCAACAGTTAATCTTAGTAGCCTTAGTTAATAGCCAAATAATGTTTTCTGATCTCAAGTACATTATCAAAAATAACATGAGTTTACATTTTAGTTTTTACTAATCCATATGCATTGTATTGTCAAAGTTGAAACTGAAAATGGTGGATATTTGCATATTTCATGTGTGTGTCTCTCTGGCTGCGTGATGGTCTGCCTGTCTTAACTGATCACATTTTACTGTTGGTCTCGTATCCAGGGACTCAAAACACCACAGCATGTCAGAAATAGATGCAAGTTGCTGGTCTCACCCTTATGTGGCGAGATGTATTTTGTGAATGACCTCTGAACTGGCTTTCCTTTCAGTGTTGGATGGTTTTGGCATCTGGTGACCCCATTTGTTCTGTGCATGATTCAGCTGCTGCTGTCTGTTCTAATTGAAGGGACGAACATTGCATATTCACCACCATTGAAATGCAGTCCAATAGCAGGAATAAATACCACACTTTCACATACTAGACACTAACATTTGTCAAAAATGCATCTCAAGCTATGAGAATGCAAACAAAAAAATTACAGGACCAGTTTGTGGTGTTTGTACCTACAGTCTATGGTTTGCACTTGTCACTAAATTAAAGATGTGCACTTACCAATGTTTGTGGAAGTTGTAATTTCTATATCACCACAAAATTTGCTGTTGTTATTGACGTGGAAGTACTGTCAGAACGCGGAGTATATCAACTATGCATGATATGTAATTTGTATTCCTCGCCAAGATTTCATACACAATACATGCTCATGAAAATGATCAACACACTCACTTTACTATAAACATTGTCATGACTCCATTTGCGCACAACACTAAAACACTTGGTGTCTGCCAGAACTTTGTGATTAATAAAATGTTTATATTATGCAAAGTGGTGTTCTGGTACTAAAGGCACATTTTCACTGTGGAATTCTCGTTTCCAGAGGTAATGTTGAAATCTGCCTCGTAATAAAATCTCATGCAGAAGTTGGTGGTGTGTCTTTTATGTGGTTGTTAAAACATGCATGAAATGAAAGGAAAATTAAAAACGGTTTTGTTCAAAACTAAAATTTTTAGACCATTTAAGGATTTTTTGATTCATTGTTTGATTCATTTGATTCATTAATTATCATGAGCATACTGTCACATCACTTAATGAAATAAAATCTCCTATGCCTTATGCTATATATAATCTTATATATACTTTATATTATTATGTTATTATCAATTATTTACGTTTTCAGTTATTTTAATTTAAAAATATAAAAGTAAATATTATAACTGTATGTATATATAGAGAGAGAGACGTCTATGGTTGAGAAATAATAATTTTCCAAAAATTAAACAATCAGGATGGTGGGTAATAAACAATGTTGAAGGGAAATGGGTTAATTGTCATGGAAAATAAGACTCACAATGCCAACATTTTATATTTGCATTAGAAAATTAAGCAGAACGAATAACATTTTATCAATTACTTGTCTAATAGCCCAATTAATAATTAAAAATAAGTTTTTTGTTTTCATTTTATTTGACGTTAA
Organism: Sinocyclocheilus anophthalmus; assembly: GCA_018155175.1. NCBI lineage: Eukaryota > Metazoa > Chordata > Actinopteri > Cypriniformes > Cyprinidae > Sinocyclocheilus > Sinocyclocheilus anophthalmus. Next base: position 731,918 of record JADLZN010009491.1, on the reverse strand, counting down.
AAGATTTTGCCATTTAAAATATGGCTTAAATTAATATCACAATCCCCAAAAAAATTTGCATAAAGAATACATCTCATTATCATAATTTGATACTAGAAAAATTTATAATATTTTGTTTTCTTTTGATTTTGAGTTGAAATGTTTTTGTGAAAGAATGCTTTATGGCTAAAATGCAATACAGTGGTTTCACACCAGTAACTTTGAAATCTTTCTGCGGTTTTAAATTCTACCAGTATTTAATATGATTCCTTCAGTTATAGAGATTTAAAATAGCGAGATGGCCTGCCCCATCAGGAAGGTGACAGTAGGTATTCGAGTGAATACAGCATCTGTTCACTCAAGTCATAATAACGTCTAAAACTGAAGCACACCTGGGAATTTAGTTTCTCGTAAGCAAGTTTTGATTGTTGCATAACTCTGGAATGTTAACAAAGTTTGGGTTTTTTGTGGCGTAACGGGTGTCTCATCAAAAGTTGTGTCTATGAATGTGTTGGGTCTTGTGTGTATGTGACGTGTGTATGATTAAACAGTGCAGGACAGGCATGGGATTAACAGGATTACTGAAGATAAACAGGATGGGGTAAATTCACCCAAACTGGGCTGCTCACATGACAGGACTTACATTTAACCAGAGATCTTGTGACTTGGGATAGTGATGGGTGGCTAGTGCTGCTCAGACAGGCATACTGGGTCTGTCCTGTATAGTAGAACATCCTTTGTGACCTCAGATCGTACCTGCAAAATGTGTGTATGAAAAAGGGCAGGTGTCGATTTCCAATACCTCATAGTCCAAGCTTTGAGGTCTTCAATATGCTAGTAATTTATATATAATTTAAATACTATAATAGTTTTTATTAATATTTCAAGTTAGCTTTAATTTTTATATCTTCAGTTCGATTTCAGTTTAATTTTACATTTTGTTACACGTTTTTGTGTTTTTCAGTTTTTGCTTTTTTTTATATTACTATTTATTTTTATGGTCAGTTTTTAATTTCAGTTTTAGGTATTTTTCGGGCTTCAACTTAAAATTACTTACTTTTTTATATTTGAAAAAAAAAATAAATTTTTATTTTAGATTTTCATTTTATTTTATTAATGAACAAAAATATTTTAATCGTTGAATAGAATATAATAATAATTATGTGTGCTACAATGGTGACAAAAATTCATGAAAACGGAAAAGAAATGAAGGTAAAAGAGCGTTGCTTTAAAAACATTACTCCAAAATATTTAATTTTATGATTGTATTATTTTATTTAAATGAAAATTAAATGAAAACAAAGCTTATTCTTGACCATTAATATTTTTTGCATTATGAAAGTATTCTCATGGAATTAAATCCCCAATTCGTATTGCACTATAACTACTGTAATCTAATTACTATCTATAATTTATCTTACTATTATTATTATAGTATATGACAGTATTTATAGTATTTATATATATCTATATATATATTATATAATAGATATATTGTTTTTATTACTATATGCAAAAAAATATCTTACTTAGGGCAATTTATATGTTATTTAAATGTATAAATTGTGCTAGTATTTATTGTACTGTCTTTAATTTGTTCTGATTAAATTAAAATAATTATTTTCATTATAAGGTTTTTTTACTGTGCAATAGAGTGTTACACCAAAATGAGAATTGAGAATTTTGAGGGTGGGAAACATAAAACGCCAGACGTAACTTGGGGAAAATGTGCTTCTTTTTCATGAAAATAATGTCATAATCCAAAAGTCTTAATGGTCCTAAAATAGACTTCACATGAAGAAAAAGTGGCACATTTAAATGAACCCACTACGCATCTTTGAGTTGTTACTTGCATACAAGAGGGTTTTCCTGTAAAGGCCCTATCATCAAAGAACCAAGCAACCACAGACAGCTGTTTCACTTTCAGCTTAAGTTTACAGCATGTGACTCTACTTGCAGTTTGTGACAAAGTGTTGCATATATGGTCCAAACATACTGAGTAATGCAAGTATGACGAGAAAAGACCAGAGCAAGGAAATTCTTTGTCCCAGTTGGAATGCATGCAACCCTCATTTGCATGTACTTTAAGTTATTTCAATAAACCCACCATGTTCACTCACCACAAACAAAAGACTTCTCTTTGCCATTTGATTTGATTTGTGAATGGTTTTGTACAGCCTGATTCTTCATCAAGGGACTGGTCAGGAGGCATGCAGACCATTCGATTGGTGAAGTCAAGTGATGTAGTTTGCTTTTCTTACTCACCATTTTGGTTGCTTACACAGCACAACATTACCACAGTATTCCCAGCAGGGATGTGGTGCCTTCATCCCAGCAACCAATGCGTGGAACAAGCCCTCAGCAAAAAGGCAGGGCAGTGTGTGAATGTTTAGATCTTTCCTCTGGGATTAATCAGACTGGTATCAGTCCTTGAGGTGGTGATCTCATTGTCTGTACTGACTCCACACCAAACACACTTCATACAGTATATCAGCAGAATTCACAGTGTAAGACACGTCAGTCCCACCCTCAAGTATGTCATCAGGAATGGTTGTGTGATCATTTAATACATTATAATGAGACACTGTATATGCCAAAATCTGTCTTCTAGGAAACTAAACACATGTCAGATAGCTTTGTGGGTTAAACTTTTTAAAGGAACAGTTCATCTAAAAATGAACGTTACCATTATTTACTCACCCTCATCATGTCAAAACAAACCCACTTGACTGTCTTCTTTGGAAAGTTAATTTCTGAAGAATGTTCAGCCCAATTATTTTCGAATAAAATTAAAGTGTTATATTTTCCTATATGGAAAAGAATGACTAAGATATTCTTAAGAAATAAAGTCATACCACTTTGGACAGATTATATTATTGAAAATAATAAAAGTATGACATTTTATTATGGAAAAGAGAGGCTCTTAAAAAACGAAAAAGTCACACTTGAACTAATTATATTATTGAATATAATAAATGTGGGAAGTTTTACTATATGGAAAAGAGTGACTAGGATATTTATAAGAAAAAAGGTCAAACAGATTTGGACCAGTTATATTATTTAGTATAATAGAAGTGTTAAATTATACTTTATAGAAAAGAGTGGCTAAAGAAAGTCATACAGGCTTGGACTGATTGTATTATTGAATATTATAAAAGTGTGAAATTTTACCATATGGAAAAGAGTGACTCTTCTGAAAGAAAGTCATACAGGTATCGATAATATTATTGAATATAGTAGAAGTATGAAATTTTATTACGGAAATGAGTGACTCTTAAAAAATATGGAAAAGAGTGACTGGGATATTTATAAGAAAAAAGGTCAAACAGACTTTTTATATTATTGTATATAATAAATATGTGAAATTTTCCTAGAAATGAGTGACAGATATTCTTATGAAGAAAGTCAAACAGACTTTGACCCAATTATTATTGAATATAATAAATATTAACTGTAAAATGTTAGTATATTGAAAAATGTGACTAGTATATTCTTATGAAAGAAACTTCTTTAAAAAATCTTAAGAATGTTCGGCCCACTTATTTACAAATATAATGAAAGCGTGATATTTTCCTATATGGAACAAGTGAGTAGGATATAAAGAATTATTACTGAAAATGAATTTTCTTATATGGAAGTTTTATTATATGGAAAAAAACTAACTCATACAGGTTTGGGCCGATAATCTTATTGTATATGATAAATGAGTGAAATTTTAGTATAAAAGAGTTATAAGAATATTCTTAGAAAAGAAAGTCATACAGGTTTGGACTGATTATATTATTGAAAGTAAAAAAGTGTGAAATTAAATATATGGAAAAGATGGACTATAGGATATTCTTAAAACAGAAAGTCATACAGATTTGGATTGACATGCCGGTCAATGATAACATATTGTTAATTTCTTGATCTATTTCTTTAAGTAAAACAAATGAGTTCCACTGGTGCATTATAGGCAATGACAGAACCAAAGAGCAGATAAGAATCTCACTTCCCTTTAACTTGCTGAAACAAAGACTGTTTCATAAGTCATTTAGCATCTGAGCACTGGTGCATTTCAGTGAAAGATTTGACCACTTGGAAATCTGGAAGTGTATGAACAAACATTATCTCTGTTGGTTTTGGTCATCTGCTCTGCACCACCATGGCTCCTTCTGATAAAATATGTTGTCAATAATGCATTAGGAACGATTACAAGCACAATAACATGGTTGTACAGAGGCGGGGGGGGGGGGGGGGGGGGGGGTTTCATTTTTGGGACTGAAGGCTTTGTTTAGAGTGTGGTGGCCCCACGCTTGGCTTCGGCCTCCCAAGAATCTGTGCACTTCATGCGGAATGAGAGCAAGCGGTATCCCAGTTGAAGTATCCCAGTTGAATAAATATCTAACTCAAATGACCAAATGTGGGCCTATTTATTTTCAGACTTTGCTTTTTAAGCCAAACAAAAGTCGGATGGAGGGCTGTGAACTGCAACACAATCAGGAGAATTTCAAACTTCTTAATTTTCTTGCATATTCATGATGAACATATAAATGCTTGTATGTTGGAGTCAAACTCAATTACTTTCAAAACTATTCTAAATGGTGATGACACACTTTGGTAATTCTCTAAAAATTCTAACATCATCATACTTTTTGTAATATCTGTTGAGTACAAAAAGAAAAAGACAAAACATCACAGTAACATGCTTTAAGGTAAATCAAAATTTCTGAATATGTTTTACCGGGTCAAGGCAGTTATCACACACACACATATATATATATATATATATATACATATACACAGATGCTGTTTGAAACACTTTTTAGTTGTTTCCTTCTATTGAGGCGTTTTTATTCTATATTGTACGTTTTAAACAAGACTGTGACAAGCCATTAAAAAGCCCGTACCATTTAAATAGAGCTGTGTAGAATATGGGTTTTTTATCTTAGTATTTCATTTTACAAAAAAGGAAAAATACAATAAAATCAAATAAAAATCTTTAATCATGGTCAACAAACAACTGGTTCCCATTGCGACAAATTACCCCACTATAGAAGCAATTAGCCACAAACGGCCAATGTGCATCTAGTAAGCAGTATTTTTTCTTTGCAGTATTGGTGGAAATGTTCAATAGCTCTTTTGTAGAAAGTGATTTTGAATATTCACACTCTGATGTTTATATAATTATGATATATTATGAAAGCTTGTGAACCACAGGACAGATGGCTCATCTTCAGCAACAAAGAAGCCTTAGAATTAATGTGTACAGAAAATGACAGTATGACATAAACTCTGCGTCCACTATGGCAAGCCATTTTAATATTAACTTTAAAATAAACAAGTATTTAAAAAAAAATACTAGTAAGTATCCAATAGTGACTAGTATGATTTACAATTTAATTTGTACTAAATATTTATATTATTTATATCTGAAAATCCCTATAAAATCAAAGGGCACGAATTTGCAATTTGCTTGCCAGCAACAATGGAAGCTAAAAAAAGATTAATAATAATAATAATATAGGGTTATTTCAGTTTTTCAGATTCAGATTTTTTCCCCACAATTGCAAGTTTACATCTCACAATTCACTTTATTTGCAATTATGAGGAAAAAAGTCAGAATTGTGAGATATATACTCAGAATTGCAAGATACTCTCAATTCTAAGAAGAAAAGTCCAAATTGTGAGATATAAACTCACAATTGTGAGAAAAAAGAAAAAACAAACAACAGAATTGTGAGATGTAAACTCAGAATTATGAGACAAACGTCTGAATTGTGAGATAAAAAGTCGCAATTATTTTGACATTTTTGTATTCTGTAGCGAAAACTGACTTCAATACTTGTCACTACAGGTATAGTGAGTATTAACAAAGGAATAGCCTAAGTACTAACATACAATGAAGCTAACTGGATAGATTTAAAGCACTATTTTAGTAGGCTATATAGTTGCTAGTGTGAAATTGAAAAGGTATACCATCATAATTCGACTGCATACTACTAGTAATTAAAAAACAAGTATTTGCAATGTAAAATCGAAATTAATGTTAAAACGGTTTGCCATATTTCACCATTTTGCTCGAGAGAAGGGAAGTGCGCGCTCCCTATCAAACAGAGACGCGCATCCGTTCGCCTCCCCATTGACGTCACTCCGGTATCACATGAACGAGCCGGGACCAATCCACACGCAGCCCTGTCGAGGCTAAGCTCTCGGTTCCTCCACCGAGGTAGAGAGGGGGGAAAAGACAGAAAAGGGAACCATGACTCCGAGCATCTGAAGAACAAATAAAATTGAACGCAGCGTGGATCTCGTACCTGGTAATTGTTTCGTATTCGAAGCGGGAAGATTGGAATAATATGCAGTGGAGAGAGGCGGAAGGGATACGGCAATGGCTCGAACATATTGAATAGCTCGCGACGCTCAAAGGAAAGACATTATACTTCATCGAACCTTCCTCATCTTGACGGGCTCATTTAATGGCTTCAATCCTCGCCGTCACCGACCCTTGTCTTTTGCGTACCACTGTTGAGGTTGAGTCACGGTGGATCGCGTGAGCCTCTATATGCCAAACACCGGAACGAGCATTATTCGGCCTCGAAATCAAAAGACAGCCACCTGATCTGATTCAACGCCGTCGGTTTTCGCTGAGGGGAATCATGGATTTTAACGGGAGCGGCGGGGGAAATGAGCTGCACAACAATCAGTTTTATCCGTCCGAAGAGAGTAAGCCTCTGCTGGGGGAAATATCCGCGCAGCAGCCGCCGCCGCCGCCGCCGGAGGGGAATAATAATCACAAAGCGGGGCCCTGCAGCAAGAGGAGCCTTCTACACAGCAGCAGCGGCATGAGATACAAACTGCTCCAGGAGGGGGACATCCAGGTGTGCATGGTAAAACACCCGCGGACCTTCCTCAGTAAGATTTTCACCTCCAAATATTTACGGAGGTGGGAGCCGCACCACCTCACCTTGACGGACAGCAGCCTGGTGTCTGCCACGGTAAGAGCCGCTCTGCAGGGGTCGCTTTGACGTGTGGCTGTTGAATGGCTACATTTGAAACTGTATCATATTGTGCTGGGTATTCAATAGCCTATGCATTCTGTTCAGTTTGTACATAGTTAAAGTATGGAGCGCCACAAATATTGTAATGGCAATTTAGACAGGAGCGAAAGCAAAATACAGAGTTGGTTTAGTACACTTCAGTACAACAGCACAAAACATTGATTAAAATAAATACGGCCATATTAAAATCATGACTAATTCTAATGGGTTTGATGGATTGTTTGCTGTTCCTAGATTTAGGAATGGAATAATTATTTTTTAAAAAAATTAAATTTAAAAAAAAAATCTTATTTTGTAATTTATGAATGACATTTATCCGGAACCAATGTTACATTTACAAATAATTCTGTCTTACTATCCAGCAGCATCCCCCCCAAAAAACATGGTTTCTAAAATGTAAATAAATTAGGGAACATTTGACTCGAGAAAATGAAACATATCGTCGATAAATGCATCATATTGAGCGGATGTGTTTCGAAACAGGTCTGAAAACACACAGTGACGTCATAATAATAACAACTTAACAGCTTCCTCTCCATTATTTCCCGTTTTCCGGGTTTATGTCTTTTGATTTGTCACTTGATGGGGTCATTCTATGAAATGTCTATTTCATTTAAAAAATAAAATAAAAACAGTATTAAGGGTAAAGAATCTTCACCAACTCAAGCTTAATCTCAAAATTTTAATATATATACATATCAGAATTAACAGTTAAACAGTTCAATTTAGCCACATAAGGTCACTATAGTGCGTTTTAGAAAGAGAATGTAATACTGATATTGCTAAATAGATATCAAGTTTTCAATAATCTGTTGTTTACTGTACAAAATCATATAAAGAAATGAGAGATGACCTTAAAGAGTTCACGCAATGGAAGGATGATGATATTTGTTTATTTCAGGAATTTAACATTATTTTAATATAGGGGCGTTTTGATCGTAACATGGTTGAAGCATAACTTGCTGACTCTTAAAGTGATTTAAATGAAGTAGTGTCAACCAAAATCTAAAAATATTTAGAGAGAGTATACATACAAAATTCTAACATTTATTTCCATTTCGATCTAAATGTGCGTGTTTGCTAATGTCAAGGAGGTGTTGGCTATAAAAACAAACAGTGAAAGCTGGTGTCCGCTATTCTTTGTTAAAGCCACTGATATGTTCCTGAGGTACAAAAAAAGCACTCTACTATGGAATCACCCTGTTGCAAATATATCGTTTTAATAATGCATCATTAAATTAATGAGTTTTCATGTTCACAGGGGGTAACAACCAGTAAAAACCCAGGGACCCCCACCCTTCAAAATGACTATCATTTCATGGACCTATGATTGAAAAGATTGAATTAGATACTAGGGATATGCCAGTATCAAATTTTCATGTTGCGATTAATTGCTAATGCTTTTATCACGGTATACGGTATTATCACAATACTGAAATTTAGTTTTAAAAAGTGCTGTCATAATACAGTATAACAGGTTTAATAACTTTTTTATTATAACAAAAATAGCTGAACGTTTAAATGCAATAAAGCAATACAGAAAAATGTATAAAAGTTTTACACAGATTAAAGTGCAAAAGAACTATAAAAACCAATAGGTATCACTTTACAATAAGACCTCATTAGTTAACCTTAGTTAATGCATTAACATTCACAAGGTGAATGTACAGAAGTAAGTAAAATTTGTTGGAAAAAAAAAAAAATGTTAGATCATTAAATAACACAGCTGGCAACTTTAGATTTGAACAACCATGCTTATTACAATATTGGACATAATTACGACTTACTGAATGTTCAGAAGAATTTTTCATTGGCAGTTTGTTAACTAATGTTAACTAATGAAGCCCTAATGTAAAGTGTGACCGAACAATAAAGAATCAAAACACTTTCAAACAATATCTAGGGCGTGTTGTAGTCCAGATTAAAATGTAAAAAATGTTGGAAAATAAATAGCCTAATAAGTCTAAATATTTAAGTATTTGGCGCTGTGATGAACATCATAGCAAATACACAAATCTGAATGGCTGTTTAAATCATTTAAACATGATTCAGAAACAGAAAGTAGTGCAGATGCTTTGTTTACAAGGTTTCCGGGGTAACGGCTGCATTTAAAAGAATTATTATTATTATTTCTACAGTTTAGCGCCATCTGCTGTCAGAGAGTGAAAGTGCGCTTTCATCCAGAGCGTCTCTCACATGTTCCGCCATGTGCTTCTCATCCGCACTTGTTTACATCAGAGTGCGCACCTGCCTTTCACGCAGCATACAGCGGTGTTGTGCATTTTGACCAGTTGATGGGAAAAGTATTCTTAAAATGCATTAAAAATTCGGAATAATTTGTAATATATAATTATTCACGGTATTTAGAAGTGCCCACGATAACAATATAACATATTCATTACCGTGATATAGCGCATTACCGAATACCGGCACAAGTCTATTAGAGGCCTATATACTATCTTATATGAACTGTGTGGTATATCTATGTATATATATATGTATGTGTATGTTAGGGATGGGCATTCCAAGCAAAAATCGCTGAGTATTATTCGATTATTGTTTGAAAATCGCACCCCTCCCCCGCATGCAGGCACAAATACCTATAAACAGAGAGCGGAGGGATGAGAGGGGGGGGGGGGGGGGAGGGGGGGGGGGAAAGGAGAGACGGGATTACATAGAAGAAGGGAGGAAAAAAACTTCAATATCTTCCCTTGCACTTAACCTTGAGTGTAAATATACTGTATATAAATGCGGGCATCAGGGAGCCATTATTAATATGCGGGGCATTTGAAACGTTATGACGCAAGCTTGTTGTTTTTACTTCATTTTCGAGATTCCGATCACCACGTACCAGAGCAGCAATCGGCCTTCAGTACTTACCACCCATTTACAAGAAGACTAGATGTTTCAGTGCCTGCCTCAACGATCGCCTAAATCATTCAGTCATCTCTACTTACCTGTTTAGGCGTAAGTAAAATGTATGTACTGTAATGTAAAGTGTAACGTTGCAGCGGCCTAACCATGTCCTTAGGTGGCTCGTACGAATGCTATTGTTTTCCCGCCTTTCTGAACACCTCTAATCCAGTCGGGGGTGTGTGTGGTTCGCACAGAACTCTTATTTGACATCGTGCCAAGTTACTGTAAGCGTTATATGCTACGCAAGTCTTTTTTTTTTTTTATGCCACGCAAGTCTACAGTGTGTGCATGAGACAATGTGTTCTTCTGTTGTCTTCGACAGCTTTTAGGTGCATTATTGGCAGCGCCACCATCTGCTTACATGAACGCGTCACCACCACATCAGCACTGAAAACATGGGAAATTTTTTTAAGACAATAATCGCACAACCTATTCAATATTCTATAATTAAATCAACTAATCGAATATTTGAAAAATCGTGGACCATCCCTAATATATATATATATGTATATATTAGTGCTGTCAAAATTAGCCCGTTAACGCAGGTGATTAATTTTTAAAAAAATTTACGCGTTAAAAATATTTAACGCAGGGTTAGGGTTGGCCACACCACTCACAACTGCTGCTTGTCACTTTTTCTATTGACAAGAAGTGCATTTATTCAGTCGCAAAACCACTGGAATGGGAGACAATTCGGCCGTGCGCTCCACTTTACTTCACCGCCAGGCGTGAGTCAAACGAGCACGCGAAAACGGTACTGTGCTCGCAGCGCGTTGCCTTCAATTGCACGCACAAAGCACCGGACGCGCGCTGTTAGCCTGTATCCTTCCTATCAAGGCAATGAAACATGTGCAATGCAAGGTCATGGCTTCAGTTTAGTCATGAAGTTACCAAAATGGTGATAAAATCTGCTCTAAAACTGTGCATGCATGTAAGTGTTTGTTATTTGAGTCAGATTTAAGAACATGTCTCTGAAATAGTTTTCAAAATTGTCCTGGAGCAGCAGCACCGTCTCCCTCTTCTAACACACCTGATTCAACTCGTCAGCTTATTAATAGAGACTTTAAGACCTGAAGTGGGTCAGAAAAGGTAAAAAGAGTTGAGAGAAAATATGATGCATGTCAGATCCGCGTCACGTTCAGCAGCGGCAGCTCTTAAAGAAAAAACAGGCAAAACAACCTAATAACCAGCTGCTGTTATGTCTATTAATCAAAGGACAAAGAAGAAAAAATAACTTTTATAGCTTTAAGGATTCATCTATATTTAATTTAGAGTTTAGTGTTTGATAACTTCAATTTCAATTTCTGTATATTTCTTCTGAAGGGCACAGGTAAATATGGCATTTATTATAATGGGTTTATGTGAAAATGGTTTTAAATTCACTCAAATTGGAAGTTATTTTTGAAAGTCTAATGTTAAAATTGATAGCTCTCAATTAGGGCTGAACGATTAATTGCATTTGCGATAATATCGCGATATGAAACAACGTGATTTTTCAATCGCAGAGGCTGCGATTACACGGTCACGTGACACGCGAGAGTAAAGAGGGGTGTTCGACTAGAAGATCAGATCGGTGTATGACATCAAAATATGGCGAGAGAAAGGGCAGATAAGATGTCCGCGCTGTCTTATAGCTCTTGCAGTACTTTGATGACACACACCTATTGGTCTAAGCAGCGCTGCTTCAAGTTGAGTGCGGGCCATCAGCAGAAAAAGAAAATGAATAAAACAGTAAACAGCCAAAGGACGTAACTAAATGGGAGATGGATTGGTTTGTGAAAGCGAAGAGAAAAGCCATAGATGAAGTCGCACAGAACCAGGCAGGTGCTGGTCATTCAAAAGCTAAAAGCAGAAAATATGACGAGGCATATCTTGCTCTCGGCTTCACTCACTGTGTCTATACACTACAGTTGACGCGTCGCGCCACAACAGCTGCCTCTACACTGGACGCAGCAAAGCAACCATTGCAAATCATTTTAACTTTGTGTCAGTACGTCATAAATAGAACAAGGCATCAGTTTAATGTCACGTCGCATCCAGAGTACACAGTGTCACTGATTATAATGGTTCTACTGTATTTTGCCGCTCACGTCCGGACGGTGTTTAAAGCCTGTGTGTCCTATGCCTTAGCGGACAGCATGAAACCCACAAAAAATAAATAAATAACAGAGAGAATAATAATAATAACAGTTATTCTCTCTAAGCTATTTTTCAATGTTTCAAGTGATGCAGGTTTTCCCTGTAGGTTTTTTTAATTAAAAAAAGCATAAATTTTTTATAATGTTTAGTGAAATTATTTCTGAGGTGGGATGCGGATTCGGGAAAGGGGGGCAGATTTTTCATAGGTTTAAAGGGGGAGGCGGCGACCAAAAACAAGTTTGAGAACACGGTCTACAAGTTAACCGCCGTTTCCATTTTTTTATGCACCACGTCTTGCTAACCCCGTGTTTAAAAAGTGCAGTGCATATGTTTACATATGTTTATTACAGTGATTTTGAATTACCTAAAGTAGTGTGGTAAATCAACAGATTTGTTTTTATATTTCTGCCATCTACTTTAGTTTGTGTGATTTGTTACTGACTTTCATATTAATGTTTACACCAGGCTTATTTATTAGGTTGGAAGTTCAACAAATCAGTCAATATACTATGTGATTGTAGATGTTAAATAAAAATTTAATTCATATCAATTCATGCATCACCTTATTTCATCGTAACATATAGGCCTGGCTTACAGAAAATAACATTTATGTTTAATCTGTCTAATAGTGTGTTGGGCATACTATACAATGATTTTTCTTGTCTTTGTTGAATAATACAGAACTTAAAGAGCTTAAAAAATATATTGCATATTAAATTGCAATATTGGTAAAAAAAATCGCAATTTGATTATTTTCCAAAATCGTTCAGCCCTACAATTATACACGTAGTGTTGAATGGCTAAAGTCAATAGTTAAATATTAGGGAGGGGGGCAATTTTATAGAAGAAATCAGTCTTGGTATCATTGATACTGGCCTTCAGTCATAAAAAAAGATGCCATTAAAAAATATACTGTCTTTATGTTGTTTTTACATTAATTTGAAGATTGGATGTGAAATTATTGCAATATAAAAGTCTATTTAAAAACGTTAATGTTAGGTGGGATTAACCGCGATTCAGAAATAATTCGTGTATATAATTCTTTTTTTAATCGATTGACAGGCATAATATATAATATATATTAGAAATATATATATATATACCACACACATACATACTCCCCTATTTAACAGTTGAAGGGTTTGGACTAGGCTGCCGATTAATCGAATGTTTTACTATTGTCAGGCGCATTTTGTTAAACAAGCTGGTTTCTGAATCAGCAGGACCTACATCACGTGCTTTCAGATGGAGCAGAATTTATTACACATAGCCGTAGTTCACTGACAAGTTACGCAAAAAAATCGCGATTTTATTGCGCGATTCTGAAATCGTTCGCGATAATGACAGCTGTTTGCATAGCTTATCAGGTGAACTACGGCTCTGTGTATTAAATGCTGCTCCATCTGAAAGCAAGTGAAAATACATTTAATAACATGTTTTTACTCCATACTCACTTCATAACATCAGTCGAGTGAAATAATCCTTCTGTGAGATGATGTGGCTTCTTACACAAAACAAGGCACGCAACATATTTCATAGTATTTAAGCAGTGATAAAGGCATTGCATTATAAATATACTTTATTTTAATGAAAATTATAGTAATAAGAACTCAGATAAACCATATAATGCTGTAGTCGTGTGTTTATTAGTCACGTTAAATCAATGAAAGCAGTTTGAATCTTCTGTTTATTCAGCTGCAGCTATAGGGATTTCCTGGGTTTCTTCAGCAGGGTGTATTTGAAGTTTCAGCGCGAGAGCGCCCTCTGGTCTTCGGATGGAGATTTACTACTTATCACAGAACTGTGCTTCACTGAAAGATACGCATGACAATCGCTGCTTCTGTCAAATCTCGATTCCATTTCGATTTATCGTGCAGCCCTAGTTTGGACGTACTATGTCTTGTCTGTATAAAGTCATGAAGGTGTTTTTTATGCCAACAGAGTTCAAATATTAAAATAATATGTGAGTCTTTTGAAGGTGTATGATCCTCATGTGAATCGCATGAGCTGTTCAGATTTATCAGTATACCTAGATACAGTTAGATGTGTCAGAATTGAATTATTTTCCTTGCTGATGTTTATTCACTTCTCTGCAGATTTTAAGCCTCATCCGATGCTCAGATATTCAAAAACATCACTGCATACACCTTAATTGCTGCTCAAGAGGCTTATCTATGGAAAAGTAGTGTCACAGTGGATTCACCCACCTGGGAGATTTCTGGCAATCCACTCAATGGCGGTTATTTTTAAAAAGCAAAAACATGAAACTGCACAGGCAGTGACCAGTTATTCATCGACATTTGGTTTGCATGTGGAGAGGACAGTCAGTAAATCCTGATCTCTGATGTGCCAATGGAGTCTAGTAGAGTCTCTTAGTTCAGGACATCCTCACAGGATGCCATCATCAAATGGCTGATTAAATTAAAGGTTTAAATTTTACAGCTATATTTCATCGTTCTGATATGATCGAATTAGCCGTTGACTTCTTCCTGAAATGAATGCTTCAGAATGAATTAGATTGCTTGTTTAACAACGGTCTGACTGTCGGATGAAGCTCAGCCGCTGACACTGAGAGGCCCTCGGGATTTCGGAGGCTAGCTGAGATTAACCCAAGCCAAACACAGACCGTATGTTTATGTTTGCAGCTATTTGCGGTCATTTTGCAGAGGTTGTCTTTCGAAATTGTTTACAGAGTGAAAAAAAAAAGTTAGGGTAGTTTTAGTACTTTGACAGTCCTGTCACTCAGTATTGGTTTTCTCCTGCAGTTAGCAAGGTCTCTAATAGATGTTTAGCTAGTGACCCATGTTCAGTTGACCGTAGCTAATGGAGGTAGTTGTCTGTGGCTAATGGTCTCTTTTGGCAAAGACTAGCCTGTTTGTGATTCTACTGTGCATCGAACCATTGTGCCTCAGAAAGAGGTCAGTATATCAACAGAAAGGCCTTATTGTTGATTTTAAGCATATCAATTGTTCGATTTGGATGGTTTGGTTTCCTCACCTGGTGTTTTTCCCAGCACAAACCTTGCTAGGGTGTCATTTGGGTTGAAATTACATTATCTCGCTCACATGTTCTTAAAATATTTGACCTCGTTTTCCTTTGTAGATGTAGCACATGACGCATGTCCGATGATAAATGCCTTCTTTTCCATGAAGATTCCAGCTTTTGTCCCCACAATTTTCTTAAGAACTTGTGTTCTAAGTAAAGACAAAACATTTGGCATTTTGATAGCGCATTTTCGATAAGTGTAGTCAGCTCTGTGGAACATGATCTCACTAGAAGATATGAAAGATGTGACTCACCCTCATCTCTAAGCTCTCGGAGTCTAAATCATATTTGCCTAACAGCAAGCCATTATAAATACTTCCTGTCACTCTTTCGTTAAAAAGACATCAAAAGTCCTACCTCTAAAGGCACATTTATGCCGATGCCCTCAAGCGCACCATTTTGTTTGTGTTGCAGACTATAGTTGCTGTTCAAGTCAGGTCCTGTTAATTAGATGAAGTACCAGATGAGACAACAGCCCATATAGATCATAACATGTCCTCTGTATAAACATTGCACAGAAAGGTGAGAGCTGCACGACTGTTTTTAGGTGGTGTGTTTTGCTATTTTGTGATTGGGTTAGATGCTGAACACCTGGGTACAAATGAAATTATATTCCGGTTGTGAGCTTGAGGACGTTAACAAACGCAACTCCATACAGCATTTTGAGCAACGCTGATGACTAGAGCTGAACAAGTCTGGTTGTGATGAGTTCTGATAAATATGTCCAGGTCAGGGGGAAAAAACAGGTTACACTTATAACAAACCATTTTAACGGTACTGTTGGACTTTCTGCTGTAAACAAACAGGGCTACGGTTATGACTAGGCACATAAACTATTGCGGCTCTCTGAGATCCCCTCGGCTACCATCCAAATATGCTCTGTAATTGAGATGTTGGAGCTGGCTTTGTTTTTGTTGCACAGAAAAGCCATTAGCAGGACATTTTCAAACACTGGCAAGGTTTCAGATTAATTGTTTTGCATGTACTGGGTTGTTTGTGTCTTGATATTGTCGCAGTTTTTCATTATTGTTGCTGTAAGGATGAATAAGAATGTATTGATGGAACTGGTTGATATTGCATTTCTTAGAGATGACTTTGAACCTAATGTAAAATGTTAGGAATGCATATTCAAGCGGAACACAGTGCAGCCATATTGATTAAATTTTTTAGAGATATTTACATTTGAGAGGGCCAGATGTAATGTATAGGGCTACGTCCACATGATCAGTTGGGGCGTTAGGAAATGGGATTTCAAAAAACGTTAGCTGTGGTGTTGGATTGGTTTAGTGAATACTTGATAAACAACTTTGATAAAGTTTGCTTAATGTACACTATCATTCATAAGTTTTGGTTTGTTAAGGATGTGCAATATTTAGCTCAATTTTATAAGAGTTATTAAAGGGTTCCTATGATGTTGCTAAAAAGAACATTATTTTGTGTATTTTTGTAATGAAATGTGTTTATGCGGTTTTAGGTAAAAAAAAAACACATTATTTTCCAAATACTGTACATTATGGTCTCTCTCTCTATGCACGCCTTTCTGAACTGTCGATTTTACAAAGCTCATCGGTCTGAAAAGCGAGGTGTGCTCTGATTGGCCAGCTATCCTGTGCGTTGTGATTGGCCGAATAAGCGTGTGACGGAAATTGTACACCCCTTAACATACTGTGATGCTCTGTCCGGCCGGAGCAACGAGACAAAAAACATACAAACCATTAAAACGAGGCATGGGTTGCAGCCCAGGGGGAATAAAATCGGATTATAATGAATTATACTGTCTTTTTATGCATTGGTTGCATCGCGCTGCGTAAGCATAAAAACATGTCTGCTTTTTTGATCGGAGAAATGACAAACAACAAGTGCTAAAAACACTGCCCAAAACTTGCGTTTGAATAATCAGTGTCAAATCCTTTAAATATGAAAAACGTACTTACAGTCTGTGAGTCAGAACAGCCGGCATTGTAGACTACTCTACCAGGATCAGGAAACAGTCCTCCATAAAATGTGGTGCACAAATCTAAATATTTGTTCAGTGTTCTGGAACAGTGTTGTAAATACAATTAACCACTGATTTCTAGTCATGTCCAATTTTGGAAGGCCAAACAAAGTAGTTCCGCTTTTCGCAACGAAAAACACAGCGTCTTCACAACATGGTGGTGGCAGTGGCAGCAACAATAAAGTTATGACTTCTTTCTTTACGTGAACATTTGGGTGGAATTATGCAAATCTTCCCACATTGTGACGTAGGCATGTGGGGGCGTGTTTGAATGAGGCATTTTAAGACGGCGTGGATGAGTCTTAACTTTTAGAAACAATATCTCTTTGGGTTCGAGACTTTAATCTTTGCGACTTTACGGAGATCTTCTTTATGCACCAAGAGCTTTTAATACTTCAAAGAGAAAGGAAAAATTGAATCGCGTCATATGACCCCTTTAAAAAGCTTTTTTGGTTTCGGCTTCGACCAAGTGCATCCAGAAGTTTCGGTTTCGGCCCAGAATTTTCACTTCGGTGCATCCCAATGTTCTCAGGGTTGAAAACAGTTGTGCTTAAAATGTTTGTAAAAAAATCATTACTTACTGTATAATATCTATTGTAACTTTTATAGTGATGAAGGTGTCCTTGCCAAAAAAAATAATTAATTTATTATAAAAACAAACTCATATAAATCCTAGGGCTATAAAATCTTTTTTTATTTTTTTTTATAATTTTTGACCAAAAATCTGTTGCTACTGCCACTTGGAAAAACATGTTTAAAGGGTCATTGATGCTGATTTAAATTTCGTTTCTCTTTGGAGTTGTTCAAGCTCTTGGTGCAATAAAGGAAGATTGTAAAGTTGCAAGGGACTAAAGTCCTCAAAACGACAAAAGAGAAATTCTTTATACAAAGTAAGAGTTAACCGCTACCTAAAACGGCTCATTCTAGACACGCCCCCTAATATCAGTCGTGATCGGGGGAAGGTTGGCCAATAACGCGCCAAAGGTTCATGCAAGAAAGCAGCATACTTTAGTCTCGCGGTTTGTAGATTGTGTATGCTGCAGCCAGGTCCTGGAAGATGCTGTGTGCTTGTTGTGAAAGCGAAACTACTTTTTTGGCCTTTCAAAAGAGGACGATATCGTTTTGTCATGCCTGGAGCTGATCTGTGCTGGTCGCTGAGGGGATACATCAACTTTCACCGTGGACAAAGCGGAGTCCAGCCCACCTCAGCTCACTCTATACCGGCCTCAGCACACGCTAAGCCGGGGATTCCCTCACGGTAGGCCCTGTGTTTCGTTGACATGATGATTCAAACGCGAGTGAGTTTTGAGCAGTGTAGAGTAGACTTGTTGTTTGTCATTTCTCCGATCACAATGCAGACAGAGTTTTATGTTTACGAGGCGCAATGCAACGCAACGCGGGGTTGTAAAAAGACAGTATAAGTTATTATAATCAGTAATTATGTCCCCACGGATGCAACAAATGCCTCATTTGTAATGGGTTTTAATGTTGTCTCATCGCTCCGGCCGGACAGAACACCCCAAAACAACCACCACAACCATAACCCCCCCCCCCCGCACCAAGCCCAAACACAACCCCCCCCCCACCCACCCACCCACGCCCAAACCACCCCGCCATGAAACACCCACCCACCACCTCCCAACCCCAACCCAAGAGCATCAACAGTATGTGAGGGGCGTAACATTTCCGTCTCACGCTTGAGGTATTCGGCCAATCACAACGCACTGGATAGCTGGCTAATCACAGCACACCTTGCTTTTTCAGACTGATGAGCTTTGTAAGAATCGACGTGTTTCAAAAAGGCGTGGCATAGAGGATAAACAATAATAATGTACAGTATGTGGAAAATAATGTTTTTTTAACTTTAAACCGCATAAACACATTTCATTACACCAAATACGCAAAATTATGTTATTTTTAGCAGCATCATATGACCCCTTTAAACAGTGGTTTACTGAACAAATTGCTATATAGGTGCTATCTATAACTAGTGTTGCATGTAATTAAAATGACAGCTGTATCATATGATATCAGTTGCTGCGATTATGTTTGAGCTTTTTAATCCGCTCAGCTGCTGGCTCTTGAGGTTTTAAAACAGAAATGACGTTGCCACATCCGTACTGAACACACTCGCCGACAAATTTCCTTTTGTCGCATAAGCCATCTTAGATCATCAAATTTGTGGTTAGGCTGACGCATGAATGGATGGCGGTAGCTTGAAATTCAGCCTATTCAGCCCACTGAGCGAAAAACTAGTTCTGTCCCATTATAGCCATATGGCTGAATTACAAGCGTACGAAGAATAGCCACATCATCTGAAGGTTATTAGTTCCACCGCCAGTATACTTAAACAGTTTGAAAACAGATGTTTCACTTTAGGTTTATTTTGGCTGTGTTAATCCTTGCATACAATAGTCATTTGCATTATACTGAGAATTTCTTTGGACTAGATTTCACAAGAAATATGTTTGTTTTTAACTGCATGTAAGTCCAAGCACTACAGGTGCCGACCACGTATCTGGACACAAGTGTGTGCATTGGATTTGCATGACTTACTGTCTTTCATGTAATGTGTATATTTTAACAGATATATGGCATTAACCCTTTAACTCACCCGTCCCCTCTGTGGGACACCTAAGTTTACTTCACTATATTACAATTATAAATCCTAATCTAATCATGACAAAATATCTATGTAGGAAAATTAATAGATTAATTTATGACAAGAGTGCACCTCAAAAATCTACATCATAACAGGAGTTCTGACCTTTGTCAAAAAAAAGTCGTCTTTGTTGCCTTTTTCTCGATCACACTTTAGAAATCATCAGAAATTATATATCAATTGAAAACTTTAAATCTCAAAATGCATCCTTTGAACCCCATTTTAAAATCAAACATTGCATTATCATCAAAATGGTACAGCAATATCATATTACAAAATGTTTTCGTTCATGAATTATAAAAATGTAAGTTTGGATCGTGCACTTTCACGTCTATGTTCAAAAATGTGAGTGAAAGGTTAAAGGGTTAATTGAAGCCAGCTGTCTTTGGGAATTTAGTGTTGTGTAGAGTCCATAGGCATGCAGTCGTACCTGTCTGTACAGTAACTGAGCTTCTCTGTTGCTTTTGGTGTTTTTAGATGCACATAAACTAGATCACCAAGTAAACTTGTGTACAGTTGGCTCTACTGGTTGGAGACTTTTTTTTTCTCCTGGCTTGCATTGGCTTCCTCCTCCTGGCCTGCCATGGTTTGCTGTTAATATATCATGGGTGAAGAGTTTAACTGGAAGAAGCCATGTTTACTTTGGGAGAGAGCACATTGTCACAGTTTTTACGTACCCGTGCACTAAATTCTTGCTCCATTTACACAAAATTTGCATGGGCTTGAACAGTTACGCAAAAGCATGTGAAATGTCAAGATTTTATGACTTGGACATTGTCCATCCATGTTTTTTATTTTTATTATTATTTTTTTTATCTCCCCCCATTTCCAGGACCACAGTTAATTTAGTAGTAATAGACTGATGTATCAGTTAGGCTATGATTTCTCACATTAATGGTGATCATATAATTACTGTTCAGAAGTTTGGGGTGAGTAATGGCGCTTTTCCACTGCATGGTACGGCACGGTATGGCTCGGTACGGTTCACTTTTTGGGGGTTTTCCACTGGGTACAGTACCTGGTACTTTTTTTAGTACCACCTCGGTTGGGGTTCCAAGTGAACTGTACCGTTACCAAACCGTGACGTGTAAACTCTGCTGATCACGGATTGGCCGGAGAGAATCGTCACTACTAGGGCTGTCAAAACAAAATTAGAATTTCGAATATTCGTCGAATTTAAAATAAAAATCCACATTCGAATGCAAAAACTGTTGCATTCGAATTTTAGGTGCGTGTTAAGGAGGCAGCCTTATCAGCGGCACACGAGATGCGATGACTTTTTGTTTGCCTATCCAGTAGGGCTACACGATAAATCGCATGCAATATTTAATGCGATCTGTCAGAAAGACGGTTCTGTATCTCCACACGTGCGTGCTTTCCATGAGCAGCATAAACTACACAGAGCGTTGTTCACTGAAGAGCTTGCGCAAAAATCGCGGCGAATATGAATGAGGTTTTGCGCAGATCATCCGTGAAGCACCGGCTCTGTGTAGTTATGCTGCTCAATGTGAAAGCCCGCACATGATGGAGATTACTGCTAATTACAGAACGGGCTTACTGAGTAAGGATGCGCGTTACAGATCGCATGAGCTTATCGTGCAGCCCTACTATCCAGTTGAAGCCACTAGATGCGGTGCTGCTACATTGTTCATTCAATATATAGCGGAAAAAGAGAACAATAAATGCGGGGAAGATGTTGTTTACGTCAAAACCGAAATCAAGCTGTTCACACAGAACGCATATTTCGCGCCTTTTCTAGACAGACATCTATTACGGTTGCACTCGCGTCTCGCACAAAAGAGACTGTAATGTTTAGAAAGCCATGTAAAATGAATGCAAGTTTAACTTTGAAAAAAACATATATCGAGACTTTATGGCGGGTTTTTCTCCATCCCACTGCATCTCATGTTTTTAAAAAAAAAATGTACTCGTGTGATTGGCTTTCGGCCCTTTGTATAAAACTATGCATACATACATGATGCTGCTTTGTTTATAGTTGTTTAAGCAACAATTAATTATAATTGATTTATAAACAGTTTTTAAACATTATGCCCTTTTTTTTCACAGATGCTTTGAATGATGCGCCCTCTTGTGGCCTCAGGAGAGAAGCCAAAAGGTTTTCGTCACCGTAACTGAAATTATGCATTTTAAATTCGAATATAATTCGAATTTTGATCATATTTAAGTAAAAATTACAAAATTAGTTTTTTCAGCCATTCTGACCATCGTCACTACCTGCAGTCACTGCAACTTGACGGACACAAACACAAAAGAACGCTAGATTTAAAGCAGCCAGCCAGCGACGGATCGAACGCAACCGTTTTGAATGAGCGCACCTTTTTTTTAACAACCAAAAATGTTTGTTGTCTGTTGCGGAAGAACAGAAGAACGTTCCTCTCGTTGATGGCAGAGGAGCGGATCCAGCAAGAGCTTGATGGGGCGACGTGGAATGAAAAAGGTTTTCAGGAGTCGCGGCAGTAGAGACGGTGCAACTGTAACGACATGTGAATAATCCCTGCCCACTCTAAAGCGGTACTGAACCACAGTGGAAATGCAAACCGTGCAGAACGTGCCGCTTGCTGAGCAGAGGAGTACCACGCAGGGAAACAGGCGCCATAAGATATTAAAACAAAATGAATAAAAATGCTTTTATGCAGCAAGGATGGTCAACGGATCAAAGTGTCAGAAAAGACTTTGATAAAAAAGAGTCAGTTTAAATAGAAACATTGCTCCATCAAAGAATCCTGACTAACTGTATTACAGTTTTCAAAAAAATATGCAGCATAACTGTTTTCAACATTAATGATGATAATAAGAACTGGTTCTTGAGCACCAGACAAGTAATGGCTGCTGAAAATTCAGCACAATCATCACAGGAATAAATTACATTTTAAAAAATATATTAAAATAGAAAAAAGTTATTTTAAATTGCATTAATATTTTACAATATTAGAAGCTTTACTCTGGTAGGGTCATATAAATGCAACATTGGGTAAGCATAAAAGACTCAAAAACATACAAATTCCTGACCCCAAAATCTTCAAATAGTAGTGTTTTTTTTTTTTTTTTTTTTTTTTGTAAAATAAGTAGTAAAAGGTATAAATAAATGTAATTCTTCAGAATGCGCATTTGCTATGATTAAGATAAGATACATTTCTTAATAAAAATAAAATAAGAATAATATAAAACGGTCAGTTCTGGTCCTGCCTGCTAAAATCCATAATGCAGACTGTGCATTGTGCCTAGCAACACATTTTGCCACAATTGTAGTCATAACAAAGCATGGCATCTCATACTGTATTTCTTAAATATACATTAGTGGTCAACCGTTATGGGTTTTTAACTGTCTGAAATTTATATTAATAACTAGAGAGAGAATTGACGCATGTCCAAAATATATGCAATTATAGACTAATGAAGTTTGATTTAAGACCTAGAGATGAAATGTTTTAAAACTATATTAAATATTGACTTCATAAATACAAATTTTTCAAAACAGAAATTTTATATTATACATTGACAACAATATTGGTAGATCTTGGATCTGATATAAGGGAGAATTTACTACAACATTTTTAATCGGCCATTAGGAGCAGTTATTGGCTGATACGAGCATCTCGCATGGCCCAATATTGATTTAGCTGTCTGTCACTAATATACATATCTGTCTTATATTTGCCACTCAGCTCTTTATACATCGATATGAGAAGCTGAGAAATCTGCCTTTGTTGTGGTTCCTCACAGTTTAGTAGGTGCAGCGCTAACAGGAGCTCTCCGAGATCAGTTTGTCAGTTATAGAGACGCCACCTGAACACACTGATGTTTTTCTCCACATCGTTTTCCATCTGGATCTCCCTGGTAACAAAAAAAAAAACATGCGTCTATTTCATCTCTTTGTTTCCATGGCAACATAGCAATGGTGAGAGGAGAGCTATTCAACTCCTCTTTAAGGAAGAATTGCACCATGAAAACAAGCTGAATGAGACGAAGGAAGAAAGAATCGGAGGACTTCTTGAAAAAAAAATAGAGAGGAGAGGAGAGATGATGGGAAGATGAGAGCCGATAGAGAGAGAGAGAGAGAGAGAAAAGGACTGAAAGTGACACAAAGATAAGCAGATGGAACATCAAGCTCGGCGCAAGTTCACGTCACATCGTCATACAGGATATTGTAGCTATGACAACCTTTAAAGAGGATTTTACCATGCTGGAGCTGGTGTGGTGTATGTGAGCATATATATTTTAATATATAATACTATATATAATATAATATATTATACTTATATATAAGATATTAATATAATATATATAACCCCAGTGGGACATATTTACCTTATTTTGATTTATGAGAGACAAGTAGACTTCAGCTGTTTATCTGTGTTTCTGCCACCCCGGGCCCCTTATTTTGCTCCACGTGCGGCACGAGTTCCAATGTACACAAGCTTGCTAGCAGACTCGTGATTGATTACTTGAAAATGAGACAGGATTCAAAAGATACTTATCACACGGACTCTTTAAAAGAAAGACAAATCAGCCATCTGAAATCTGCAACCGAGGGGGCAGGACCTCCATTGCAGAACAGCCAGTTGGTCTATCACCTAAGAGTGGGGGATGTTAAATAAAAGACAGGCCTGTTTTATTCGGTTATATGGGGACGAGCTGCCTGTTTGTTTGAGCGAGCGAGAGAGACGCAAAGAGAAGGAGTCAAAGAAAGGAACAGCTTGTTTGCTCTGCTGAACTGGGTGGCTGACACAAATACAGGAACTGTGGTTTGGTTTGAGTCTAGAGGGAGAGCAGCGCAAATAAAGCAATAGCCTGTTTGTGCAAAGAAGTAGAGGGAGGGCGGCGCTAATACAGGAAGAGCCTGTTGCCGGGCTGCGGAGGAGGGAGGGCAGCTAATAAAGGAACAGCCGCAGTGTGCTATTGTAGAGGGAAGGAGATCAGAGAACAGCCTGTTGACATTTGAGGTCATGTGACCAACAACACTTCAGTCAAGAGTGGAACTGAGAAATGAGCCACAACAGGCTCATGTCTGACAAATAACGAAAATGAAGAAGCTCCTGCAGCCATTTAAAGATTGTTTAGAAGGGGAACCTTAAACTTGCAAATTTGCAGCCTAAATGGAGACCCACATGTATGAAGAGTTAACCCCCCATTCACACCAAAGACGATAATTTGTATAACTATAAAGTTTTGAGAATCGTTATAATTCTTAGAATTTAAGTCTTAAAGGGCAATTCACACCGCACCGACAAACGCCGACAGACGCCAACAGGGGGGGGGGGGGACCTAGATGTCGGAGTTTGTTGGATCAGTGTGTTACCCCTTTTGGCATTGGTCGGAGTTGGTTTTAACCCGACTGAACATTTTTAATCGGCGTTTGTTGGGTCGTGTAATGTCTGAGCAGTGTGATATGATTTTCCAACAAACTACAACAAACTCTGACATAATCTGACCTGGCCACGAACCGTTGCCATGACAATGAGGCAAGACTGCAAGTAGGTGCTGGGCACGCTTAGGAAAATAACTTTAAAAATGGCAGGTTTCTGGACAAACCAGAAAGAGGAACAGTTTTTGAATCTTTGGGAGGAGAGGCCAGAGCTTTATGCTGTGGGTGTGGCCGAGTATACCAACCGCAACGCGAGGGGGAATGCGATCAGATCGATCATACAGCGCTTGGGAAATTTCAAACCGGAAATTTATTTGACAATATATTATTATTATAATAAAACTGCCTTACAATATAACCAAATACATTAATAACAGTATCATTTTGATTGTTGGAAGAATCATCTATTTTCCCCCGAGGTAACTCTCCTGACTGAAGTCTGTGGGTGTTTGTTGGGGCAGTGTGAATATGACAGGTATTTTTCTTAAAATTCAACCGCGGCAAACTGTCGGTGGCGTTGTCGGGCGGTGTGAATTGGCCTAAGGGTGTTTTCACACCTGGCCCGTTGTTTCGGAAACTGGCGTGTTTCCCCCCTTAGCTCGGTTAGTTTGGGCATATGTGAACACTGCAATCGCGCCCGGATCCGTGCCAAAACAATCGGTCCGAGATCGCCTGAACGAGGTGGTCTCGGCTCGATTGAAAACGAACTCTTGAGCGGTTCGTTTGTAGTGAGAAAGCAATCCGATCCAACGGACCAGCAAACCAGGCTATGTGAACAACGTCATAATGTATGATGGGTAATTACATAAGTTCCGTGAAAAGCATCAGCTTTGTTGTTTTGCTAATACCTCAAAATGAACCAGTGAATGTCTGTGGGTGAGCACGTCTTCGCCATTCAAAAATCAAAGCGCAATTTATTTTATAATGCCATCTTATTGCTCTACTTCGTAGTAGGTGCATTTTAAAAATGTTTTCCCGATCAATCCTGGACTCCTGCTCAAAATGATAAATTAATATAATGACAGCTACAAAAAAACAACAACAATAAGCTTGCAAAGCTGTTGTTGTTCCCATCCTGATGGGTGACAGCAGTGGAATCCCGGAAATTAAACCGTGGAACTTTGACCAATGAGAGAACAGTTTACTCCCACGTGACTGTATTAAAAAATGTGGTCCTTTTTTAGAAACTTTGCCGTGTGAACGCTAACGTGTATTCCCACCAGGAAGGTCTGCTAGTTCACTTACTTTGGTCGGGACCAAATACAATGTGATTTTTTTTTTTTTTTTGGTGTGGTTCCTTTCACATGACTTTTTTGCAAGTGAACCAGAAATTAGAAACAAAACCACACATGTGCTAAGGTCATCCATTCATTGTACAGAAATTCTCAAGCGTACCAGAGTTCGTTTTGAACCGGACTGAGACCACCTCTTTAGCTGGGTCTCTGTGCGGTTGTTTGGTCCGCACCCAAGTGCGATTGCTGTATTCACACCTACCCAAAAGATCCGCACCAAGGGGGGAAACGAACTTGAGTTCGATTCAATCAAACCAAACAAGACAGGTGTGAATACACCTTTAATTACAACTATAATGATAACGACACTGAATCACTTTCAGAACTATGACAGCCAATCAGAATCCTCCTGACTTCAAATTCTTTATTCATAAACCATTGTCCACAATCTTTGTCCACTGACGTTACCTTATGTGAAAGATGATGCCTAATCAAATTTCTTCATATTATCATGCTAACTTGAGGAAAACCTACCAATACATCCATCTCTAAACAGCGAAATGCTAAGTTTAAACAAGTTCAACTTTAAGTGCGTTTTGTGTAAAATATGTGTAACAAGTTTAAAACATTGTGCAGTTTTTTTGTATATCTCATCAACTATGATTAAAATAATCTAATTTTATTAATCAAAATAAAATAAGAATAATAGAAAATGGATAGTTCTGGTCCTGTCATGCTGAAATCCATAATGTAGGCTGTATGTTGTGCCCAGCAACACAAACCATTTCAGCTTCAACCTTGTTTGCTACTGACCTTTGAAATAATTTGCGTGAAGTATCATTATGTGGGTGACACTGGCTCGAAGATATGTATGTCAACAGTTCAACGCAACTTTAAAGTTGTATCGTGACATTCAGAGATCAATCATCATATTATTCGCATTTGATTAATAAATAGTACAACCGCCCTTCCATGACGCTGCAGACCTTTTATTAAGTTGGTCAGTGCAGTACGTGACGCTCGTCCTGAGAGGTGTTAATGCCCAGACTGTTTTTTGCAAATATTAACGTGTTTCTTCCTGTCTCTGTAGCCTACAGGATACATGGAGGCCCCTCTGTCTTACAGCACTATCGAGGACCTACAGCTGTTGTCCTGGGACAACGCCCCCAAATACTGTGTCCAGCTAAGCTTCCCTGGAGGGACAGTCCTCCTGCAGGTACCTCCAGCCCCCTCACAGTTTCATAACACTCATGTTGAGAAAACACTGACTCATTTTGCGATTGTTTGTGTGCACTTGTAGGCTGCTAACAGCTATCTGCGGGACCAGTGGTTTCACTCTATACAGTGGAAGGTAAGGTCACACGTTTAGGAAGGCTAGACTTGCAAAAAGCAATGGTGCAATTTTGCATGGTTTTAGTGAGTATAATTTTGTAAGTGTACAATATGTGTGTGGTTCTTCAACTACAGGCATTTTGATGTTCCAAGTGTTGATTTCTATTAAAACTAAAACATTTTGTTTTTGTTATATGACATTAGGGCCTTTCGCACCGCAGGAACATTTTCATAGTACCAGAACTAATTGTGGAACTACCCACTTTTTGGCGTTTTCGCACCGCCAGAACTGGGAGCGATTTTAGTACCGGACTGCCTTTTTCGAGAACCAAATTAGCTCCTACTCCGGAGCAGGGTCTAACCAGCACAACTGGTACTACCCGTGACGTAAGTAGACATTGATTGGCCAAACGCGTACGAAAACACCCTCAACCGCCATGATTATAAAACGCTGTGTAAACATACCATAAGCATTGTCAACTTATTTCGCAAGTATGGAGAAAAGCGATAGATGGACAGACGCTGAAGTGAAGGCACTTGTAGCAAATGTAGCACTGCCAGTTGTCGGTGGGATCTAGCCTCCTTTGCCGTTCTTTCAATTCGAAAACAGTCGTCCCCTCGCTCCTCTGATCCAGCGTCCTCCATCATCCTGTGTTATGCGTGTTTTCTTGTTTTCGTTGTTGAACGCCGCGCACAAATGACGTCGCTGTAGACCTGGTTATTAGTACACACTGTCGGTGCGAATGCAAACCTTTAAATGGTACTGGGAAGTAGTTTGCGCAAAATCACCCCAGTACTTTAGTACTGTCCATTTAGTACTGTAACTAAAGCGGTGCGAAAGGAACTATTCACACTGAAACTTTCTTGGATGGAAAAATCAAACAGTCTTAAATCATTTGATTGTTATTGTGTCAAATGTTTTATACCATTTTCTACACCGGCGTTTACTACCTCAGTTGTGGCGTCATTTACTACTTTAACAATTTTGACTCAATAAAGATTTATCTAAAGTTAATTCTTGGTTACCAAGGAGTAGGGTTGGGTACCGAAACCCGGTACCAATATGGCACCGGTACCTATGTAACCGGTATGTACTAGAACCGAATCAGAACGCAGATTTCTGTGCATCATTTCGGTGCCATGCCTGAGCGATTTGTCCTCTGGTTCTTCGAAACGGACGTAAGAAACATCATCACGAGCACCGCACGTGAAAATTAATTTCCCGACTGAGAAAATGCACGTGAACTCAAGTCGGAAAGGTTTAATAATACAAATCCAACACATCTTTGTAGTAACGAGAGTGTCCATGTTGTTTTCACATTCCGAATTAAAGAAAAAAAAAAAAGCACAACTCGGGAAATGAAAGCATCCGAGGAGTACGTGAATGCAGTAATTACACTTGCTCTGATGGCAGCAGGTAGCCCTTCCGTTAACCAAGCTAAACATGCTTAAATTAAAATGCCTAAAACTAAACCTCCCTTGTATTCACATTTCTAAACATGTCCAACAAAAGAGAACATTATAACATTTTTACTCCACAACACCAGTCAAATGCTTCCTTTTGTTGTCTGATGAGGCTTCTTGTCACAGAATAAGACAGAAAATATGTTCCATATGATACTTTAAAAAGAATACATCGATTAGCAATAGATTATAAATTAGGGTGACCCATACGTCCTCTTTTCCCCGGACATGTCCTCTTTTTGGACCTACAAAAATGCGTCCGGCCTGGATTTCTTAATTGCCCAAAATGTCCAGGATTCGGTTGTGTTCTTAATCCCACTGAATCTCTGACCATTGCCGCTGCTCACGCAACGCGTTTAGCTTCCCATTGAGTTCGGGTCACTCTTAAAACATTCGAAATTGTTATAATGTTGGCGCGATCGGGAGCCGCTCTCAGATGCGGGTCATTTAAAGATTTTTGATTAATGAGCGTTGTTGAATGGTTACTTCACTTTCGATTTTGGATCACACGCACTCTTGTAAAAGGGAGCACATCTTAAGATCAGTTATTGTCCAATGAGCTCAGAATCTGTGAGCAGACAAAATACGCAGCATGGTATTGTCAGTCATCTCGCCTTATTCTCGCCGAGATCAGTCCAAGCGGACTCCGGTAGCTCTGTTGGATGAAGGGGTTGCCAACGTCGCTTTTTTCCCACGAAATTGTGTCGTTTTTAAACTGTTGCCATGGGTTGATTTTGCCAAGTGGGTTAAAGGTTTGAAATATTGCAAAAAAATGTGACTGAAATGCTTGTACTGAAACATTTTCCATTCTACCTTTGATAAAACTTCTGCGAGTTCTACATTAACTGTCCTCGGGTGGAATGACTGCCCCGCTCAATCCAAGCCGTGTGTCCTAATAATTTCAAGAAATGGCTGAAAAACACCTCTCTTTCATCTCATTGTGCACTCGAACTTTAGCATCTATTCTAATGTACTTCTATTTGGATCGGTTGTTTTTTTTTATGAAAAAATGGACTCTAAATTTGCTCTTTCTATTCATTTATGTTCTACTAGCCAATCCATAATTTTTGGAGGGGGGTTATTATTATGTTTTTTATTTTTTATTATCGGTTCAGGCACCGTTTAGGCACTGGAACCATTTTAAAAGTACCGATTTGGCACCGGTATTGGGAAAGAAAAAAAAAAACCGATACCCAACCCTACCAAGGAGACAGCCATGTCCCTGAGGATCATGCTTGATATGAAATATGAGACGTGATGTGTGGAGGAAATAATAAATATCAATTGCAAGCAGAGCTTTTGATTGTGCGTCATATCCAGTCAAGTTATAATATTGTCAAATTAGGCAAATTGGCCTTAGCAAGACAAAGAAGCCACCATCATTATTTCCACATTGAAACAATTTTGAAAGGAAGAATGAAAAGGTTATAAACCATTTGAGTATTATTGTGAGGAATTATTATTATAATTTTTTACACAATTTGTAACTTCAGATGTGACATCATTTCCATTACAAACCAGTGAATATTTATAAAAAGTTAATAATTGGCTACCAAGGAGACCAAGCTGTGTCAGTGAAGAGCGTGCTTGATATGAAATATAAGATGTGATGTGTATAGAGGAAATGGTAAATATCATTTCTGAGCATCATTTTGTGCATCAAGTTACCAGTCAGCGAGTTTCCATATTTTGAGATGCAGTGGAAATGTTTATGACGTAAAAAAAAAAAAGACTATATATCAATTGTGGGACATTGGTAGAAGACAGATTTAACTAGTGAGAGCATGAAAATGCTTTTTTGTTTTAAGAAAAGTGCCTGTGGTTGAAAAAAGATCCATGCATGAGTGCAATAAAATGGAACAAAATAAGAACTTCAAACCCTAAATCTCCAAGCCTGGTCACCACAGCTCATCTCTGGGTAAATTCGGTGAGGTAATTCACACCGTAATGTAGTTCAAAAGCTGTTATCTAGCTGCATTATGGTCGTAAAATATGTGCCGGTTTCATAACTGCCTGGTTGCATCGGTAAAAGTCAGGTGTGTGCCTTCTGGGTTTTCTGACTCATCTGCAGAAAAAGATCTACAAGTACCGCAAGGTTCTGAATAACCCGAGCCGCTGGGACGTGGTTCTGAAGGAGATCAGGGCCCTGGTGGATATGGCCCTCACCTCACCCCCTGCAGGACGAATCCATCCATCAGGCCCCGCTGCACATCATCTCCACCCTGCTTGCTGAGGTACGTCACATCATCTAATTAGTTAGAAGACTAGTTATTAATTATTTAATTTGACGAGTATAAAGCTCATTAATAGTGCTTGCTAAGGCGTGCATCACTTTTATTATTGCTCATACTTGTGTTTCCACCCAAAATTTTTGTTTGTAACACATTGAGGATAAGTGAGCTGTTACATTTCTAAGTGATTGTGCTTAAGATTTTTCGCCTTATAGACAAAAATAAACCGTCAACAAAACATTTATATTGACAGAGGACATATCTAGGGAACAGAATATCATAAACTTTGCAGTGGGCTCTTTAGGGCAATCAGCATTTTTTTTTTATTATTTAGGAGTCCCTTTTTCATTGAGGACATCAGATATGTCAAATGTACAATTTTTTTGATATAAGTAGAATATAAGACTTTTTATTTTATTGCTGTTTTTAATCTTCCAATTTTAGTTGTTAAAATCGTTTGGCTTATATTCATGAAATTATAATTAAAAAAGTGATCAAATGAGAAGAATACCTTTCATTTTTACAGAATTAAATTTATTAGGATTTAAAAAAAAAAAAAATAGAAGTTGACATGTGGTTATTTAATATATAAACACTTTTACCCAAAATTATTTTACTGAAACAGTTACACTACCCTTCCAAAGGTTTAAAAAAAATGTATAAATGAATTTTTGAGAATGCATTAATTAATCAAAAGTGACTGTAAATACATTTATAAAGTTATAAAAGATTTCTTAAAACATTTTCCCTGATAGACAAGAAAAAATTATTTGTATTGACAGAGTTGCTCTATCCTTATGTAGGGAATAGAATATCATATAAACTTGGCTCTTAATTTAGAACCTAAAACCCTAAAAGAAATGTATTTTTATTTTGTGCATTTATGAGTCATTTTTCTCATTGAGCACGTCAAATTTATCAGATGTATTATTTTTCAACCAGTTTCTCCTTGAAGTATAGCTGGCATCTTTTATGTTAGAACTTGAGCAGCATTCTGCTTTCATTTCTGGTTATGAGTGTCTTTTGTGAATTGAGGTGGGTTACGTGTCATTTCGAGTCTGTGTTCAGGTTAAGAGTTAACCTGTGGTTGCCTGTGTAGCTGTGGTTTAGTGAGACTTTTTTTTACCTGGCATCGCTACACAACGAAGATTTCCTTCTCCAGATTGTTTGCAGATAGGGAAAGATTGGTTGGATCCCTACTTTGATTTGCAAATGTAGATTACGTCTTTGAACACCACATATACCAAGCATTTGAATTCAAAGAGGGGTTTAAAAGGTCTAAAAACAGACCTCTCACTGGCCTTTGGTCAAAAGGCTTGTATCCCTGAGTCACACCGGCTTTCCCAAGAAGGCCATTAACATTTTAAAAGCAGCCTGGTTGTTGAGTCACTTAGACGTGTTACCACTGGCCAATGAATTCTCAATAATGCTTTTGTGTCATTTCCTTCCTAGAACACTAACCTCAGCGCTCAGGACTATGAGAACATCATTGTGGTAAGTGGGGCTGTTTTTTGTTTTTTTTGCAAAGAAAATATGAAGACACATATTGCCTTCACACAACAGTGTGTTAAACTCCATTGCTAACTAACAAAGGCAGTTACGCAATGTGTATTAGGTCTCAGTGAATCACGCTCTAGAAGAAAATTGACTTAAATGTAGTGGACTGCCATAGAAACAGGACATGCACACACAAATGTGCTCTCTGAAGGATGTGCACTTCTGTAAAATGTGGATGAAAAGCAACAAGTCTCTACATGTCTGTGGGGAAGTGACTAATGGTTTGAATCTGTATGTAGGCCATCGCACCCTTGCTGGAGAATAACCACCCTCCCCCTGACCTGTGTGAATTCTTCTGCCAGGTAAATGTGACAATTCTGGCTATTCTTCAGGGGAACAATTGAGTTCAGTATTGTAAACCCTATTTTATTTCATTTTTTTTATTATTTTATTGCTGCTTTTAACCTTTCATTTTTCAGCTTTTGGTTTGTGTTTCTGAAATAACTTATTAAAGGACAAAAAGGTCAAATATAAGTCATTTGTATGGTATTCATTTACTAGGATTTAAAAAAAAAATTGCCATCATCACATGGTTATTTAATATATAAACCAATTTTAGTTTCTACAAAAACAGACTACTGTTCAACATTTGAGTGTAATTTTTTAAAAGAAATTACACATTAAATGATCGAAGGGCAGTAAATGCATTTATAATGTTACAAAAGATTTCTATTTCAAAGAAATGCCATTCTTTTGAACTTTGTATTCATCAGAGAATCCTAAAAAAAAACATATCACAGTTTCCTCCAAAAATAATAAGTAGCACAACTGTTTTCAACATTGATTATAAGATATATATTTCTTGATCACATAAGAATGAAGGATCATGTGACACTAAAGACACGAGTATGGGCTGCTGAAAATTCAGCTTTGCCATCTAAGGAAAATATTACATTTTTAAAACATTAAAATAGAAAAACGTTATTTTAAATTATAATTATATTTCAATAATATTATTGTTTTTTCTGTATCTTTAATTAGATAAGTGCAGCCTTGGTGAGCTTAAGAGAAGACTTTTTTTTTTTTATTGTACCGACCCCAAACTTTTGAATGGTAGAGTATTGTGTACCATGGTAATTGTGCAGTGTTTTTGTCTGATATCATTACTTTACCAAGTACTTTTTTAAAGAAGGGGATTAGCTATAATGATTTTGCTGATTAATATATGTATTAATCAATATCGGTTTTTGTGTTCCTCTACACAGCACTGTAGGGAGCGTCCTCGGTCGATGGTGGTGATTGAAGTGTTCACTCCTGTGGTTCAGAGAATCCTCAAACACAACATGGTGGGTCTGCGCACTACACCACAAGTGCTCTTGAATTCACACATCACTACACCCTCATTTATTGACTCATGTCTTTTCTTCTCATTCCAGGACTTTGGGAAATGCCCCAGACTCCGTCTCTTTACTCAAGAGTATATTTTGGCTCTGAATGAGCTTAACGCTGGCATGGAAGTGGTCAAGAAGTTCATTCACAGGTGAGTGACTGTGTCCTAACAATGCAGCAGGCGATAAAAGCTTGGAATCTCATTGCATCGTGCCAGGACACAATGGCTACGTTTACAAGCAACCAAATAATCTATTTGTAATCGAATTGATGGCTCAGTTGGACTGAAAAGCCTTCATGTAAACACCTTAATCGATCCAACTGAGCTTTGAAGGGGGTGGTTTATTCCTTTTCTAATACGATTGAGAGTGCATGTAAACAATCGATAGGATTGAACCCCGAAACTGAAAGGACTGCGCATGTGCAATGATGCAGAAATAGCATAATGATGTATGATGCGCGGAACGAGCGGTTCTTCCTTTTGAATAAAGTGTTGTATAAATGCGTGTCCTGTCATTATAAAACTCTCCTTTCACTCGGCAACTGTGAAGTGGAGCAGGACAACCTCCCACCAGTCCTTGTTTTGGATACTCATCCACAGGCAACCCGTTTTGGGCGCGGAGAGGGGCATTTTACTGCGTGATAAATATGAGCAGGACTGCACAGCACAGCGGTTTATATGTATATTTACCCATAAATGGATAAATGTTAATTCTGCTGTTAAAAACAAATAAAGAAAACGTGTAGGAGAGTGGTTATATGTGCAAACAGTGGAATTCTGAGAAACCAAAAAATATTCGTGCAGTATGTGCATGTCAAAAGATCAAATCCGATATTGAAGCTTGTGACATATAAACGCGCACATCAACCCAATCACTTTATTTAGCGTTCATGTAAACACTTCATTCAGATTCATCAATCGGAATTAATTCAGTCCGATTGAACCAAAAATTGTGCATGTAAACGTTGCCAGTGTTACCTCATTTCGTGGTCACCTCACTTAGTACAAAGCACAGGCCTTCATGTACCAAACTGTAACATCACTTATCTACAGGCTATGACATTTTAATGGTCTGTTTAGGACCAAGCCCTGCGCTTACTTCCTGTTTCAGCTTTGTTTCCTTTACGCAGTCACTCTGTGCGTTTGGATGCAGGAGCGTGCTAACCTGACCTTTTTTTTTTTTTTTAAATGTTATGATTTCAGCATGGCACGGTCCCAACGGACCGGCCATCATCATCGGGTTCTCCCCAATCTCGCGGCGGCCATTCGTGCTACTGCCATCTACTCTGCTACGAAGAATCATCAACAGGTGCGTCCGATTCACTGGTTTTCCAACCCATGAGATGCAATTTACCCTTGAGGCCTTAGCTCACAAAAAAAAAAAAAAAAACATGTTCCGGAATAATGTTGCGACTTCATGGCTCAGATACTTTTTTTAAAATATTCCTTAAATATGCACGCTTCCTTTGCCACCTGCTTTAATCGGTCAGTATTTTTTGTGACAGACAACAGTGACTTGGCTGTAGTGACATTTTTGGTCTCACCTGTCCTGTTTGTGTCATCACTGTGAGCATCTGGGCCACGGTGCAGCCACCTGAGAGGAATAAGGAACTATTATAAAAGGTTTCCATGATTCGCAAAGACTCAAGAGAGTGAGAAGTGTCGAATCTTACTCCCTAGGATTCCTTGCACTGCTCCCTCTCTGTTTTTTGTTGTGATCTGTTCTCTCATTCACTCTCCAATGGCCTTTTGACAAATTTCCGTAACTACAGTTCATGGATATTTTAAAGGTGCACATTTACATGTGTTTTCGTTCCTGGGTTCCATTTGTCATCCTACCAGAATCAGATGTCCCATAGTTACTTGTTAGTCAAAAAAGGTCTTTCAAATACTGTGGCCATGTAGCAAATTAAACAGCTGGTGTTTTGTATATGACTGCATGCAAATATGGAAATTTCCATGGAATGTGCCTGAAACTCTCTGAATGCAATATGAGTATTTTGTTTTTCCGTTTCTCAACCAAATGACATTGAAAGGAGTTGCTTAACCTTCAGAAAAGTTGATTGTTGAAAACATATGATATATAGTAATTTCTTAAATTTTTATTCATTTTTTAAATACATTAATAATTTTATTCAGCAAGGAGCTTCACAGTCTTTAAATTGTAATAATGCATTTAGCATTTAGCAGATATTATCCCAAGGGCAACAAATATTTCACAATATTACAGGTTTTACTGAATTTTCAATCAAATACATACAGCCTTGGTGAGTGTAAGAGACTACTTTAAAAAACAAACAAGCAAAAAAAATCATAACAACCAATAGGGTTGTGACGGTGGTGAAATTTTTCCACTGGTTAATCGACGTGCGACAACACCGGTAATACCGCTGTCACCAGGGGGTGGAGTTCGTTGGGGTTTTCCATCAATTCCTCACTTCTTCGCTGTAATAGTATTAATATAAATTATAAATGACCATGCGAATTCGAATTAGCGGCAATTCTGTGTCAATTGCTTGAATGGACAACAACAAAACGGTACAACACAACTCACTTATATTAAACATAGAATTTTTGTTAAATTACACATTTTAAATAAAGTAAAATATTAAAGTTTAAGTAAAGTATTGCCTAACAGCTAGGCGCTTTTGCATTTTGTTTCGAAACTAAATTTTCTTCTTGTCGGTCAGCTCGACTCTCTCTCCTCGCTCTCCTCGCGTGATAAATAAAATCTGACTCCTGCTGCTGATCTGTGATGCGACTTGTTTGGCACGCTGCAAGCCCGCAATTGTAGTTGTCTCTAACTGAACAAAGTTATTTGAGACAAAAAAAAATCAAAAAAGACAGTGGGGGCGGTGCAGGTGAGCAAGGACGTAACGGTGGTGAGGCTTAACACCGCAACACGATGTTCAGCAAGCCTAACAACCAAATCAAAACCAACTTTGAACCGTAAATATCGACGAGTTCCCCCAACCAAAAAAATGTATCCTTAAAAAAATAACAGGACACAACGTTACACCATGTCTTGTCTCTTTTTTTTTTTTTTCTTTAGTCGGGAAAACTCGCTAGTCTCAAGGAAATCCGAAACGGTTGTCAGCAGCAAAGGAATGAAAGGAAGCCGCCCATGCCTTACGCCTGCTGCGGCCCGAGCCGCCCACGCCACACCGATACAACCTTTCCCACCAGGCCCTGCCCCCTATACCACCCCCTTCCATCGTCAATCTAGCGAGATCCCTGTAGAGCGGGAGCGCAAACAACAACACCACTAACACATGCGCAACAAGGCCCCGCAGAAGGCGGGCCAGCGAGCCAAACCTGACTGACTGCTATTGTTCAGCCCCGCGCTCAATGCCTGTCCATTCAGCTGGCTGCTCACGCCGACAGAGTGCTGGGATGTTTCGCCCCTCACCGTAAAATGCTGTGAGTAGAGCGTCACTGGATCTTTCTGTCACTATTCCACACTTATTAGACCTCTGTCCAGTTTTAAAAAAGTTCCTTTGGCAGTAATGACTGCCAGACCTGCCCACATGGTAGAGGTAAATACTTGCATCATTACAGGACCTTAAATAAATAATGCTAAATTAATTTTATTTGAATTGATGAGCTTGCCAAAGTACATTTAAAAAAGTAGCTAGCTACACTACAAGTTAGTCAAAAAGTAACCAAGTAGCTACCCGAAGCTTCACTTTTAGATAATTAAATTAAATAATATAAAAAAATATTTGTGTGTGTATAATATACATATACATACAAACTCAAACACGCATACCTGGATCTAAAAAACAAGTGAGTATTTTTTTAATTGTAGTTTGATTTTTAGTTTTTATGTAATTTGATTTAACTAAATATTTCACTGCCTAAAAGAAAAAACACATGAAGGAAATTCCGGGAACACTATTAAGTGATGAGTTGCCTGTACAAACTTTTTCGGAAAAACTGATCGGAACCACCTGGTAATATTTCACCGCAGAATATTTAATATAAAGAAAATGAACCATTAAAACATTTTGTATTTCTTTTGTTTCGTTAAATGGATTGAACAATCCAGCACTATTTGAGAATGAAAGTGGATTGTAAGAGGGTGAGTTTGTTCGTGCTTTATAAGGCTGCACAATACAGCGTTTTGTTGCGCAACACTGCTGCGTTTTGGAATAATTTGCTTACAGAAAATGCTGTGCTATTTTAATAACAGCTGAGCTACTGAAAAGTTTTGTAGCTATTCTCCAACACCGTAATAGTCCCACATTGAGTATAAATCAAGCGTAGCGTTAGTTCTGGCAGGTCACGTTAGTCAAGCTCGCAACAGCTGATCCCCATCTACCTATAGGAATACGACACCTATCTAAGCTCTATTTATCATATATGAGGTCCCTCAGTATTATCAGCAGTTTTCGCATTGCTCAATAGCTAATTACCCTCCTCCATCCCCAGCTCCTCCTCTGTCAGTCAGGATTCAGCCTTCTGATTATCCTTTGAATCAGACTAATTCTAAAATGTGTACATAAAATTATTGAACTTTAACGATATCTGCAATACATTCATGTTGGTTCTGTTCTGTTTACCCTGGAGGGTTATCGCTGCTCTCCCTGCAGGGAGTTCTTGCCCAGAACAGAACCATATCGCCAATCCAAACTGTATGCTAATTGTCAATCATCTTTGACGATAGTGGTCCTGACAGAAATGATCAGTTTGGGATATAAAAAAGCCGATTCAGCCATAATCACACTGAGACGTGACCTTAAACTAGTCTGCATATTTATAACAGATTCATTGAACCGAATCTGTTTTTAGGCTTTACCACCTTCACCTGATCCTATTGTGAACCATCCTGTTGCAGATCACAGCAGAGCTTCTGAGGTTTCAGCTTTCACTGGCCGATCTTACATAAGGTTCTTATTTTCTCCAGTTCTCACTCTTCCTGCCTCTGAATCTCTAATTTCTCCTCTGGCCTTTTCCCTCTACAGATCAGACTACGATGACTGGAGACCAGCACTGGCCAGCCTGCTTCAACCAATCCCCTTCCCGAAAGAGTAAGGGCATTTACTCCCCTCTCATCCTCCTCACAGTTACTTTCTTTCTAACGTTTACTTGCCGCCTGTTTCAACTATGGAATCCATTACAATTAGTACGATGATTTCTGCTGCTGCAATTAACTCATCATTGTGAAGTGTCAGTTACACCAATCAGTTTATCTACCATTGTGTTTTAAGTTTTCTATTTACAGCGTGTTTATTGCATTTGCACATGTTATTTAAATTAGTCGGCTGGTTCTGAGACCGTTTTGCCCAGTTTGATCCACAGATAACTGTTTCAAGTTTAATCAAAAAGATGTTAAAATGAACAAAAGTGAAAAGCATGATTGGTAGATAGTCACTAGATGTCACACAGCTCACTCTATACTCAATATCAGTGTATAATATATTAAAATTTTAGTTAGAAAAGATTTCTATTTCGAATAAATGCTGTTTAACTTTCTGTTCATAGCAATAGTCTGGAAAAAAGTGTCTTGATTTCCACAAAAATATTAAGCAGGACAACTGATTTCAAAATTGATAATAAAAAGAAATGCCTCTTGAGCACCAGATCAGCATATTAGAATGATTTCCGAAGGATCATGAGACACTAAAGACTGGAGTAATGGCTGCTGAAAATTCAGCTTTGCCATCACAGGATTAAATTACATTTTAAAATATATTAAAATAGAAAACAGTTATTTTAAAGTGTAGTTATATTTTAAATATTATAGTTTTTACTGTATTTTTAATCAAATGAATGTATCCTTGGTGAGCATAAGAGACTTTTAATTTTTTTTTTAATCTCACAGATTCTAAACTTTTGAACGCTAGTGTATGTGAAATATGAATTTATGTTTTGGATGTGTAGCCTATATAACGATACCGGGGGCTCTCTCTGTACGTGCGGTGGGCTGGTCTCTCAAGGTACAGCGTGCAGGGATGAGTACTGATGTGGGCGAGCCCCAGCAGGGCTCTGCAGCGGGATTGTGAGTATTGGGTGAGGCATCTTGTGTCCTCTGTGGCTCCTGTAATTGGCCCTGCAGGACAGAGCACATCATTACAAGTCTTCTGCAGAGCCCTGCGGTTGCCACAAGTGGAGGGCTCACCTGTGTTCATACGCTACGCCAAGCTTCCAGTCTTCATTAGAAAAGTTAACAACAGCTAGGCGCATCCCAGAGCACTCATGACACATGCAAAACATTTGATGAAGTCCTCCCAGACTTTATGACTTGAAATTGTATCATCATGCGTGTCGAGGCAAGCACGCCTACATATAGACTCAGAAAGCAACTTGTGTAATTATGTGGAATGACGACACTGTCTTTTTTTGCATGCCTGAGTCAAGTCTGTGTTTTTCTCTGTTTGCTTTCTCCTCTCTAGAGCCCTTGCACATGCCAAATTCACAAAGTAAGTGACATCGGCTTTGCCATCAGTTTATGTTCCTCAAAAGAAAGTAATTCTTACAGGTTTGGAACGACATAAGGGTGAATAAATGATGACTGAATGAAGAGTTGTTGTAAAGTTTTGAAAGTGTCGTGAGTCATTATGAAACTCTGAAGTGAATGAATAAAATTAAACTCATTTTCTCACCCTTATGTTTTTTCAAACCTTTATGAAATAACTTGTGGGTGCTCTGTGGAAAAGTCTTTTGAAAACATACTATAGCTTTTGAAGAACATACTTTGTGATTATTCACTGAAAATTTTGACATTCACACTAGCTCTCCTTGGCATTAAGTAGAACAGTTTAATCAGCTTCATGAAATGAATCGTCTGCATAAAATGAATCTTTTTAGTGAATTGGTTCAACCAGTGCACAAAAATGGTCTGAATTATTAATTCACAAATTAAACTTACACAAGCCTCGGTTAAGATAACCAGTGAATAGTGAATATAATTTCAGCCAATGCTATCACACAATGCTGTCATATAACTTAAGAAGATTTAAAATAAAGCCCTGGAGTCATTTTAACCCATTTTTATTAGACTGCATCTTTTTTATGCTTCCAATCACTTTTAATTGTAACTGCATAGAAACATGTTGTTCAGACAAAGTTTGGAACAACATGAAAGTAAGTAAATGATGACCGAATAATTTTTTGGGGAGGTGGATGTTTACTTAAAGTGTTTACGTTGACATGTTTCATGTTTTATTTTTGTAACAGAGAGCTGAAATATGTCATTCAGAGGTTTGCCGAAGATCCCAGACAAGAGGTGAGACAGGAAAGTGTGCAGAAAGGGTGTTGTTTGGCTTACAGTATCAATCGAATGCCTGCTTAATATTGCCACTGTAGACTTAGTAAACAGTGCTTTG
Source organism: Sinocyclocheilus anophthalmus (assembly GCA_018155175.1). Lineage (NCBI taxonomy): Eukaryota > Metazoa > Chordata > Actinopteri > Cypriniformes > Cyprinidae > Sinocyclocheilus > Sinocyclocheilus anophthalmus. The sequence continues at coordinate 690,281 of JADLZN010009491.1, read as the reverse complement.
TTGAGCTTCAGCCATTGTGAATGTATGTGCATGTGTGTGTCTCTCACAGGTCCATTCCTGTTTGCTCAGCGTGCGCTCTGGAAAAGACGGGTGGTTCCAGCTCTACAGTCCAGGAGGCGTAGCTTGCGACGATGACGGAGAGCTGTTTGCTAGCATGGTATGAAAGTGTTTGTATGAAATGCGAGATGTCTCAATTAGTTTAGTCTTTTGTCCTGCCACTATATCTACTTTTATGGTCTGATGTTGTTCGTCCTCACAGGTCCACATCCTCATGGGCTCCTGCTACAAGACGAAGAAATTTCTCCTGTCGCTGGCTGAAAATAAACTGGGACCATGCATGCTCTTGGCCCTGCGGGGGAACCAGACCATGGTGGAGGTACATATGACTGTTGCTTTGAGCCGAAATGTAGTGAGCTGCCCACCTATGTAACATTTTTAGGCATCATGGATGGGTCAACCAAAGGGTATTTTTTTTTTTTTTTTTTTAAAGGCTTAGTTTTGCTAGTCTCAGCCTTTAAGGGCACATCTACAGAACGCCCATAGTCTGTTCACTGACCATATGATGAATATTGCACACAAAATGGTAAGAGCAGACTGAAAATTAGCAGTTTTTATCTGATTGGCTATAACTTCCTGTGAAACTAAGTTGTGTTTACAAGGTACTAATGAATGCTTTTGTGGAAAATCTAACGACTAGACTAAGAAAACTGAAATATCCACAAGCCGAATTGCATATTCTGTTTTAAATCATCTGTATTTTTGTACAGACAGAAATTCTAAGCACATTTTCTGCCAATTTCTATCCATTTTCTCTAAAAACCATCTGCAGAAACTGTTGCTTTTATCCTTAGTCATTAATTGTTGTAGGGTGACAAATTTGAATTAAAATTGCCCCTAAATGACACACAAAAAAAAAAAAACTGGTGGGTGATCACTTTCAATGTATAAGTCAGATTTGGCGGTTCTAGACTAGAATAAACTGCAAAGTGGACCAGAGAGCCGATAGACTGACTGCATGTATGCTTTGTAGATTTGGCAACCCTAGAATGCATTGTAATTATTACAATTTTATTAAAATGTCATCCTATATTGTACTGTTTCATTCAGTATTTGTATGCGCTATGTTTTTGTGTTTACTAGAGTAGCGCTTGTTAGCTTAGCAACATGCTAAAGTCAAATTCTTTTGAAGTCAACCTGAGTATTAGGGTGTGGTCATATTTAATGTTGTTCTGTGAATTTCCGCAAATGTCTTCTGTTTTCTTGCAAATCATCTGCGGAAACTGTTGTATTGTTTTTTTTTTTTTTCCACAGCTATCTATTGTTGTAGTATAATCATTTGCAATAAAAGGTAGTTGATCACTTTAAATGTTGATTTTCGAATCTAAGTTGTCAGTTCTAGACTAGAATAAACTGCAAAGTGGACCAGATAGTCTAAAGTCTGACTGCGTGTATCCTTTGTGGATTTAGAATTAGGATTTTATTTAATCCGATATTTATAACGCGGTTTGTTTTATGTTCTTTATAGTATCCACTTATTAGCTTAGCAACATGCATTTTTTGTTTGTTTTTTTGGCTAAATTTTGTGGGCAAAATCCAGCAATTTCAATTCAGTTTCCATTTCTGAATGGATGCTGCCTAAGTAGACAGCAAGGCAGCTCACTACATTATCTGTGGAGAGTTCAAGAGACTCCAGGGAAACCGGTATGCAGGATATAGCAGTGATCCCTGTGTGTCTGCCGTGCAGATCCTGTGTTTGATGCTGGAGTACAACATCATAGAGAACAAGGACACTCAGCTACAGATCATCTCCACCCTGGAGAGCACCCAGGTCGGCCTGCGCATGTACGAGCAGCTGTGCGACAGACAGAGGGAGCTTAAAGAACTGGTGAGTGCACAAACCAATTTCACAAATCAACACCGAGACGTTTTCACTGCCACGCACAGGCTTCTTCTTGCCGAGCTCTGACTTTTAGTTTAACGCAGTGCTCCCATTAACACAAAAAGACAGAAGTGACCCATTTACGTATACAGTGCTGACTCTCAAGCGCCACCTGATGTTTAAACTAAAAACTGCAGCACTAGTAATATCTCTTTCTCTCCGTTTAGCAAAGAAAAGGAGGCCCTACTCGACTCACTCTGCCATCTAAATCGACGGTGAGTGTGTTTGCATAAATTAAAATGTATTTGCTTGCATCCATGCTGCTGTTTTCCTAGTAAAACACAACCAAAAATCCTTCCTCAAGGCTTTTTCCTCACATTTTTTTTTACTCTAGGATGCCGACTTGGCTCGTCTGCTGAGCTCCGGTTCCTTCGGCAATCTGGAGAACCTCAGCTTGGCGTTCACCAACGTCACCAGTGCCTGTGCTGAACAGCTCATCAAACTGCCATCCCTCAAACAGCTTAACCTGTGGTCCACCCAGGTCTGTTTTCTTCTGCTCATTCCATTTTCAGTCCCATAGTCAAAGAGAATCTCCACTATCTGCCGATATACATATGCTATATGCTGATTTGGTACACAAACATTTTTTTTTAGGATTCTATTGATGAATAGAAAGTTCAAAACAACAGCAATAGGAATCTTTTGTGAAGTATCTTTACTGTTACTTTTGATCAACTGAATGCATCCTTGCTGAATAGAAGTATTCATTTCTTTAATAAAAACCTGTTTTATTGACTTGATTTATGTTTTCGCTGTGTTTTAGTTTGGAGATGCTGGGCTCCGTTTGCTGTCGGAGCATCTGGCCTGTCTGCAGGTTTTGAACTTGTGTGAGACTCCAGTCACGGATGCTGGCCTGCTCTCCCTCAGCTGTAAGAACGCATTTACATAAATAGTATATCCAGCTACTTTCATTCTGAACTGTTAAAAAAAAAACAGCTGTTTCTGAATTTAAAATGATTAGATTTATTTTCTAGCCTCTTGGTCTACAACAGTTCGTAGCTATTTGTGAAGCTTGAGGTTTCTTAAAAGGATAGTTAATCCAAAAATGACAATTCTGTCATGTCATTCCAGACCAGTAGGACTGACTTTCTTTCTTCCATGGAGCACAAAAGGAGAACACAATGTCAGAACTTCTGTTTTTCATATACCGTGACAAAAGTGGATGGTGATTTATACTGTCAAGCTTCAAAGAATCATAAAATATGACTCATGCACTATAGTCCAAGTCTTTTGAAGCCATAGTCATTGTTCAAGAATAATCTTTCTCTCCACTCTAGATCTCAAATGTCATTCGCGACATTTTACCATGTCACAATCATTCAGATAGCATGCAAGAACTAGTGGTTTTTGCCATCAGTGATGTCAGACCTGCTCCCACCTCCACTTTAATGGTGCTCTTTTTGGAGCTTAGCCATATAAACAACCATCTACTTGTTGTTTGGCTATAAAATTATGGCATAACTTAAGTTTTAAAAAATTAAGTATTTAAACTATCCATTTAACAAAAAAAGTGGTTTATTTTCAGTGTGAAGAGCATTTAGTGTTTGTCCCGACACATTTATGGTTTATTTTAATTAACATGTAGGATAATTATAATTAATATTGCAACTTTTCCTTGCAGCAATGAAAAGCCTGTGCAGCCTGAATATGAACAGTACTAAACTCACAGCGGACACATATGAAGACCTGAAGGTAAGAGGATGATGACTCTAGCAGACCCTCAGACTGCTAGGATTGAAACTTGAATTTAAAGATGAAGTGTCATTAAAAACGGGTTAAATGTTTTCTCCCCCAAACCCCTTTATTCCTCACGTTTGGAGGGTCAGTAAGATTTTTTTTATTTTTTATTTTAAAATTTTTACAAAAAAATCTAATTCAAGTTAATGCTGTTCTTTTAAACTTTATATTAATCAAAGAATCCTGAAAAAATGTATTACAGCTTCCACAACAATTTTAAGCAGCACGGCTGTTTTAACATTGATAATAAAAATAAATGATTACTAAGATATTACAAACATTTTTGAAGAATCATGTGACACTAAAGACTGGAGTAATGGCTGCTGAAAATTCAGCTTTGCATCACAGGAAAATAGAAAACAATTTTAAAATTTTGTAAAATTGTTTTTTACAGTATTTTTGATCAAATAAATGCAGCCTTGGTGAGCATAAGATACTACTTTAAAAAAACATTAAAAAATCAAACTGACCCAAAACTTTTGATTAATAAAGTTGTTCATAGTTTGAGTTTCCCCAAAAATGTAAATACTGCTATTCAGTGGTGCTTTCAAAACATTGAAGCATTACAACCAACACAAAACAGCCACATTGACTTGACCAATGACTTTAGGGTTTAGGGGGCGTTGTTATCTTGTTTGGCTGGCCAATAGCAGATGAGGGAGTGTTCAGGAAACCAGTATCAACAGTCTCTACTTTTCCAATACAGTTTGGTGACTCTAATGGTTCAGAAATTACACACTTCACCTTTAACTCTTATAATCTTATCATTTTTTAATGTTATTTACACAAGCAGGACATGTTCCTGGTTCAGTCAATCAATCGTAGCCATGACAGAGAGGAATAATAAGAATCATAGGGCTGATAGGAATGTTGTTCCAGGAACAACAAAGCATGTTAAACCAGGAGCATGCTACATTAAACGTTTCATTATCTAAACCTCTCCATCTCTGGTCCTGCCCACAGGCCAAACTACCCAATCTAAAGGAAGTGGATGTTCGCTACACAGAGGCGTGGTGAACACGATGCTCGAGGAGATTTATAGACAGGAAATTGCCGACACATCACCTGAACACAACATAATCAAGAAGCAAGGACTGTGTTTATAGGAACATCATTCAAACGACAAGGACCTTCTGATAATATCATAAATGCTCAAGAATCATCTAGTGTCTCATCCGAGGATGCTCTTCGCAGCGGCATCAAAATGCAAGAATATGTCTCGTGACATCATCAAACAGCACAGGAACCTTTCTAACGACATCACCAGGGGACTCTTTCCTCGGTCTCGTTCTCGCCTTTATCTCGGACCCTTCAGAGGAACCGTGTCCCTCGTCTTAACCCATAACTGGCGTCCCTTTTTGTCCCCCGGAAGACCTCAGACCACCTGGATACATTTCTCCTGTGGTACCAGCGTCTGGTGAAGGCCTGAATATTCCGAGCCACATTCCAGTACAGTTTTGATATCACTTCCTGTGTGGAAAGCCAATTTCCACTTATTTTTAGTTTTTTCTTGTTACGTGTGCTTGGTCCTCTCGGTTCAGAGTCCATCATTTTTGCATCCTCACAGAGATTTCTGGTGTAAAATGTGTCTGTTAACAATGTTCACGTTCATCTCTATATCTCTATCGCTCTGAAAATCTTTTTTTTATCAACTTGAATAAGCATATTTTTCCATACACTGCTTTCATATACGTGTGTGTTTGTAAAGAAAATCGACGTATCCCCATTTTTAATGCAGACATTTCTGGGGCTTCGCTCAAAAAAAAAAAAAAAAAAAATTCCTTTCCCTTCCTCTGCTCTCTTCTTTTTTTTAGCCACATTGTACAGTGTAATTTTAATTTCACACCCGTATTTAAGAGAACATCGTCCAGGAAGTAGTCTGGGACTACTTTGTATTTATGAGCCCCTCTTTCTCGTCCTATTTTCTTTTATTAAGTTCTTTTGTCAAGCATACTGAACCAAGATGGTGCCTAAAACATTTTCTGTAAAGATTGCATCACCTAGCAATGTCAGCTTAGTTGTACATAGATACATTATGAACTTTTAAACCGATTAATAGGCTTTATTATTCTCTGTAAACTTCACCTCTAGTGGTCGATGGGGGTCCACCATGATTGTCCTGCCACAACGGTTGACAATGTTCCGCATATTTATATCAAATCGAGCCAAGATTTGTGCTATGTTCATAATGGCTTATGCAGTTTAAACTTTTTATATTTAATTTTCTTGCTTTTCTGAATGAATGATGAAGTGATATGACATGTGACATGATCAGTGTCTCTCCAAACGGATAGATTATGACCATTGTAATTAGTTACAGTCAATATCTTGACTAGTAGAGAAACGAGATGGATCTTGTAAGTAAAAAAAAAAAAAAAGACAGCCTGAAATAAACCGTTCAATTTGCCGTCTTAACTTAAATTGAGTTTTTCTTATGTTTACAAAGGCGTGTCTGTCTCTACTCCCACTTTGAACTATATCCAGATAGAGTTGCTGCCCCGTCCATGTGGCCGGTCTCGAAAGTAGCAGTTTTAGGTTCTAGATTTTGTGTGTGCGTTTGATTTCACACAGATACAGATGCCGTCCAGAGGGGGGCGTTCAGTACTGGGTGCCATAATGGCACCAACACGAGTTCTGCCATCTTGCATATTTACAAACTGTATAATGTACATATGAGTGTATATAATTTCCCATTTCTCTTTCTCAAGTTTTTGTTGCCTTTTTTGTTTTGTTTTTTTAGATGTGTGCATAAGGTCACCTATTTTTGTTCCCTTTCCTGCCCCCAGACCAAGTGCACTGTCATTGTTTTTTTTTTGTTTGTTTGTTTTTTTTGACTGTATGATAAGTTTAATCCATTTTTGTTGCCTGTTTTGTTTCTCTTTTTGCATGTTTGCAATTTTATCATATAGATTTAAAATAAAGGATAAAATCACTAGCCCCTGTCATCCACTTACCTTAAGAATCAATATGTGTTTCTAAAAGTGAAAGATGGACAGAGTTAGTGTGTGTGTGTGTGTGCGATGTGAACGGATGGATTGTACTGGGAGTGTGTTCTGAAGGTGCGTTCGTGAGTGGACTAGAAACTGTGCCATTCTGTACACTGGTGAAACTCAAGCTGTGGTAAGGTACATTGTAATGGTCTTCAGTCCTAAAAGCAGACCATTTTTCTCTGTGGCAGGAAGGATTCAGGGGGCTGGGTTTCCCCCAGCCTTCATTTTGTTAAGAAATCATAATAAAAGCCATCTCTTTGAGACAATGGCTAATCTGTTGAAGTTGAAATCCAGTTTATACTTAAGTCAACTGTTTCCGGATTTATTTGTAATATCCTGTGGAACTCGCTGTGCTATTTGTGTTTCCAATGTCTCCTTATCATGTTATGTCTCATTAATTTCAGCTTTTTTATTTTTGTTGAAAAGCGCTTTTTGCGATGTTGCATTGAGACGGAGTCTTAATATGATGTGGGTGGGGGTCCCTGCAGCACAGTCGTGTACATACAGAATACATTTCCCATGACTCCTGGAGTTTTTGCAGATACAACTGCTGCCCTTATTTCTTCTGTGTTTTTCTGCTTCTATCTACAGCTGGGTTGCTGCTGCTGCTCTGTGGCTGTTGTAATGAGAACACAACCTTCAACAGGAAAATAAGCCTAATATGTGAACCAGTTTCAATCAAAATAAACTGTCTGTGAATATGTTTAAAATAGAAAGCTTTCAAAGCTTTTTTTATTGGCGCGTTTATTCACTAGTTTAGTCATTTGCTTCAAAACTATTTTTTTCATTTTTGAAAATGCACTCTTTGTATTATTTTGATAATAATGATACAGTAGAGAGAAAAGGAAATTCTCATCATCATGAACCCAAAACATGAGCATGTGAACAAATATACACATTTATATGTAATACAAATATACACAGTTTATTTAGATCTTGTTCAGTGTCGCAGTAACTGCTCTGCAGTCCTTTCGATTTATTTCCACAGTAATCCAGAATCTGGAATGTATCTTCCAAACAAGACCAGGACTGAACCACATGCTTTTCACCATATTCGCATTGATACATCTGCTAGTTTCTTGTGGTTAAGGCGGTTTACACCTGTAAACAAAGATTTTTCATTACTGACTGGAATGAGGAAATAGTAATATTTTAAATTGGGCTTTTATTTGTTTTTGGTGGTGTTACTGCTTTCATATCAGCAGTATTAATGTACATTAATCTAAAAAAAAAAAAAAGGTCCCTCACCTCCACCTGCTCTGCATGCACCAGAAGAGATGAAAGCTCCAGGTTTTCACTAAACCTGTTCTTCAGTGGGACAGACCGATACCCTAATAAAAAGAAAAGAATGTCCAGAAGAGAAATGCAACAGCTCAAGAGACCCTTTTAGATTTTAATACAGAGGCACTATTTTTCTTTGAAGCAATATTATGAAAGTATTAAAACTGATCTCCGGTTCTGGGGAATGTGGTTTGATGAAAAGTGAAGTTAAATCATAAAAATTGAAATAAGACACTCACTAAACCTTTTACCTTCATGTCTTGTAGCCATTAACTGACATTATATTAAAATATTAAAATCTCAGGGAGTACTTGTAGAGCCCTGCGCATCACATGCATACAAAAATATATGTACTGTGGCCACAGATTATGAATTTGTTTGCTCATTTTAGTTCAATCATAGCCACGATTTACTTTATCTAATTTTAGTGAAATTACGGCCATGAATTCCTTCCCACGACTACTACTACAATTGTGGCCATGCACACTACTAATTCATTCCCTCATTTTAGTAAATCATGGCAACATTGAACTAAGTCATTCCCTTGTTTTAATTAAATCGGCAAATTAGTACAATGTGACCACGATTTATTGTAGTAATGGAACAAATTAGTAGTGTGGCCACAATTTACTAAAACGAGGGATGAATTCTTAATTCATACCCAGGATTTAACTAAAACGAAATAATACATTCTTGTGGCTAAGATCCCCCCCCCCCCCCCCCCCCCCCCTCCCTCCTATTATAGTGAGAAAGTTCACTAAAATAAGAATGGAATATTTACAAGGCATATTATATATTTTGGGGCTCAGATCTGTTGGATGGATTTACCTTGACGAATACCTCTAATAGGAAAAGTGGCCTGTGCAAGAAACTTCGCATCAGAGAATGTGTCCTCCTCAAAAACCATAAAGCGCAGGAAGGCCAGGTCTGGCTCATCTACTTTGAAGCATTTGGGTGGATTCATTTGACCCAGCCACACTGGATTCAGTCCGTTGTCCTCTGCAAAGAAACCAACATTCTTCACTACTGTAATCTAAATTCTAATTCCTCTCTCTAATATCCTTACTGAAGAGAGTAGTCTTGAAACTGTAGTCGTCTACTTGAGCTCCTGTGTATGGCCACAGCTCAACCTGCACAAAAGGACTGACAATGTGGTCTGGATTGGGCAGATGCCTGGCTGCCATCACCTGCAGGAAACCCAAGAAAATGACTAATAGTTTTGACAAAACTGTACCACACAAATGCGGCTAGTTCACCCCAAAACAAGCATCTGCCATGTCATTCAAAACATGTAAAACCTTAAAAAATGTAAATGTCTTTCTTCCGTAGATCACAAAAGATAATCTTTTCCACATAATGAATTTAACGGGAGACTGTCAAGCAACAAAATGACAATTTCTCATATTTTAGTCTACAAATTCACAAGCCATACAGATTTGGAATGACATCAAGGTGAGCAAATAATTACTTTTTACTTCAATTAATTTACATTGCATTCCTATTACTGGTGCATTCTAGAACTCAATAAAAGGTTGAACTGACTCAACTGCAGTTTCAAGCAAATAAGAGTTATTTACTCTGATTCTGATGGTTTGTTTAGCAGGCTTCTTCTTGGTTGGATCTCGCATCCACTCTGGTTTAAGCACGTAACCCGTGCCTCCATTCAGACTGAAGAGAGCACCGTTTAGCTGCATGAATTTATCTGAAGAGAGATGACATTGAAGATTTATTAGACACGTTTATTGGAGAGCAGTTCTGAAGTTTTAACACTCTACAGCAGACATTAGTGTAAACTCTTCTTCGAAGGTCAAGTACAGTTATAGTTTTAAGAGAGGCTTGCTGAGAAAGTTGGGCAAAGTCGAGATGTTTATAGCAGTCATATCACCCTGTAGTCCAAGGCTGGTTACCCACTGAAGCTAAGCAGGGTTGAGCCTGGTCAGTACCTGGGTGGGAGACCTCCTGGGAAAACTAGGTTGCTGCTGGAAGAGGTGTTAGTGAGGACAGCAGGGGGTGCTCACCCTGTGGTCTGTGTGGGTCCTAACGCCCCAGTATAGTGACGGGGACGCTATACTGTCAACAAGCACCGTCCTTTGGATGAGACGCTAAACCGAGGTCCTGACTCTCTGTGGTCATTAAAAAAATCCCAGGATGTCTTTCGAAAAGAGTAGAGGTATGACCTCGGCATCCTGGCCAAATTTGCCCATTGGCCTCTGATCATCATGGCCTCCTAATCATCCCCATATCTGCTAATTGGCTTCATCACTCTGTCTCCTCTCCACCAATAAGCTGGTGTGTGGTGGGCGTTCTGGCGCACTATGGCTGCCGTCGCATCATCCAGGTGAATGCTGCACACTGGTGGTGGATGAGGAGATACCCCCTGACAATGTAAAGCGCTTTGAGTGCCTAGAAAAAGCACTATATAAATGTAATGAATTATTATAGCTAACTTATGTAAATAATGAATAAAAATAAAACATGTGGGTTAATGGCACAAGGATTTGAAGAGAACTCTTTTTTCTGATTGGATAGCTATCTGGTCATTAAAGGAATAGTTAGAAAATTAGCTCACTCTCAGGCCATTGCAATGCTAAAGTTTAAAAAAAACTGTCCTAATGAAGAAGCAAACTCTTCTTGATCTTGGATGAAATTTTCAGCATGGTCATGATGCATACTTAATGTGATTGCTAAACGCATTTGGTTGTTCAGGCCTGATACGGAAACTTAATTCCTTCCAAACAGAAAATCTTAACATAGCCCTCTGTCGCCCCCTTGAGTACTGAGATTTTACTACCACAACAAGTGGTTTTTATTTTATTTTGTCATTATTATTCATTATACAATTATTCAGCAAGTACACATATTCATCAAAGTGACAGTAAAGCCATTCATATTGCTACAAAATATTTTTTATTTCAAATAAATCCGTTTTCTTTGAGCTATTCATCAATAATGACGCCTTGTGACTTATAGTGGTCATGTGATGCGATTTCTAATTTTTCCTTTCTCTTTGGAGTGTTACAAGCTCTTGGTGCATAATCAAAGACATTTTGATTTTCAAAGATATCAAAGATCTGTAAAGTGCAAAGACTAAAGTCTCAAATCCAAAGAGATATTCTTTATAAAAGTTAAGAGTCAACCACGCCTACCTAATACGGCTCGTTCTAACACGCCCCCAACATATCTACGTCACGATGTGGAAAGATTTGCATAACGCCACCCAAATGTTCAAGCAAAGAAAGAAGGCGCAACTTTTATTCTCGCTGTAGTATTGTTGTTGTTGCTGCCGCCGCCATGTCGTGGAGGTGCTGTGTGTTTCGTTGTGAAATGAAACTACTTTGTTTGGCCTTCCAAAATAAGACACAACTAGAATCAGTGGTTAAGTTGTATTTAAACACTGTTCCAGAACACTTCAAACCCATATTCGATGTGTGCAGCACATTTTATGGAGGAAAGTTTCCTGGTAGAGTATCCTACAATTGCCGTTGTTTCGACAATACTTCTACCTATCAGATTATGCTACCACCTGTATTTATCCTACTGTATGGTAGGTTTAGGGTTGGGTAGTACATGTAATAAAGCTCACACCTTATTAAAATCATGCTGAAGCAAATCTGATAGGTAGCACTTTTCGCAGCAAATTATATGCACATCGGTTTTTAAATGGAGGTAGCAAATCTGACAGGGTAGCCAATCGCCAAACACCGGTGTCTGTGTTCTATAATTGGGCAATGTCAACTTTGCAGGACGTCTGGTGCTTCTCTGACTCACAACCTTTTAGTAAGTTTAATATTTAAAGAATTTGCCACTGACGATTCAACGCGAGTTTTGAGCAGTGTAGAGTAACGCTTTTTGTTTGTCATTTCTCCGATCACAAATTCAGACATGTTTTTATGTTTACGCGGCGCAATACGCAACGCGACGCAATGTGTAAAAAGACAGTATAAGGCATTATAATCAGTATTTATGTCCCCACTGGATGCAACAAATGCTTCGATTATAATGGGTTTTAATGTTTTTTCTCGTCGTGGTAAGGGGCGTAACATTTCTGTCATGCGCTTGAGGTATTCGGCCAATCACAACGCACTGGATAGCTGGCCAATCAGAGCACACCTCGCTTTTCAGACCGATGAGCTTTGTAAAATCGCGTTTCAGAAAGGCGGGGCACAGAGGAGTAACAATAATGTACATTATGTGGAAAATAATGTGTTTTTTTAACCTTAAACCGCATAAACACATTTCATTACACCAAATACACAAAATAAGGTTCTTTTTAGCAACGTCATATGACCCCTTTAAGATACTACATGTAACATTTTCTCTTCTTTCACTTACCAGCAGTTTGGAAGTTGAGAGCTACCATTTGGCAGCCTAGTTTCCATGAAGGACAAGGGTCAAAGTTAGAGGAATCAACTCGCCCACTGCAGGGATACACACGGGTCAGCGCTTTGCGGTTATACTCCAGAATAATGTCTGACTTCTCCACAGCGGTTTCATTCCCCTCTTTTGGAACCATGTTATCCGGGGGAGGGAGGGGGTGGGGGGGTGTGGGGGGGTGGGTGGGGGTGCGGGGAACGGAACGCACCTCTTTGTAGTTGTAATTTTCTGAGAGGTCATAAAAGTGCAGAATGGAATAATAAATGGAATGAAATGTCAGATTCACTTACCTCAAAACATTTCTGGAATGTTTTGAACGTGGCCTTGAAATTTTTTGTTTAATGCTGATGTGTATGATAAAGTACAGCTGCTTTTCATTTTAGTTAGTTCCACATTTTTTTGTTTCATTTGTGTAATTTTCTGTAAATTACGTACCAAAAGTCTTTTTCTTGATAGATTGGCAGTATACCACCATGTCTGACATCTCAACAGCTATATTGGTTTTTGACTCCATTTCTGCTCTTCTCTATTTCGAGAAGTAAGGGAGATATTGTCAGTGCATAGATATTTACAGGAACTATTGGTCATCAAACATGTAGAAATATAGAGAGAAAGATACACTATTGATAATCAAGCACAATAACAGATATTGAATGTGAGTTAGTGAGGAAAGAAAGACAAACAGAAACAAACCGCTTTCCCCAAACTCTGCTCGTTTTGGATGATGTTCAGAAGCACTTGGTACCATTCGTCCACCTGCTCCACGATCTCACACGTGAACTCAATTAGCTTCAAATTCTCCCTATTCAAAAGGGTCACAACGAGGGGCCTGGCATGCTTGGCTTTGCATGCTGAGGAGAACCCATTAAAATCAACAAGGAAGAGAGTTTTAAAGTTTTATATTTTGTAAATCGAGGGGAGATTTTTTCATAGAGCATTGATTATTGAAAATAATGAGAATAATCTTATTGGTGAGATTTGATATGCATGTCACAGCTTAGCTTAGTTTCTAGTCTTAGTGTGTATGTGTACAAAACATATTCACACAAGTGGCAAAACAATCTTACCAACAGTACACTTTGAGATGTCCACCACACCTTTACACTGGTCGCCTAGAGGATTGTCTTTAGCAACCTGAAAGAATCACTGAGCTCAAATCAGTTTATACATATACATACAGTGGGTACGGAAAGTATTCAGACCCCCTTAAATTTTTCACTCTTTGTTATATTGCAGCCATTTGCTAAAATCACTTAAGTAATTTTTTTTCCTCATTAATGTGCACAGCACCCCATATTGACAGAAAAGAATTGTTGACATTTTTGCAGATTTATTAAAAAAGAAAAACTGAAATATCACATGGTCCTAAGTATTCAGACCCTTTGCTCAGTATTTAGTAGAAGCACCCTTTTGATCTAATACAGCCATGAGTCTTTTTTGGAAAGATGCAACAAGTTTTTCACACCTGGATTTGGGGATCCTCTGCTATTCCTCCTTGCAGATCCTCTCCATTTCTGTCAGGTTGGATGGTAAACGTTGGTGGACAGCCAGTTTTAGGTCTCCCAGAGAAGCTCAATTGGGTTTAAGTCAGGGCTCTGCTGGGCCATTCAAGAACAGTCACAGAAATGTTGTGAAGCCACTCCTTCGTTATTTTAGCTGTGTGCTTAGGGTCATTGTCTTGTTGGAAGGTAAACCCAGTCTGAGGTCCTGAGCACTCTGGAGAAGGTTTTCGTCCAGGATATCCCTGTACTTACCCGCATTCATCTTTCCCTCGATTGCAACCAAGTCGTCCTGTCCCTGCAGCTGAAAAACACCCCCACAGCATTATGCTGCCACCACCATGCTTCACTGTTGGACTGTATTGGACAGGTGATGAGCAGTGCCTGGTTTCCTCCACACATACCGCTTAGAATTAAGGCCAACAAGTTATATCTTGGTCTCATCAGACCAGATAATCTTATTTCTCACCATCTTGGAGTCCTTCAGGTGTTTTTTAGCAAACTCCATGCGGGCTTTCATGTGTCTTGCACTGAGGAGAGGCTTCCGTCGGGCCACTCTGCCATAAAGCCCCGACTGGTGGAGGTGCTGCAGTGATGGTTGACTTTCTACATCTTTCTCCCTTCTCCCGACTGCATCTCTGGAGCTCAGTTACAGTGATCTTTGGGTTCTTCTTTACTCTCTCACCAAGGCTCTTCTCCCCCGATAGCTCAGTTTGGCCGGACGGCCAGCTCTAGGAAGGTTTCTGGTCGTCCCAAATGTCTTCCATTGAAGGATTATGGAGGCCACTGTGCTCTTATGAACCTTAAGTGCAGCAGAAATTTTTTTGTTACCTTGGCCATGTCTGTGCCTTGCCACAATTCTGTCTCTGAGCTCTTCAGGCAGTTCCTTTTGACCTCATGATTCTCATTTGCTCTACATGCACTGTGAGCTGTAAGGTCTTTATAGACAGGTGTGTGGCTTTCCTAATCAAGTTCAATCAGTATAATCAAACACAGCTGACTCAAATGAAGGTGTAGAACCATCTCAAGGATGATCAGAATAAATGGAAGCACCTGAGTTAAATATATGAGTGTAACAGGAAAGGGTCTGAATACTTAGGACCATGGGATATTTCAGTTTTTATTTTTTTAATAAATCTGCAAAAATGTACACAATTCTGTGTTTTTCTGTCAATATGGGTGCTGTGTTTAACTTATGAGAAAAAAAATGAACTTAATGATTTTAGCAAATGGCTGCAATATTGTTAAGAGTGAAAATTTTTAGGGGGTCTGAATACTTTCCGTACCCTGTATTTACTTGTTTCCGTTATATATATATATATATATATATATTATATATATATATATATATATATGAAGAGTTCAGATGCAAAAGTGCCATTTGAAATTTTCTTCTAGAATTAGCATTTTTATCAGGCTCCTATTTTAGGTTCAGTAATTTTACTTTAATGGCAGTGTATAGGTCCTTTTCTATTCCATTAAAGTGAAATAAATGAACATAAATATAGGAGCCTGATAAAAATGCTAATTTTTAGATGAAAATTTCAGATGGCACTTGAAGGCTTTTGCATCTGAACTCTTCATATTATACATACATATATATATATATATATATATATATATATATAGATATATATACAAGTATATATTTAATATAATCCTTAATCATATTAAATACATAATGACTTTGATTAATACATGTTGTTTGTTGTGGTTTGGTTGGTGGGGGGCGTAAAGTTATGCACTGATTAATAATCAATTATTTTAAAATGAATTATAGTAAATTAATGTAATATTAGTAAATGCATGAGTCATAATTCCGATAATATGATAATAAAAACATTAAACACTCAACAACAAATCAACAACAACAAATATGTGGTGGTGTTTGTGATGTGTGTGTGTGGGTGTGGGTGTGGGTGGTGTGTGTTTTAAAATGTATCAAGCAGTAAATATTATAATATATTTACAATTTTACTACACTTAATACATTATATTTATATTTAATAATACTATATATATTAAATTATATCTATTTACATGAACTATATATATAGTAAAATCAATTATGTGATTAATGACTTTATATTTTAGATATAAGATAGCTGACTTCATGCATCTATTAAAATAAAAAAAATGTTAAATATCTTTTTTTAAATGGCTGCGAAATGATGCCACTTGGTGTGATATTTTGTGATCTAATACAATGAAATTAATATATTTTAAGAGTGTTTTAAATTGTAGAATATTATAAACTTACACTAAATTTTCCAATACTTTTGGGAAATCTGACCATTGACCACTGTACGTGTAAAACAAATATTTGCCCCATCATACTTACCTCACTGTACTGTTCTCTGTCACATGTTGAGATATCCACCTGCAAAGACAAAATGATACAAAACTACAGTTTAGAGATGGTCACAATTATTGTATCTCTTTTAGGTTCTGTGGCTAATTTGTTTCTCTTATCTATTCTCTCTTCTCTCACCATACAGAAGCGCTCCACTAACTGTGGTGTTACAGGGTAGCGTAGTTTTGTCTTGCCGTAGAAAAGCTCGTCACGAAAACAGCTAACCAGGTCCTCAAGGCTACCAAACTCGTAAGCATCTGCCAACACATACTTGCTGTTGTATTTGTAAATCAGATAATGTTCGACATCCCCGTCAACTCTGAGTAACAAATAAACAAATAAAAATACATACTGAGACGAAAGTAAGTGTCTGTTAGGAGTACAGTAAAGAAATGAAAAGGAAAAAACTGAGGAACCTGATGGAAAGGGTAAAGGTGTCAGGCTCTTCTCTTTGTCTGACGAGGAAGGCTCCATCTCGAGGGATCCTCAGAAGATAGTCTTCTGCTTCGGCTTGACTCAGGTTACTGTAAAACCACCTAAATATGACAACACAAGTTTGTGTCCAGATATTTCTAGTTTCAGTGACAGAAAAATGATCTGTCATTGGAATTTGTATGTACTGTATATGAGTAAGTGTTTAAATTTGAAATTCATCTTTTCTTCTTACCCTATTTGGTGGTAAGGCACAAAATTGAGCCGAGGCAGGAAACCATTGAGGCGCAGATTGAATCTATCATACTTGATCAGATTACGTGTGTAATACTTGATCAAGGCACACATACTAGGAAAGCGCTTCTTGCTTGTCAAGTAGAAGTACCATTGACCATTTTCTGAGGAACAGAAAATTCTGTAGTGCTGAATTCTCCCGCTCGTCCTACAGAGAGCACACAGAATATTATTATATCGACATTTTCTTTCGCATGATTTGTCTTTGTGAATATAAGATGTAAGCCTCATGCTAAACATTTGTCCAATGCCAATGTAAAATAAATAAAAAGTTGGTAATCTACCAACCAAAAGAGTAAAGAGTAAGAAAATCCACAAACCACAATATTAACAGTGTGAGGAAAATTTTAACATGTGAAATGAAAATTAATTTAGGAAAGAGCTTCAAACCTTTTTTCTGAAAGAATTTTCAAAAAGAGAATAGTGAAAGGCTGGGCAGAGTAAGTACCAGAGGGAGATACTGTAGATTCTGATGAACGTTTCACTCTCTCGGACCAGGAAGGTTCCATCTTTTCCATCCCTCCCTTTGCAGAAATCACGCAAGAGTATTTCAGCGGTCATTCTGCCCTCAGCCAACGGTCCATGAAACCAGGGCTCTGACAGGTGCAGCTCTGAGTCGTCCTGAATGTTTCAGAAAGAAGAGTTCACAAGCAAATGTGAAAGTGCATAAAAAGCTTCTGAAAGTGGTTTGTCTTCCCATGACCTAAACTGACTTTTTAACAAAGACAACGAGTCACTTACCTCAGGACTGTCTTCCTCCAACTTCTCTTCAGAATAGTATAGCTTATTATCTGAGATCACACAGTCATGCCTGTAAAACCTCTAGATTGAAAATATATAAATTATGATCTATGAATAAGTTATTATTATGACTATGAATAAGTAACAGCAAAAAAATAAATTTAAAGCACCTTATCTATTGGATCCCAGATGCAAAGCTCTCCTTCCTTCTCCACAACACGGTTTTCTTTAGCTTTTCTTATCTGCTTTGAAATATGAGAAATTATGAAATTACCTAAAGCTGCCTCCTAAAACTTCAATCAGATCCTTTTAATTTGACACACTGTTGGCAAAAAGATTTTAAATTCGCTGATGGAGAAAATCAGTTTGATATGGAAAATAAAAATGTATCACAGAAAGACAGATGTGTAAAACGTGCACCTTCTCCCTGTAAGTGTTTCCAATTTTCTTGAAGCTGTCTAATTTTCTTTTCACAGTTGTGTTTCCCCTTTCTTCCTCCAGCTGTTCAGAGCAAACAGAAAACTGACATATGATACATCAAAAAATGAATGCAAACATGTGCATTTATTCTGTTAGACATACGAATGAGGTCAGATGTTAAAAGAATCAGTCACTCAAAAATTTCCTGAAAATTTACTTCCAAGATGTTGCAACAGATTTAGAGAAATTTAGCATTAAATCACTTGCCTACTGATGCATCCTCTGCAGTGAATGGGTGCCGTCAGAATGAGAGTCCAAACAGCTGATAAAAACATCACAATAATCCACAAGTAATCCGCATGGTTTATATAAACAAATTCATCATTAAGACGTTTTCCACTGCAAACCTAAAATACCTCTATCCGTAATATTGCTTTCTCAAATGAAAAAGTTCTTGTCTGAATCAGTAGAGAAATATGCACAGATCAAACACAGTTTACAAGCAAAAACAGTCCAAAACATTTCTAAACAAATATGTGTGTGGATTTTAATGTGAGAGACAACAAGGGATGGACTTTTTCACTGAAGGAAGCAGGGGTGTGCGATATGTATCTTCTGCGATAATATCGTAATTTTTGTTGTGCGATTTGACATTATCGAATATTTTGCAAAAACATTCAAAACACCCCTACAGAGCGCACGCTTTCATTACATGAAGTCTAGACTAGCGAGTGCGCATTTAGAGTGCGTTCTTTCACTGCATGATTCAGTCTATTAAAATGCATTTAGAATGATCACAAAATTCAAAATATGGGGACAGAAAATGTATAATTTTATATAATTTCATATAGTTAATCAATATCACACGAAGAGTACTGTTTTTTCTCCAAAATTTAATGTGATTACAAATGTACTTTTTACAACAGTTCAATAAACAAGATGTTAATTAAGAGACTTACGTTTTAGACATATTTCCTGTTTTTGTGCTGTTTCGACAACAAAAATAATTCCAAACACAACCACAGCACTGTTTTGCGTCTCTGAGCAACATGCCGGTGTTTCGTTCCTGAATGAATCAACCGTTTAAATGATTCGTTTCAATCGCAATGACTCACTTATTAAGAGTGACTTGCTGCCACCTACTGGCGGTTTTAATTTTTTATTAAATATTTACGATTTTAATTAAAAAAGATAAATTTTGTTGATACTGATTTAATTTGCTTGGTAACAGCCCAAATGTCTTATTATTCTAATTCACTGATTAAATGTAAGAATTTGACTCAAAATATAACTTTTAGGAAAAATGGCTTCATAAAGGGAAAAAATGCCCAAAAAAGGTAAAAATCAATTTAAACATATTGGAAAAGATTAATTTCTATCAGTGTAAACTGACCATCACACAGAATATGAAGAATATCAAAAACTTTAGGAGTCAACTGTCCACGGCAGTCCTTAAGATACCAGCACAATAACACACTCAGCAAAATATCGTCTAATTATCGTTATCGATAAAATCCCAGAAAATATCGAGATATAATTTTTTGTCAATATCGCACACCCTTAGGAGGAAGCGTTTTTATGAATTATGGACTTGTATTTTGGCCAGATGCAATGGTTTAAAGTTAAAATGCTTTAATCGTGGATTTGTTTCTTACAAACACACAGCTTTTTGCTTAACAAGAAGTTAATTGCTTGACTGGAGTCAATTACTTGTGGATTACTGTGATGTTTTTTATCAGTTGTTTGAACTCTCATTCTGACGGCACCCATTCACTGCAGAGGATCCACTGGTGAAACTCATCTACATCTTGGATGGCCTGTACATTTTCAGCAAATTTTAAGAGATCCATCATTGTTTTATGTTCACACTCACATACAAATGCAATGTGCTTCAGTGTTAACACAAAAATACTGTTTGTGACCATGTTCATATACTGTATGTCGGATTTGAAAAATAACAAACAATTAGAATTGCATGTAGTGTAAACAAAGCCTAAATTCCCCCAATGTAATGGACTTAATTAATATTTCATATTAGACATAAACAGAGTTTGGGTAGTTTGTTACATGAGTGAAAAAAGCAGTTGTTAACATTTTATATTTGTGGAAGGCATGTTTTGTGGATACCTTAATGGTGTGATTGCTCTCTTTTATTTTCTGGTGCTGTTGAAGAGAATAAACAGGGAATCATGCACTTTAACGATGATACTACAAAATGTATATTCCTAGTCTGCTACACACTGAAATCTTCATAAGTCATGTTACATTAGAGACTGAAGCAACTGAAGGAACAGATTTTCCTACTAAATTTAGTTCAACCACGTCAGCTGACAAATTTGACTTTTTTTCCCACCTTGATGATGATCTTGCCTTTCAGCTGGTTTGGTGAAGGCAGATCATCTGCTTCTGGTTCCAGCGGCTCAGTCAGGAGCTTATCTTGGAAAACATCTCGTAACATCTGAGCCATCATTTTCTGCTGCTTGATGTCACAGTGTTCTTCTATGGACAGCACCACAGGATACCTGACAAAAGAGATGAAAATAAGATTGTTGAATGTTACATTTACATTGCACAATGATAATTGAATGTGTGTGTTGTTGATTACTGACTCAGATGTTATAAAAGCATGATCATTGATGGCCTTCACCACATCCTTAAACTTTATCTTGGAGGTCATGGTCCTTCCATGGTATATGACAGGTTCTTCTGGACCATTCCAGCAGTCCACTGCATTACACAAAACAGAATACATAATAACATAGGGCCCGATATCAAATAATAGGAATTATAACCATGCAATACAAAAGTTTTCTAAGCAAAACTGGTACGTTGTTCACTGACATTCAATACAGCGGCAACCAAGCCTCAGGCAGCGCACATAAGCTTCTGTTGAGGACTCACTGCGCAGTTGATCTCCAGTCAAATATCTGTGAATAAATGCAAAACACATGAAGTAGCACAGGAAGTTCATCATGAAGAGGAGAAGCTGCTGCATGTGTGTTAGGAGCATGAAGAACTACAGCACTGACGTGTTGTGAGAAGAGTTGATCCAGTAGTGTGACAGAGGATTGTTAAGTCAGCGCGGCACAAAGGCGCAGCGAACTTTCATCCCAAATAGAGTCTCTTTGGAGAAGAGAAAACTGCGGCACTAGAAAGACAGAAACTGTTGAATGATTGTGTTTATAGATTTATTTCACGTGTTGACATCAAACTAAACAGATCTCTTGTATACTTGTACCGCCCAACAGGAATGTTTGGTGGTCTTCCTCATGGTGTCATCGATGAAGATGGTCATCATCTCCTGAACCCGGTTCAAACTTTTGGCCCAGGCCTCCTACGGTCAGAAAACAAATATACAGTTCATTTTCAAATTAAATATTTCTTTTCAACATTCATACTCAAAAAGAATGTTCTGAGTCGCAATCAGCATTTAGAATGATTTCTAAAGGATCAGGTGACCTGAACAATGGCTGCTGAAATTCAGCTTGCCAGCAAAGGAATAATCAATTTGTAATATATTTAAATAGGAAAACCGTCATTTTTAAATAAAATATATTTGCTTGGGACGTAAGATTCTCATCAAATACATAAAAATCGCACAGACACCAAACTTTTAAACAGTAGGCTAGATGTATAAAAGATAAGATAATATTCAAGGAAGACGTTGGTCTTACCTTCTGTCGATATAAAAGAAAGTTTTGAAAATCATAGATGGGAACTATAGAAGATTCAGGACTATCAGTATTACTGCAGAGAATACATATAAAAACAAATATAGGTTTAAAGTAAACCTATTTATAAAAAAAAAAAATCAAGTAAAATGATCATGATATGGCTCCTTTAATTTTTTTTTACCTTATTATGAAAGCTGCAGGCCCCCTTTCAAACTCTTCTAGCAACTAATAACAAAATAATAAAAAAAAAAAATTAAAATATATTGTAGAGAGTTTCTCCAAACACAAAATAACCTGAATAATATGGAATGATACTCAAAAACAATGAAATACAATGAAACATAAAAAAATAAATAAACTGCACACTAAACATTTCTGTTCAAATATAAAAAATTGTAGCATTGAAATGCTGAAATCAGGAGAATATCTTTGCTTCCGCTCCGAAATACAGTGTGTAAATGTGTTCAAACAAAAAACTTATTCTAGAGCGTAGATCATGTAAAATGCAATCCAACCGCTAGATAAAAGCATCTGTAAATGCAATAATGTAAATGGAGAATTCAGGTTTCACTAGTATTTGTACCACAAGCTGTCTCCAGAAACGTTCCATCCTAGGTACAAGGGAAGTCATCTGTGGCAAAAGAGACTTGAGCTCTTTCAGGGTGATGCTGAGAGAAACATATGAGCTAGACAGAAAAAAAGTGAGATGGTTGAGGTGACGGTGTGGAAAGAGAAAAAGGAGAAACCTGGTTTCGTTGATTGATCAACGGTACATCTGCTACGCGCCAAAACTACAGTAGAGGGAAAAATCAGAGAAAGAAATGTAGTTTGTGATGTGTATTATGTATTTATGGCTAACAAGGTCCACATATGATGGGGTGTGTGTGTGTGGGTTGTGTGGGTGTGTGTGTGTGTGTTTTTTTTTTTTGTGTGTGTGTGTGTGTGTGTGTACCTCTCTATAATATCTGGTGTGTGAGCCATCAGTGTCTCTTGTCTGAGTAACTCTAGTCCTGTCAGCCATTTCTCTGCATCCTCCACTGAATCAGCTGTGGAACAGCAAAGGCTCTTACAGAATAAGCACAACAAGACTATCATATTGACAAAATGGTGAGATGGTCATGATTGTCCACCACACTGAGACTTGAAACCTCAGGGTGCTCCATTGGGAGCATTCTGGTAAGTGTACTATTGCTAGCATAGCTGTTTACCAGCATATGTTATGTTTTAGATGTTGGTGATGATACTGTACTGCTGTCCCTTTTTAGCTATAGCTTAACCAGCAAGACTTCTTTGGTCAACCAAAAAGACCAGCTTCATTAGTTAAGTTTTGCTGGTGGGAAATATGCATATGCTGTAATATTAACTAGCATGAACTAGCTTGGACAGCATTGTTATTATGGTTCGAAAGTTTGGGGTCAAGATTTTTGAACGTTTTTGAAAGAAGTCTCTTATGCTCATCAAAGCTGCAATTGTTTGATCAAAACGTAAACACAGTAATATTGAAATATATTACAATTAAATAGCCTGTCTATTATATATTGAAATATAATTTATTCTGTCCCGTATGGCAAGGATTTTCAGCAGCCATTGCTCCAGGCTTCAGTGTGCAAATCGCACACCTTCAGAAAATTCCATGATATGCATGATGGTCGCTTAAGCAAAATATCTCTCTTCTACTTCATATAATGTTGAAAACGGTTGTGTTGCTTAATATTTGTGTGGAAAACATTTTTAAAGGATTATTTAATAAATATAAAGTCATAGACTCACCGAGTTATTGGTAAATAGAATCTCTTTGATTAATTTAATGCATCCTTGCTTAACAAAATGTATTTAAAAAATAAAATAAAATCTTACAGACCCCAAACCATCGAATGCTAGTAAAGCTATAACAGTTGTTATATGCAAGCCTACTAAATAAGCATCTTGTTGCCTTATTGTGAACTTAAAATGTGTGAGGAACTTGTTACCTTTTAGACTCAGCGATTTTAAAATAAACTCTGATCCATAGAAGATGGTGAAACAGGTTTTGCTGTCCTGCTGGAGCTCTTTTTCAGATTGGCAAAAGATTCGTCGAAATTTACTTCCCCTGCTCTCATTAAATCGCTGGAAATCTTTGAAAGTCTCCCACTGGCGAACCTCCTTGAACTCAAAAATGTCCACTGCGAACACATAAACACAAATGTAGTAAAATACAAAACCGAATTTATAAGCTACAGTAAATCATTAGTATTTCTTTGAATAAATACCAGTGCTTGCATAAGCATATCTTCTGGAAATTGAGGCCAGAATTAGTGCGTAAGTAGGAACTTAGGACCACTTTCTTAGACATTAGAGTAAAATAATATAACTGCTATTTTAAAAAGCATTCATTTATTGATTTGATTCAAGTCTACTTTCAAGGAAGCGACTTACACACTCTGACTATCCTGTCGTCAGAGCGTATCAAGGCCACCTGCATGCTCTCCATAATGACCTGGACAGTGAGTCTTTCAGCCCTCTGCTGATACACCATCATTTCAGTCCCCTTCTGCAGATGCCCAGTAACCCAACTCCTCTCATCCTCTATCAGCTCATGCCGCTCACTGCCGCCCACCATCACTGCATCTGACACACACAGAGTAAAGAGGCAGAGCTTTTTGCATCAGATTGCTTTACACTTTCATGTTTATCAAAACAAGAACTGTTAAAAGTTAAACGATGTATATTCAGACGCCCTTACCTTCCTGATTCTGTGCGCAAAGCAAACTGAGAAATGGCGTCTAGTGGTTATTCCCCAAACCAGTCTTGAGAAAAATCACATCCTGTGGCATAATCAGCTTTCTTATTTCCTATGATGAAAAGCAGGCATTTCCAGAGGACAAGAGAGGAAATACAATTATCTTCCCAAATCATTTTCATGAAAGTTACCTGTGAATTGGTTTAAAGTAAACCAAATTATTAAGTACAATAAATACCTGTATTTGAAATGCCACAAGCTCTATCTTCCTAATTCTATCTATAAAAAATGCTCTCAAGCAGAAATTGAAAATTTTATTAGACAAACAGTGGCACAGACATTTTGTTTTTAAAACAAGGGGGTGGAGAAAAATGTAAAGAATTTGTGAGAAGAAGTGGATTTTACTGGACATTTTGTTTTTAAAACCAAAACATCATAGTCGGTCGAGAAATGGAAAGAATTTTGTTGAGAACACGGGTGATTTATGACAGCTGGAAAGAAGAGATCGCTGGGTAGCGATATAGCTACTATGTGTGGCAATTGCCGGAGGTTTAAACAATCAGTTGTCACAACATCTGCTTTCTAGCGCTTTTTGGGTGGCCTGTTCCATAGCTTTTAAAATCACCATATTGAAGAAACCGAATTATAACATATGATTAATTCTTTTATCTTAGTTCTCTAACAACACCCTTCCACGAAAAAATTTTTTCACTGCATCCAATGACACCGGACAGATAAAACATGAATTTAAGTGCAAGTTATAAACTCCGAATAATCTTCCTTATTAGTGTCCTTACAAATAATATGTTTAACCAGTGGTTCCTTGCAACAACTATTATATTTTATTTTGTGGGGTGTCGTGTCGGTGTTGTGTTGTACATGTATGTGTGTGGGTGTGAGACTGTTTTGTTACTTTTATATTCATTTTTTTCAAACTAGATTCCAATTATGTTCTATATAAGTTTTAATGAATATTAGTTTCAGCCTGAATTACTATTACTTTTATTACATAAAGCGTTAAACGCTACAAACAATAAAAGAACAAAAATGGATTTCCGTTCTGGCAAATAGGCTGAAATTAATAATATGTATGTAAAAAAAAAAAAATGTATAAATCTTTTTCGCCTCAAAATTTGAAGGAGATATAGCTGGATAGGTATACCACGTACTATCACTAACATGTTTTAAACAAAATAATCAGGTCATTTCAAACAAAACCTTTATTTTGTTGAAAACATAACCGAACCACTGTTGCACAAAAATTAGCAACTAAAATGTTGGGGGGTTACACGCTGTCAGAAATTATTAGGCAAGTGTAGAGGCCTTGCTTGACATGACTTCAGCACATCTGCGGCCACGGACATAGTTTTTCATACTGCTCTGGTGTGATCTTGATCCACTCTTCTTCTGCTCTCTTCAATAGTTTAGTAACTGTAGTGTGATTTTTTAGCCATAACTTTGTTGCCAAGGATGTTCCAGAGATCAGGACTCTGGGCCGGCCATTTCATATTTTCAATGTTCTCTTAGCTTCTCAAGGAACACTCTCGCTTTACCCTCTTTTGCAGTGTGACAGGTTCTTGTCTCTCATAAAATGGGCAGGCGATTGGGAATGCTGCAGGGAAGAACATCAAATGTTGGCTGTAGAGTTTCTCGCTCGAACCATTTGGGCATTTTCACCTGCCATGTATCTGTATAAGAGGCCCAACTTCCTGCTGCAGAAAACATCCCCCAAACCATGACATTTCCTCCTCCACCTTTCACTGACTTCTTTACACACTTGGGCTTCAGTCTCTCCTCAGTTTGACGCCGAACAAAATGTTTCCCATCAGACCCAAATAAATTAAACTTGCTCTCATCACTAAAGTGAACTTTGGACCAGTTCTCCTCTCTCCACACACAAGGGCGGTCGTGGATTAGAGCTTTTGGCTCCGTTCTGTTCCATTTGAAAGACGAGTTTACGACAGCAAAGGGAGTTCTGCACTCCCCCCTCGCATTATCCTGTCTTCTCATCCTTTTTCTTACGTGGACTGTCCTTTTTGGGTGAACTATGTCATAATTGTAAATTCCTGCACATATTTGAGAAAATCCCAGATTGGAATGACTCCAACTCTCTTGCAATAGCTGCCTCCTCGCAGGGTTTCAGTCACCTTAGAGCGGCCCGCTATCTTGTAATCTCAGTGAAAATTGGAGGAATGTTATCAGTTAAATAAGGTTTGTCATATAAAGTAGCACCAGGTGCCAGATTAACACCGAGAACTTGGAGGTATCTGTAAGTGTTCTCTAGTCAGTTATTTTCAAATATCTCATTTAAGTTTTTTTTACTGTGTTTCAGAATACAATTAACTTATGAAACATGCTTAAAAACTGCCCTTCTACTCCTGTTAGGATAGCTTCAAATAGGATCAAACAGTGACCAGTGAAATTGTAGGTTGTTCTCTAATTTTTAGTATAATTTAAGTATAATAACCATACATGTAGTGTGCATGAACCATTATTAACCTCATATTCCTTGCAATCAGCTGTATGCACCAATTTGTTTTCTTTTTTTCGCTCTTTTTGCTGATGATGATGTTCTGCTTGACCTTTAATGTTTGTAAAACACAAATGAGTAAAATCTTGTTCAGTCTTTGTAGTAGGAACGAAGACTTTATTCATTTCTGATCCTAAACTTGAATCATCTAAGGATTTTTGATATTTGCTGATATGTCTTGTTAAAGATTCCGTTTTATGTTACATTAAACCCCACATCCTCTACAGACAAACACTGTTTAGCATACTGTAATGTTCAGGTTCAATGTGAGACAGATGCTTCACTTCAATAGTGGGAACTGGCCAGACTATCACAAATGAGCAACTGTGTTTAACCAGTGGAGACTGCAGAAAGCTGTCTGAGATTGCTTAATGTGAATCTTTGTCAAATGGTTTGCCCCAGTTGCAGAACTAAATGCGTACATGAGAGATTATGAAATGTCATCACAAGCACTGAAGTCAGATATAAGCCAAGCACATAGTTTTTGTGCTTGGCAAGTCCCTATCTGAAGTCGCAGACAACAGCATGTTGTAAATGACAGCATGATTGCTAAAATACCTTTGTTAAAATCAAGGTCATACAGGCTTCTTATATCTTTGCAACACTGTGCACTTTTACTGCCTGTTTTTATTATATTTTATATCTGGAACACCTGATTCTTGATATTTTCTGCTTCCTATACTGACATTGTTTATGGGCAAGTTATCAGTTGCAGTGAGAATGAGATTATTGTAATAATATTGCAGTGTTTGTCTTGTTAATAGGCTGAAAATGTTGTGCATTGTACATTTTTCTTATAGTGAAAGCTTTAGGACAATAAACAAATAAAAGCATTAAAAAAAAACATCATTCAACATTTCGTGTCCACATATTTATTTATTTGGTGAGTAGCTGTGTAATAGTCGAGATAATGTACAAACAGATGGCCATTATACCAAAAAAACAAACAAGAAAGTCATTTATTTTGAGATAACTGTCAGACTGTGCATTATCGCTTACATATCCAAACAAACCTGATAAAACTTCCTATGCATATTAAAAACAAGAAATAAACAACATGTCTTGTTTGCTATTTGAAATTTTCAGACAATAAGGAAATGTTTAATACAGCTGCAAATGAAATGTTACAATCAAATGAAGACGCGATGAAATTTACATTACCAAAAAAAAAAAAAAACAAAACACCATGCAGTTTTCATGCCCTCAATTTAAAGAGTTTTACGACTTCTGGGCTGTAGCTACACCTTCCACAGAGAATTCACCCGTGAGTATTGCTCAAACTCTCTTTGCGATTTGTTCCTGTGTGACCACAAAAGTGAGATGGCTGCAACTTCCTGTCTTTGGGGCCTGTTAGGGAACCAGTAGTAATAGAGCAGCAGAACCGAGAGGAAGAGACCCATAAGAGCATTAGAACCAGACCGGAAGGGAACTAGACTTGCTAGTTTTCATCACGAGTAGAACTTGCTGTTGTTGATTTTTTTTCCGAGTACATGAAATCAGGGGGTCGCACTGCGCTGCAGGTTGGAGTGAGAGTTGTAGAGACAGAACTCGTTGCTTAACTCCGCCTGCTTCTTTTGCAACTGTTTCGAGGAGGAGTAAAGTTCCTCCTGCGCTTTCTGAAGAAACAAGTCAGATATGACAGGGGATTTCCATTACACTAACATAATATTCTCAATAAAATAAAATGAGATTCTTTTCTTAAAATAATTCATTACATAATCAACAAAAAGTCGGTTTTAAAAGACGTTTCTTACCTCCACCTGCTGTATATCAACATACACCAGTAGAGATGCCAGCTCCAGGTTTTCACTAAAGCCATTCTTTAAAGGGACTGATCTGTACCCTGTGAAAGCAGCAGCTCAGTATTTGTACTTAAATCTGCTTTCATTTGCACAATGTTTCACAAAACAATAATTGAATGAAGCTGATAGACTTACCTGAGCGAACAGCTTTCACAGGGAACGTAGCCTGGGCCAGGAAGTTGGGATCAGAGAACATGTCCTCCTCAAAGACCACAAAGCGCAGAAAGGTGAGGTCTGGTTCATACACGCTGAAATTAAATGCCTCCGAAGGCTGATAGTTCGGCCCGAGCCATATAGGGTTCAGTCCGTTATCATCTGAGGACACATTTATTTATTTACTTACTAAATCTCTACAGAAAATACTTCAGTGACTGCCCTGTTTTTAAGAGGCCAATAATAAAATACATAATAAAAAAAATAGTAGGTTTTTGGTAAATATTTTTAAATGACTTTAAAAAATTATTACTTACTAAATATTAAACTCACACAACTCTACACACAATAAATTAAAATGCAATTTGATCTTATCTTGAATATAGAAACATAGAAATCGTTAAACACGAATATGTGTGTGTGTGTGTGTGTACGGGTTTATATATCCTGGTGGGGACTTAAACCTGAATACACACAGACTCATGGGGACTCGTGTCCAGGTGGGGACAATTGTTGTCCCCGCGGGTACAAACGCTTATTAATCGTACAGAATTAAGTTTTTTTAAAATCTAAAAATGCAGAAAGTTTCCTGTGAGGGGTAGGTTTAGGGTGCGGTTTGGTGTAGGGCAATAGAATATCGTCGTACATAGAAAAACCATTATGCCTATGCGAGTCCCCACAAGATAGCTGACCAACTGTTTGTGTGTGTTGTGGTGTGTGTGTGTGTTTGTGGTGTGTAAATCTTTCTGTTTATGTGAATAAATTCTGATTGAATAATCCAAATCATTTTAAATAAGATTGTAATGACTGAAAATAAAATCAGTCCAGAAGCCTTTTTTCTCCTTACTTTTCCCACTTCTTACCAAGATTAATTTAGTTAACTACAACTAAAATAAAAAACTTTGAAAAACTTTAAATAAAATTAAAATGAAAACACAAAAATAAATCAAATATTAATAAAAACTGTAATAGTATCTCAGTTATGCTAAAATAATGCTGCGTCTTACGACAAACGATAGTCTTGAATTTGTTGTCCTCTGTTTGGCCACACAGTTCGATCTCCACGAAGGGACTGGCAATGCCTCGTCCTGGTTTGGGAAGATGTCGTGCTCCTATCACCTGAGCGTCAGAAAAAGCATTAACAATCTTTTCAATTATTTTATTAAAACAGTTATTGTTCAGCTCTCAAACTCAACCTAAATAAACGTTATTCTGTTTGAATGAAGCTCATGTTTTACCCTAACGGTGACAGTAAATTTGATATTCCTCTTCTCCTGATGAAGGTCATATGAATCACTGCGCATCAGCTCAGGTTGCAGCACATATCCTGTTCCTCCATTCAGACTGAAGAGGGCGCTGTTCAGCTGCATGTACTTATCTGAGGAGAAAAGCAAACACTACTGTTTTCAGACATATGGAATAAATGCTATGCTATTTAATTACACTCACAGTTTGAGCCCGTGTTATTTCCTTTATTACATATTTTTGTCTTTTTTTCATTTTATATTATTCTTTTAACATAGTGATGTTTCTTACATCCTTCTAATACTCCTTTTCGCAAAGAATTATTAAAACTTAAATTTGTATTTCAATGAAACATTAACTTTAATTGCGTAAATCTCCTCTCTTCCTTGTTTACTACTTTGGGTCAAAGGTTGGCTGATTTGTGAGATGTAGTTTTCCCCTGCTGGTATAATTACACCATCTACAAGCATTGAGAGAAGTAGCCATTTATTTTGACTAAATACATTTTATGTGAAGTTTATTATACCCATAAGCAAAAATGGCATGACAGGTCGTTAGTTAGCTAAACAAACACCACTGAGATAAGTGGGAATGTTAATGGATAGCTTTCTCCATAGAGAACAACTACAGAGATGTTCAACTTCATACTCACCAGCGGTTTGGAAGTTGAGTGCCACCATGTGGCATCCGCACATCCACAGAGGATACGGATCATAGTTAGAGGAATCCACCCGCTGGCCCTTAGGGTAAACGCGGCTCAGCGCCTTGCGGTTATACATCAAAAACTGAGTCGATTTGCTTCTGGAGGGTATCTTATTTTCTACGAAGGAGCGAACCTCTTTGTAGGTATAATTATCTGATAGGGAAGGACAATCACATTGTTATTTGACAGTTTACTTTATGTATGTCATTAGATTTTTTTTTTTTTTTAGTCTCTTATACTCACCAAGGATGCTAATATTTGGTCAAAAAATACAGAAAAACAATAATATTATGAAATATTATTACAATTTAAAATAATTGTTTAACATATTTTAATCGTTTTAATAAATTTTTAAATGTCATTTATTCCTATGATGGCAAAGCTGATTTTTTTTTAGCAGAAATTACTTATTTCTTATCATCGTTTTTTAACAATGTTGAAAACAGTTGTGCTGCTTAATATTTTGTGCAAACTGTTACTGTATAGTATTTTGAGGATTCTTTGGTGAAAAGAAAGTTCAAAAGAACATTATTTATTTGAAAAATTATTTTAATGTCTTTTGTCACTTTTGATCAGTTTAATGCATCCTTGGTGAATAAAAGTATTCATTTATTTTTTGAACGGTAGTATAAATTCATATTTATTATTATATTAGTCATACCAAAGCGGTCTTTGTCTTTGCTGCGAGGCAGGCAGTAAACGACCAGTTCAGACATCTCGCTGGCCACCTCTTCTCTATCCTCAACCTCCTTTTGCTTTTTTTTCTGCAATATTGTAAACATTTATAAACACCACCCCAACATTATATTTGAAATACTTCACTGTATACTTAAAATGTCAATGGTTAAATCTAGGGCTACACCTAGCATTTAAACACCCACTGAAGTCTGGCTTCAACTATATTTACAGGACGAGTGACTCAAAACCTTGTGAGAACTTCCCTGTTGTGACAACTAGCCCCAGTTTGCCCTATTTAGGACAAGTCAACAGTCTAAGCGTGTGAGACAGACCTCAAACTCTCGGTTTTCCTCTCTCTGTGTGATGTCCCAGGCCACCTGATACCACTCGTACAGCTCCTCGGTGGTCTCAGTGGCCAAATCAAACGGCATTGCTTTATTCTCCTTATCCTGCAGCGTCACCACCACAGGCCTGCCGTATTTGGCTGAACGCACTGGAAACGGCAAAATGAGTGCAAAATACCATTATTAAAACATGTAATGTACAGGAGTTCAGGTGACTCAGAAGATAAATAATCTTACCGACAGTACACTTCGAGATGTCCATTATTCCTTTACATAAGTTGCCTAATGGATTTTCCTCATCGCCCTGAAAGAGAACATCTAATCTTAAAGACATTCTATGTTTTGAATATAGATATTCTCTATGTATTTAAGTAAATAAGCATGCAAAATACTGTACTAACTAGCACTGAATGACATATCTGTGATGTCAAATATACACATTTGTTATATTCTTTACTTGGTAATTGGCCTCAGATGCATCGGCAACTTCTTCTACATAATTTGAAGGGAAATATTTCTGCAGTTTTCCACCATAGTCTCCTTTCCACCTGTTGGGATCAGCAGATAGATGGAGAAATTACATGTTGGTTTATCAAAATTTAAGCAATTAAAATCACCCCATGGTGTTTTTGTAATGCCTGATAGTGTAATAAGTGAATGATATGACCTCAGTAAGATCTTTAAATTGTAACAATATTTCACAACATTCCCATTTTTTTTTTACTGTATTTTTCATCAAATGAATGTACAAAATACATTAAAAACCTTACTGACCCCAAACTCCTGATCAGTAGTGTACCTTGAAGTGCTATGTAAATACTGAGGTAACTTTATATGGTAATCTTTCAGTATCATCATTTGATGCTCTCACTGTATACCATGACACCACCACAGCTTCTTTTTTTTTTGCAAGGGTAAATAGCTATTATTGCTTATTATCTACACATTTGCAAAGAATCTCACCATCCATTTGCCTCCTTGGTCACATTATGGATCAAAGTGCCCTTATAAAAAGTGAGCTCATCCGACCGCATGGCCCTATAGTCATAGAGGGCCTTCACCGTGCTATGGGGCTGCAACACATCAAAATGAGTTCAATCTTGTTACAAATCTGCAACAGCACTGAGGCAACCCACACAAGCCTTCAGCGGTTCAAAGAGTGTGAAGACTAAGATAAATTTTCTTTAAAGGGAATTTGTGAATTACGTTCGAGCTAGAAACATGAAGCATTTATGGCATACACACTAAACATGACATTGCTCGTTTAGCCAGGCTGCATTTCCTCTTTCGAGGCGATCAGTTTCCTACGTGAGAGAAAGAGATAGCCAGCGCCACCACTTCCTCCCCAGCCCACACGAGATGACCTCTTGCGCATGCTAACATGCAGGCGCTGTTTGCTCTTCAAAGTGCTTACCAGAGACGGCTCTATCTCGTTGGCCTCCACGTACTGTTTAGAATCATAAAGTGAAGCAGATATGGTTATCTGAAAAGACATAAAACATTTCTTAGGCTTTTCTCCCCTGCACATCAGACTTAAAACAAGCAAAATCGATACATTTAGATTTAGAAAACAGCTATTGTGTTTTTGATCAAATGCAGTCGTGGTTCACATAAGATGCTTCTTTTAAAATTAGTGGTGTAAAATGAAAATAAAAATTAAAAAAATACATTAATCAGACATCATGTTCGAACAATTAAGCAATTAAGGTCCTTATTTAGGTTAGTCGCTCTTTCAGGCTGTGACACTGGGGAACTGTGCTTTGTGGTGGGAGGATGCATAAACGTGTAACACTAGCCACAGGAAGAGGGCAAAAATACGTTAGCAAAGCCTCAGGAAGTGAAAGAAATTCTAAATAAAAAGACATTTATATCATACAATGGCACTTTAGAGCATATTATACTTCTGCTAAATCAGAACCTTTGGCCTGAACTTTGATTGGAAAAAGGAGAAGAGACCAACAGAGCTACTAGAGATGAAAGCATGCAAGTGTAACATGCAAACTGTGGCCTTAGCAAAGGAAGAGGTGCACATGCCCTTGTTCACTTTGAAGAGTGTGTACAGATGCTGCACACAAAGACAAACTTTTGTACAATCATTG
This sequence comes from Sinocyclocheilus anophthalmus, assembly GCA_018155175.1. NCBI lineage: Eukaryota > Metazoa > Chordata > Actinopteri > Cypriniformes > Cyprinidae > Sinocyclocheilus > Sinocyclocheilus anophthalmus. The sequence continues at coordinate 656,274 of JADLZN010009491.1, read as the reverse complement.
CACAGTGTTCAGTACAGCCCGCAGTTGGCAATGTTTTAAGTGAACTCTAGAAAAGAAGTATCTTGTCTGCTTTGCCCTGAAATAGAGTTATTTTTATGTTGCTTTATTACTTACCGAACTGAAGCGTTCCACCAGTTCTGGTGTGACCGGGTAGCGCAATTTGATCTTTCGATACAGTGGTTTCTTTCGGAAATAGTCCACCAATTCCAGCAGGCTCTCAAATTCGCTGGAGGTGCCCAGCACATACATAGATCCCTCTTTGTGTATCCGACAGTGCTTCACAATCCCTTCACCTCTGTTTCAGCACCCATAAAAAAAAATAAACTCTATGAATTACAATCATTATTACATTAAATAACAAAAACACCACCACCCCCAAGCTATTGTGAGTCTCCAGGCAATTTTTTTTTCTAGAAAATAATTTAATAATATATATATATATTATATATATAGATATATATATATGTATATATATATATATAATATATATATATATGTGTGTGTGGGTGTGGGTGTGTGTGTGTGTGTGTAACTAAATATATATCTATATATCTAAATAAAATACCACAAATCTCCCATTAAGAAATGTGCATAAGAACATTTCATTTCCATCTTAAATTCACAAATCATTGACAGTGCAATGCAGTGGCAAAAAACATCTATCTTTTAAACTTAAATCTGTTCAGGTAAAATAAATCTCACAAATATTGATGTTTAGATGAAACATGACCTTTCACATTTGAGTTTCAGCACATAAAATACACGCACAATTTTTTCTCTTTATCCAAATAATAAATGGTTCAGGAACCATCCCATGATCCACATCATCATTTTTTGTCTGTTTTTTCATCTACCAGATGAAAACCATAGGTTCAATCACTTATAAAACATATAGCACATCTCTCCTCAACAAACCACATGATTCAAAATATGATGTAGGGGGGAAAAAAACGGAGGGGGAACGTAAGCATTGAGTTTTATTATAATTAAGGGTTTTTATGTTTTAAAAAGCAATCTTAGCAAGCACTGTTACACTGTAAAAAAGGATACTGTAAACAAAACAAAGATGTTTTACAAGAAAATACAAGTTTTCTACTTCAAAATTTCACATTTAATTCAATGTTTTACTTGACGTTCCTTTTTAATTGATTTGGATTCAAAATTCCTGAGTGAAAATTTGTTTCTACTTTTTCTCCAGGAGAAAAAAAAAAAAAGAGTAGCACCTGAAGGTGATGGCGTAAGAGTCTGAATCTTCTCTCTGTCTGATGAGGAAGGCTCCATCTCGAGGGATCCTCATGAGATAGTCCTCCGCCTCTCCCCGACTCAAGTTACTGTAAAACCAACTGAAGACAAAACCACAGTTTCACGTCTACGGTGTGTCTGCAGATGCTCGTGGGCGTTAAAAGAAGCCGTCTATGTGGTTTTCTACAGCCCTGCTGGCCGGGATGTGGTAAACACCATGAAGTTTGTTTGTGTGTGGCAAGAATTGACTTACCCTTCTAGCAGGTGCTGGTCTGGTTGAGGCACTAATTCAGTGAGGCGCAGGTTAAAATCCTGACAGCGGAGAAGGTTGTCTCTGTAATACTGGATAAGCACGTACACACTGGGGAAGTGCAGGTTGTCTGTGAGGAAATAGACAGTGTGGCCTCCTTCTAAGCAGGAACGGATTCGACAATGTTGAACTCGTCCACCGCGCCTGTAAGGACCACACTGGGAATTTATTTAAATGTGCATTTCCGTGCATTTGTGATGAACAAAATACATAAATATATATATTAACATGAATCATATGGATCATTCTTGCTAAGCAGCACTCTCTGAAACCTATAAAAATGTATTGTAATGAAATGATTTCTATGAAATGGTATTTCTTTCAGAAGCTAGTCGAACTCAGGCATGGAAATTTATTATTTATGACTTGATTATTTACAAAACTGAAAGAAAACTAAAATCAAGGATGGACATAAAGAGCTGAGGGTAGCCATTTTGGTCAATGAGGAATTAAGAATCACTTCCTGGAGGATGATGTCATTAATAAAAAAAAAAAATGTTTTATACAAACGGGAATTGTTTAACCAAAAGTAGCTAACTCAATATGGTAGAAAAACTACAGATACTAACATAATTAAATCAATTATTATAAATTCAATTATATTAAATAATTTTATTTAAATTAACTTTAAAAGGCAGTTCACTACAAGATGTGTAGTGTTCAAACTTGACGTTATTGTGATTTTTATTTCAGCCATCTTTGAAATGGGATAATCATATTGATATTATCATAAATATTTTAAATAAAAAAGAATGAATCAAATTCAATGCTAAAATGTAATGAGGTTTGTATTGTTGTGTTGCCCACCCAATATTATGTCACTTCCTATGTGATAATGTCATATCACAAATTAAGAAAAAACTGTTTACCACAGGGACAAGCTCAAATAAAATTAATAGAGTAGAAATTACTGAAATATATGACTTATTTAAATTAGCATATCCATATGCATTTTTTTAAATGAATTGAATAATATACAGGTGCATGTCAATAAATTAGAATGTCGTGGAAAATTAATTTATTTCAGTAATTCAACTCAAATTGTGAAAACTCGTTATAAATAAATTCAGTGCACACCGACTGAAGTAGTTTAAGTCTTTGGTTCTTTTAATTGGGATGATTTTGGATCACATTTAACAAAAACCCACCAATTCACTATCTCAACAAATTAGAATATTTCATAAGACCAATAAAAAAAACATTTTTAGTGAATTGTTGGCCTTCTGGAAAGTATGTTTCATTCAAGAATACTCAATACTTGGTAGGGGCTCATTTAGCTTTAATTACTGCCTCAATTCGGCATGGCATGGCGGTGATCAGTTTGTGGCAATGCTGAGATGGTATGGAAGCCCAGGTTTCCTTGACAGTGGACTTAAGCTCATCGGCATTTTTGGCTCTCTTGTTCTATTTCCTCTTGACAATACCCCATAGATTCTCTATGAGGATCAGGTCTGGTGAGTTTGCTGGCCAGTCAAGCACACCAACACCATGGTCATTTAACCAACTTTTGGTGCTTTTGGCAGTGTGGGCAGGTGACAAGTCCTGCTGGAAAATGAAATCAGCATCTTCAAAAGCTGGTCAGCAGAAGGAAGCATGAAGTGCTCCAAAATTTCTTGGTAAAACGGTGCAGTGACGTTGGTTTTTCAAAAAACACAATGGACCAACACCAGCAGATGCCAATGCACCCCAAATCATCACAGACTGTGAAAACCTAACACTGGACTTCAAGCAACTTGGGCTATGAGCTTCTCCACCCTTCCTCCAGATTCCAGGACCTTGGTTTCCAAATGAAATAAAAAAACTTGCTCTCATCTGAAAAGAGAACTTTAGACCACTGGGCAACAGTCCAGTTCTTATTCTCCTTAGCCCAGGTAAAACACCTCTGACGTTGTCTGTGGTTCAAGAGTGATTTAATAAGAGGAATACGACAACTGTATCCAAATTCCTTGACACATCTGTGTGTGGTGGCTCTTGATGCCTTGACCCCAGCCTTAGGCCATTCCTTGTAAGTTTCTTCAAATTCTTGAATCGATTTTGCTTGAAAATCCTCAATGCATGTTGTTCTCTTGGTTGGTTGTGCATCTTTCTCTTCCACACTTTTTCCTTCCACTCAAATTTCTATGAATATGCTTGGATACAACACTCTGTGAACAGCCAGCTTCTTTGCAATGAATGTTTGTGGCTTACCCTCCTTGTGAAGGGTGTCAATGATTGTCAATGATTGTCTTCTGGACAACTGTCAGATCAGCAATCTTCCCAATGATTGTGTAGCCTAGTGAACCAAAAATGAGAGACCATTTTGAAGGCTCAGGAAAACTTTGCAGGTGTTTTGAGTTGATTAGCTGATTGGCATGTCACCATATTCTAATTTGTTGAGATAGTGAATTGGTGGGTTTTTGTTAAATGTGAGCCAAAATCATCACAATTAAAAGAACCAAAGACGTAAACTACTTCAGTCTGTGTGCATTTAATTTATTTAATACACGAGTTTCACAATTGGAGTTGAATTACTGAAATAAATGAACTTTTCCACGACATTCTAATTTATTGATATGCACCTGTATTATCATACTGATTTCTGTATTTTTAATCAGATAGGATGGAATATTTTTTTAAATGAATTTAATCCATTGTTTTCCCCCATCAAATATTATGTCAATCCTCGTGTGGTTAAGAAAAATGGGTCTTTAAGAAAAAAACTTTTTGCCACAGGAACATTTTTGCCACTCAAACTAAAGTAGTAAAATTATTAAAAATGTTCCCCACATTCACATAGTTGTGAAATTGTGCTAAATATTACTAAGTAGCAGTACTAATTGCATAAATAAGTAATGTCACTAATATAATTTTGATTCCAATCTTTAACAAATCGCCAGATTCATTCTATATTATTCAATATAATAAAACATATACAGTTTGACAAGACATGAAAATGTACTGTATAGCAAGACTGACCCATATAAATGGCATATTCTGCTTTTTCCCTATTTCTTCCATTTGAAAAGACTAAATTAAAGTCAATAAATAAAATGGAGAGAAAAAACGAAATGGAAAACCATCCCTCATCCCTCTCTGAAGAGTATAAGAGCAGGCCTACATTACCAGAATGAGAGGGTGCAATCATTGACGTAGGTGCCACTCGCCCGCACCAGAAATGTCCCGTCAACTCCACCCGAATCTGCACAATATTCCTGCAGCAGTCTCTCGGCTGTCTGTCTGCCCTCTGACATCCGCCCGTGAAACCAGGGCTCTGACTGATGAAGCTCTGTACCACCCTGAGATGAGAGGTGATACATTTGAATTACAGTTAATGCCCTTAATTTTTGGCATTTTCCAAGTGAATCTCATTCTAAAATAGAGTCTCAGTGATTCACCTTTCCAACATCCTCCTCTAGTTCATTCTCCTCAGCATAATACAATGTCTTATTCCCGATCACGCAGTAGTGCTTGTACCATCTCTGAACATGGAGACACAGAAATTACAATCATAATCAAGTAAGGAAACTGGAATAAGATGAAAAATCACACAAGCCGTGACAATGTTCACTGGACTTTGGCACCTCATCGATTGGATCCCAGATGAAGAGCTCTCCCTGCTTATCTCCCTTCCGTAGGTCCTTTTTATTAAAGGTCTCATAAATATTCAGTTTCTTGTGCTGCATGAAAAAGCGAGATTGCATGGCTTTGGATTGCACTGTAAAAATCAAAGACATTGCAGAATTTTCCAGTGAAGCTTTTCTACCTTGATGATGATCTTGCCCTTCAGTTGGGTTGGTGACGGCAGTTGTTCCGCTTCTGGTTCCAGCAGCTCGGTCAGGAGCTTGTCTTGGAAAACATCTTTGAACACCTGAGCCATCATTTTCTGTTGCTTGACGTCACAGTGTTCTTCTATAGACAGCACCACAGGATACCTGCCAAAAGTGACATGTTCATAAACCTAGTTCAAAATACTACACATTTCCAGATGCATCAATTTCATTTTTAATTATTTTGATTTTAAAAATTACTTATACAAGTATAAAAAAAAGTAGACAAAGTGAAGAAACTTTAAAAAAAAAACATGTACAGGTCACATTTAATCTCAAAATCAAAACAAAAAAACAAGAAATGAAATTTCGCATAAAACAATGAAAGCTATTTTGAGGACCATTTAGATTTTTATGGATTATGACAGTATTCTCATTATAAATAGGCACATTTTAACCCAAAATTCTTATTATCGTAATGTATCCAGATGTTTTACTTTTGAGATTTTGTTGCAAATTACAAATATTCTCAATGGCATTCTCATTAGATTACTTTAGTGAATCTGAAAAAAAAAATTACCATCAATTAAAGGTAGAGTAGTTATGTTTATAGTTTAGTATATTTTTTTAGTTTGTTAGTTTTTTTTTATTATTTTTTAAAGTTTTTTTTTTTATTTTAAGTTTAGGTTATTTTTTTTTACAAGTTTTTAAGTTTTAAGTTTATAGTCCCTGTTTTTGTTTTTTTTTCCGTACAGTTTTTTACCCCCAGTTTTTTTTCACGACGGCTTATATTTTTCTTCTATTGTTAGGTTATACTTTTATAAGTTTTTTTTAAAGGTATTTAGATAGTTTTTTATAGGTTTAATTAGAGTTGTTTACAAAAAAACCCACCCACACACAAAAAAAGACAACAATAACTAAAACAAAAAACAAATATCATCCATGCTGTATGACATTTTATATTTAAAATAATATATCATTGTTCATTATTATTTTTTCATGTGGCAGTAATGCAAATTTAGAGGTACTACTACAAAATAATATTTATTTGTGTTCCGAAAATAGGTTTGATTTTCTTTTTTATACAAAATATAACTGCTTTTTTATTTTCATTTTGGGACGGATTATGACCCTGATATGTTTTTGAAAGGTTTCGTAAAATTAATTTCGCCTAACAGAGTGACGTTCCCTCTGTTAGGCGAAATGTATTTTACAAAACCTCACAAATAAATGTGTGTGTTGTTAATGACTAACTCAGACGTTGCAAAAGCATGATCATTGATGGCCTTCACCACATCCTTAAACTTTATCTTGGAGGTCATGGTACGTCCATGGTATATGACAGGTTCTTCTGGACCATTCCAGCAGTCCACTGCATTGGAAAAAAGAAACATTCAGGTCATCAGACTGACTCCCATTTATTTCAGAACAATTTTGTCACTGAAATATCAATGCATAAAATGAAGTAGAAAAGGACATGCATTCCTTTAAAAGAGTATTAAAAAATATTTATTAAAAAATGAGGGTATGGTTCACTGACACTCAATACAGCGGCAACCCAGCCTCAGGCAGCGCACATAAGCTTCTGTTGAGGACTCACTGCGCATTTGATCTCCAGTCAAATATCTGTGAATAAAAGCAAAACACATGAAGTAGCACAGGAAGTTCATCATGAAGAGGAGAAGCTGCTGCATGTGTGTTAGGAGCATGAAGAACTACAGCACTGACGTGTTGTGAGAAGAGTTGATCCAGTAGTGTGACAGAGGATTGTTCAGGTCCAGTGGGCAAATCTCAGAGAACTTCTCATCCCAAATAGAGTTCTCTTTGGAGAAGAGAAAACTGAGGAACTAGAAAGACAGAGAGAAAGCTCTCGAAACACATCACTTAAAGTAAACATACAGTACACAGATCTCTATAACCTGTACCTCTTCAACGGTAAAGGCTGGATCGTTGGTCTTCCTCATGGTGTCATCGATGAAGATGGTCATAAGCTCTCGGACTTGATTCAGATTGTTGGCCCAAGTCTCCTATGAAATAAATTCACAGTTGTTTGAAACTAAGTGTTTGAATAGTATAAATAAATAGATCTATTGACGGTATGACAATATATATATATATATATCTAGATATTATATATATATATATTAATAGATATATATATATATATATATATATCTATATTATTATAATATATTATATATTATATATATATATCTATAATATATATTATATAATGATATATATATGATTGGATGAATGGATGAGCAAAAAGTCTTACTCTCTGATGAAATAAAAGGAATCTTTGAAAATCGCAGAGTTGAATAGGCTGATCACCATTACTGCAGAGAAAAACATACCAGACACTCAATAAGAATGACCTCATGGCACATTTAAAGAACTGCTTCAATCAAAATAATGTTTGGCCGTTTCTTACCCCATGATGAAAGCACACGACTCCTTTTTAAACTCATCTAGAATCTGACAAAATGACAAACAACATACACTATAGATGATGCTAGAAAAGTAAAGACTTTTACATTTTACAATCCTGTTCCTTCCTACTGAACTTCCTATTCATCAAAGAATGCTGAAAAAATATGTATTACAGTTAAAATGGCAATATAATTTACAATATTACTATTTTTACTTCATACATCTTAAAATAATCTTACTGATCCCAAACCTTTGAACGGCAGTGTATATAAAGCGCATTTTATTCAGCACAACTAAACTGCACACTTACCATCTTTTGGTTTTCAAACATCAATAGATTGTAGAATTTGTGAAATTGCTCAAAATCCAGAACTTCTTTCTTTGCTCCCACCGTCTTAAAATATAAAGTTGACACTTTCAGAGCAATTAGAGCCATTTACTACACGTCTTAAAACAAGAAAATTTAAAACACAGATCATCATCTGCAAAACTTTAGGAGAGGAAATGTTCCCACTTAGCTGCCATAAAGTTTTCCATATGATGCAAAGCATATACTTCCGTCAAGATAATGTGTACTCAGTTTGTCATTCATACCCCAATTCTGTCCTTCAAATAACGTCCACCTGGTGCTTTAAAGTTCATCTGTGGCAAAAGAGACTTGAGCTCTTTCAGGGTGATGCTGTGAGAGAGAGAAAAGGAGCAATAACGAGGTGAGACAGAAACAAAAGTGAGACTGGTTGAGATGAAGGTGAAAGAGAAAGAGGAGAACCTGTTTTTCTTTGTTTGATCAACCGAGTACATCTGCTTCCTCAGCCAACTACAGTAGAGGGAAAAACAGAGAATGAAACAAACACATGATTTGTGTTACGGTTTATGGATACACAAGGTACACAGTGTGTGTGTGATGTGTGTACCTGTTTTTCTATTCTGGTGGGGACTTAAACCTGAATACACACAGACTCATGTGGACTCGTGTCACGGGGGAGAAAAAACCTATTGAGGTCCCCAGGGGGGTAACAAAGGCTTATAAATTATTCAGAATGAAGTTTTTTGAAAATCGAAAAATGCAGAAAGTTTCCTGTAAGGGGTAGGTTTAGGTGTAGGGTTGGTGTAGGGTAATAGAATATATGATCTGTACAGTAGAAAAACCATTACGCCTTGGAGATCCCCACAAGGATAGGAAACCAGACGTGTGTGTGTGTGTGTGTGTGTGTGTGTGTGTACCTCTCTATAATATCTGGTGTGTGAGCCACCAGTGTTTCTTGTCTGAGTAACTCTAGTCCTGTCAGCCATTTCTCTGCGTCCTCCACTGAATCAGCTGTGGAACAGCAAATGCTATCAGTGCTAAAAACAATGCAGCTAGCTTTTTCTCTTCAGATTATTTTAGGAACCCATCATATTCTTCCTTTGTCAGTCATTTTTTAACCAGACAAAGAATAAAATCTCCATCAACACAGGAAAGCAAAATGCGGTTTCATATCAAAAGAATTTAAAACATATATTGAAAGAGAGGAAGTGACTCCTTGAATAGTCTATTATAATACTTACAGTACACTCTAAAAAATGCTGGGTTGTTTTAACCCAACTTTGGGTCAAATATGGACTAACCCAACTTTTGGGTTAAAAATTTTATGTAAAAATGTAACCCAACTGTGGGGAGGGGGGCGTGGTTCAGTGAGGTCTGCACCGGGTGAGAGAGGCAGGAGACGAGCACCGTAAGTAGGTCAAGCGCAAATGATAATCACCTGTGTCTCGTTTCAGTAATTGGTGTGCAGAGACCGGATACAAGGGGTCACCTGGAGTATGGAAGGCAGAGAGAGACTGACTGGGAATGCGAGCCACCCGGGAAACCGGGCTACTGGAGAAAAGCATATATAGAGCTATATTCTGAGTTATTGACGGAGAGTTTAGAATGCGCAGTGAGCGTCTTGTTCTGTTGTACTTACTGAGAGACTTTAATAAAAACTCGCGTCCCAGTCGCCGACCCTCTTGAACCTTAACCCAACGTTTGGGTTAGTCCATATTTGACCCAAAGTGGGTTGAAACAACCCAGCATTTTTAGAGTAACATGCTACAGTATAATTTACACGCAAATCACACATTTATATATTCATATCTCATAATGAACGTTATGCCAGCTGTGCCTACTAAATTTTATATCGCTTTTGTAACTTGTGCATATTGCATATTACACTTGGGCATATGGTGGAATGACAATAAAGTGATTTAATTAGAGTTAGAAAATGTAATGTGTATAAAAAGACACACATACCCCCCAGACTGAGAGTGTTGAGTACAAACTGAGAGCCATAGAATATAGTAAAGCATGAGGTCGGGTCTGTATATTTATCCTTGCTGTCCTTGAATCGATCAAAGTCTTTGGAGTTTTTTCCTGGTCGTACTTCCCGGATCTCAAAAAGGTCCACTGCAAAAATGAGATCGCAACCTATAACATAAAAACATAACGTACTAGATAAACATGGAGTATTCATCAGCCCGGATTAGTGATGGCATTGTTAACTAAAATTATTACAAATAATAACAATTTTTGTTATTCTAAATAAAGCTAAAACTAAAATAAAATAAATTATAAACAGAGGAAAAAGTTAAACAAAAAAACTTAAAATGTTGCCTAAGTGGCCACTAACTGAAATAAAATAATATAATTTTAGTGCTTCAACAAAATAATTTGAGGCACCAAAATTACTGAAACTAAACTGTAACTGAACTTAAATAAAAATAAATTTAAGCTAAAATAGAAAATATGAAAAAAAACTAATAACAAAATTATTAACTTCAATTAAACTTAAAATGAAAACTGAAAATACCGCTGGCCCAGATCTTATAAAAAAACTGATAATTCTTCTGGGCAGGTGTTTGTATTCATAAATTGATGTCACTATATGAATATCTTAAACACATGATAAGGTGCATGATGTTGTCATAACCAGCAAAAGTAAGAGTATACACAGTATAAAATGCACTAGTCATGTATAAAAGAAACTGTGGAAAGATTAGATGGAGAAGAATAGAAAAGTTGCCAAGAAAGTATGTGGGAACTAAAAGAGAAACTGTGAGTTGCACTTTTTGAAGGTGAGAAACATGTTGAGATAAGTGTGATGGCACTAACAGTCCCTAATACTGGACAACACAAACAGTCACACCCAAGAAGTGTTCTCCTACAAGATCATGGTACCATATGTGTTAGAATTGTTGCTGCCCATGGAAACATTGCAAAGTAGCTCACTTGATTTTGAGACACAGCCCATGATTACTGTCTGAAATAAGCTATCTGTTATTGCACAGATCAACCTAAAATGTTAATATATGATTGTCAGTTCATCTCACTATCCCCTGTTATATGTGAGATGATTTTTATTATTTTTTTATTATTTATTTAACTTTTTATTTATCAAAATTGTTTTTTAAAAAGTCAAAGTTTTCCACAAAAATATTAAGCATCACAACATTATTGATAAAAATAAGAAATGTTACTTATATTAAAATTAATTGCAATTTAACATTTCACAATATTTCTGTTTTTACTGTATTTTTTTGATTAAATAAATGCAGCCTTGGTGGGCATAAGATACTTTTTTTCAAAAACATTAAAAAAAAAAATTATCATCGATCCCAAACTTTTGACCGATAAGGTAAATCATTCAAATTTCTGTAAAAACAATAACCTACAAAAAAATAAAAAGTAAACCCACTTTAACATGTTTTTCCCTTTAAAATAAACATTGCTTTAAAATATAAATTGAGTATATACAGTACATTAAACCTTAAAAGCATTGTGTACTGCAAATATTGTCGATACATTTTGTGATGATCTTTGGGTAATATCACCCGCTAAATGAATAAATGTTAATGCAAAAGCCACTTGGTTTGATATCATGCAAAGCCACTTCGTATGGCCACATATTTGTAACATCCAAAGTGAACAATCACTTTTAAATAATAAAATACTGTTTTTAATTGCCCAGTTAACTTTAATCCTAAAGTTCCTGAAGCTTAAATGCTAAAGCATGACAATAAAAAACACCAAGGCCATCATACAGATGAAAACAAACAGCTTAAATGCAAATTTAAAACTGCAGTCCGTAACTGCAGCTTTAAGTGTAAATGAGCTCGAGGGAAGACACTCACACACTCCTTCTTCCTTCTGTCTTGTTGGCGGTGCGCGTCCAGGCCACCTGACGTGTCTCCATGATGACCTGCACAGTAAGCCTCTCCATCCTCTGTCTGTACACGGTCATCACTATCCCCATCTCCAAGTCCCGCTTAATGAGACTCTTCTTGTACTCGGTCAGGTCTCCCTGCTGAATGCGGCCCGCCATCACTGCCTTTGGCCGCACACTGACAAATACAAACGTCCACAGGAAGTTACTTATTGCAATCTGTGTGGCAGCAGGTACACTTGTAGTCTCATGACACTTACGTTGTTACTTATCTGACAGGTTCCCTTTATTTACAACCGAATGGCAAAAAATGTCTGTACTTTGAATATCAAAACATGGTGGTCTAATTCATATTCAAATATTTAAGATACTGCATGGATCAAATAAGTCATTAAATAAACAGTTCACCCAGACATGAAACTTCTGTCATTATTTACTCATCTTCATACTGTTTCAAAATATGTCTTTCTGTCTGTGTTTTCATTGTCCATTCAGTGTTTTGGAGAACAGTGACTTTCATTACATGGACAAAATTGTTGAAACATTCTTTATAATATCATTTTTGTGTTCTACAGATGAAAGAAAGTCATACAAGTTTGGAACGACATGAGGCTGAGTAATTAAAGACAGAATTTTCATTTTTAGCTTGGAAGATATTTGAAGGATTACACAGTAACTGTTCATAGGTAGCAACAAAGACATTTACTGAAGCCGTTTGAGTTGTCCACTCAGAACAACAGAAAGGCAACATCAATGCTGTAATTTCCCGACCATGCGTGTGACATGCCAGCTCTGATAATAGAAATGATCACCACCTAAAGAGGAATATGACAAGCAGTTATCTGTGACTAAACAGTGCACCTTTTAGAGTCAGTTTTCCAAACTGTTGAACCATGGCAAGCAAAATAGATGTTTCATGTCTGGTTCCCCATAGAAGCCAATATTTGCATTGCAAACGAGTAGCAGAGTACGGTGGAAGTGTCCCAAAGCAAGTCCCTCTTTAAAAGTAAAATATTAACCCAGTAAACTCAATGTGGTTTCCACTCCGAAACCTTTGTAAATCCCCCCACACCCTCCATTCTTCCATTTTGAGCTTTCTGTGTGAACAAGACAGAGAAACCACTCTCTTTCCAGACATTTAAACAAACACCAAGATAAAACTCTCAATAATAAACCAAAAAAAATCAATGTAGGTTGACATAAATAAACATGAGACAAGAACAAGCAAAGATCTGTTGCTCTGCAGCGTAAGAAAATGAATCTACCACATCCGAGCTTGTCTTAACTGTAAGTACAATACGTAATTGTTTTCATTAACAATAAGAGGCTGTGGAGGCAGGCACACCTGCTCTTGCAGAATTCACTTTTTTTGTAGACCACTGAAACTGTACAGAACAATTTAGCACATTATTTACTGTGCATCTTTTTGCAGATGTAGCTTTGATGTAACGGTTTTCCCATTAAGAATGAATAGAGACGGACTCCTTTAGTTTTATAAAAGTCCTTAAACTTGATCACTGTATTTTTAATAAAAAATGTAAGCCCTTAAATTAAATGTATACATGCATAAACAACTACTGTAACACCCCGTTATGTAAATATCCAAATAAATAAAAAATACTTACCCAAGTTTAGAGAAGAAAATCAATGACCAGGTCGAAAACCACCTCCTGTAATCAAACTAATTCTCATTTTAAAAAATAAAAAATAGCCTAATGAAGAATTTAAAAAATAAAATAAAATAAAAATCTATGATCAGTCTAGTCACAATGTGGTCAGTTCCTCTATTCGCTCAACAAGGAAGTGAAGAGAACGTTGTAAGAATGAAAAAAGAAAAAAAAAAATCCGGAAGCAAAATTATCTATGCAAAATCCCCAGGGAAGAGAGGGCGCGTGTGCATTTCTCTGTCAAACTTTTGTACCCTAGTGCAAATGTGAAATGTACCAAAAACGCGACATCTTGATGCAGGAAAAGCGTTTATTTCAATGACGGGTTCAGGTTCAGGTTGATGAAAGACCCATTGTCGACGTCATCATGACCTCACGTCTTTCTCTCTAGTGTATTGCATTCTGTAACATAACCTTTTAATGACTCTGTCAAACTAAATGTTTGACTCTGAATGCAAACTGAATGCCCAAAAGCAGTTTTGAGTCTAAAAATATAAGCATACTTCAAATAAAGTTTGAGGTGACATGAAAACGAAAGCACCTGTTTTTGGCAGCTGGGCGCTGGCTGGCAGAGGAAATTGGATCGAAATACTTTTAATGATTGAGCACCCAAAAGTTTATTTCTTTAAACACGCGAATAAGAAAAGGCTTCCGCAGACTATAAAGTAAATTTCGTATTCAAGTCCTGTGCTTTCCTTACCCAGTGCATTCCATTGTTCATTTGCATTCAGAAAGCATGATAAGCTCACAGACGAGAAGAGGCAGTTGGGTTTCATCTATAACAAGTGTACGCGAAAACTACAAAATATTACCATGATAACTTACTGTAAAATATAGCTCGCTTCCTCTCTGAAAACGCATAAAATAGAGTAGAAATGATTATTGTGATGAATCAAACAGACGGAAACAAAACTGTCCTTTTTATGACAATATTATGGTTTTGTAATATCATGATGAATCTTTTTTAAGACAACTGTTGGAATCTTGACCTTTCTTTTACCTTTTCATTAGGAGAAATGAATATTTGGGGGAAACGATTCATAAGCAAACAAGTATGTTTTCATTTTTCATTTAATTAATGAATCTTCCAGTTTACAGACAGTAAATGTATCAGTCAAGACAGAATGCAACCATATAATATCCAGATACTTGATGAGAAATGTAGACTTCAGTCACACATTGTCAATAATCAGTGTTTAACAGTATTTGACAGAAGGTCTTTGTGTGCACATTTTAATTATTTCACAGAAAGCAGGAAACCAGCTCCTGGATTTTGCATATTAACATAAAAACGACACTGTATAAACGCCTCAGTAAGTGGTTTATAACAGTGTGGTTTCTTCTATATCTATTCTAGTGTAAAAACACAAACACAAACCAAACACTGAAAATAAATACTGCTGGTTTGATCTACACATTGTCTTCAACTTTTTTTCCCTTCCTCACTATCCCTCATCCTCCTCAGGTTCTCGGAGCCCTTGGCTGTGCAGGGTCTTCCCTGTCATTTCCATCATGGCCTGTACTTCAGGATCTGCATCTAGTATGCTTTTCTTCTTCTCATCCTGAACGTCAACACAAACATTTTTTGAGTCATAATGCTAAACCCAAAAATACAAAATTCACTGTAGTAACTCTACTGTCACAGACCTGCTCCTGTTCTTCAGGTGGCTGCCCAACGCCCCACACCTCCACGGTGTCCAGTTTGAAGTCCTCGTCTCCTGAAAGCTGAGGACTGCCATATGTGGTGCAGAGTGGTCGAGCCCTACTATGGCCGTGTCCAAAATCGCAGTCCAACCAAAAACCGAAATAGCCATGCTGACCACCCATACCCTAAAAAGACAGTTAACTAAATTTTGTCTTGCTCCATAGTGTTGTAAAGCCTTAAACACTGTTTAAAGAAATAGTTCACCTAAAAATTAAATTTTTTTGAAAATGTACTCACCCTCAGGCCAGCCAAAATGTAGAATTAGTTTCTTTACTGGAACAGAATTGGAGAAACTGAACATTGCATGGCTGAATGGGTGCCATCAGAATGAGAGTCCAAACAGCTGACAAGAACATCACAATAATCCACAAGTAATTCACATGACTCCGTCCATCATTTTATTTCTTGTGAAGTGAAAAGCTGCATGTTTGAAACAAACAAATCCCACATTAAGATGTTTTGAATGTCAAACCATTGATTTCGGCTAAAATACGAGGGCTCTATCCGTAATATTGCTTCCTCCAGTGAAAAAGTCAACTCGTCTGAATCGGGAGAGAAATATGCACTGCTTCCAAACGAAAAAAGTCCAAAACCGCTAAACAAGTATGTCAGCGTATTGTGATGTGAGAAGACAACAGGGGATGGACTTTGTTTTCACTGGAGGAAGTGTTATTATGGACAATGGATTATGGAAAGTTAAAACACCTTGATGGATTTGTTTCTTACAAACTTGCAGATTTTCACTTTGCAAGACATTAATTTGATGGACTGGAGTTGTGTGGATTACTTGTAGATTATTGTGATGCCTTTATCAGATGTTTGAACTCTCATTCTGACGGCACGCATTCACTGCAGAGGATCCATTGGTGAGCAAGTGATGAGATGCTCAATTTCTCCAAGTCTGTTCCAAAAAAAAACCAACTTGATGGCCTGAGGGTGAGTACATTTTCAGCAAATTTTCATTTTTGGGTGTACTACTCCTTTAAAATTGATCTCACCAAGCCATTCGGCAAAGTCTGCTGGCCCTGGTTCAAGTACATGTAATGATTGTTATAGCCTGTGCAGGTGAACACTCTCATGTAGGGAAAAACGGAGAAGAGGAAGCACCTGGAATCACCTAGTGCAAAAAGAAGAAGAAACATTAATTGTAATGCATAACACTGTATATAGTTTCTTCTTTCCAAACTCACCTTGGAACTGAGGTTTGACCTCCCAGCTTTGAGACACAAAGCCCCCGAAGATATGCCCCTTAGTGTCCTTTACCAACATGACAGTGGGACCTTTACTTTTGCAGTTGCCCACCAGTCGGGTGAAGCTTTCCCCGTGTATGTTTGTGGAGAACAGCAGCCTCCAGGGGGCACTGTGTCCAGCTGGCAGCTGAGGTGACAGGAACATCAGAAGAGGTATATTCAAGAGACAACGGAGGTCACTCCAGGGAGCATACCGACACGGGGGCAACAGAATTGGGGGAGGACAGGAGGGCAACCCAACTCCTAGACCCTCACCAATCAGGAGTTCCAAAAACATGGCCATTGCTGGGATCCGGAACAGCCAGTCTTCCAGACAAGGAATGTCACACATATTCTGATCTATAGAAGCAACAAGGACTAATTATATTAAATAGATTTCTTGGTGTGCACTATATCTGTTGGTTACAGATTAATTCACATTATTCAAAAATACACTTCATTTTAGACTTAATTTTTCATTCATACTATTAATTTGAATTTGAATTTAAAACAACGTTTGTTTCTGCTACAAACCTGGAGATTTTAATTCTGAGGTCAACTGTTCTGCCAGAAGCTTAACACCTTGAGGCTCATCGCTCATGCGATCTGGTTGCCAAGCTCGCAGATTCCCCCTGTGGGCTAGAGTCTGCACTGCAGCTGAAACCAGGTCTTCCATAAACTATTCAATAATCATTATTATTATTAATCCATATTACGATATCATAGCAGCAAGAATGATTAAGAAATTGAACTGAGATGCTTCATTGTTTGATACGTTTTCTGGGTTTAAATGGTCATCATGAGTGGTTTATCTGTGAAATTTTATAGAAATTAAAATTATTAAATATAATACTACAAAAAAATGAAACTCACATACAAAATTACTAAAACTTAAACCAAAAATAAAATGAAAACTGAAAAAAAGGAAAAAATGAATAATATAATAATATATAAATAATACTTAACACTGATACTGAAACCCTTTATATAATTAGATTTTGTTGATACTTACATCTCTGATCTGCTCAGTTGTGGTAGCAGTAGCCTTTGCACCCTCTGCCATTGCAAGACCAAAGGTGCACGTTCCTCTGCAGTCCTAAGAATATCTGCCAGGAAAATCACCAGCTGCTCGTGAATTATCCCATCACCAGGGGGCAGTGGCACTCCTGGATCAATGCTGTGCATGCCCTGGAATACTCTCTTTATCATTGATTCTGAGGCCATCTTTCCCATTGTCATCTGAAACAATTAAAAAGAAAACTGAAAACGCCATATCCATGTATGTTAAGTGTGGGCACAGACATGCAATCCAAAAAAATATAAGTTTGAATGACTTGCATCTGTTCACCAGTCATTTACATTTATGTTTGTTATTAGATCATCTGTAATACTCTTCTACCTTTTTACAAATAACATCAGGCAACATTTACTGTAAATGTTTATCCAATAACAATACTCAATTATTTATAGTTGTTCCTTTGATGAGAAAGTAATTAGTGTATGTGGTAAACTTGGAAATATTTGGGCATTTTCTAAAATCAGTCACCATGTGGTTTTTGAAACATTCAGTTCAAGACAGTGTTATTATGTATTCATATTTTATTAGCTTTTATTTTTATATTTTCATTTTTATTTTAGTTAAAGTTTTTGTAATTGTGTTGTATGTTTTTGTCATTTGTATTACTTTTTTAAAAGTCTATAGTTTTATATTTATTTTAGTTTTAACTATAATAACACTGGTTCAAGATTATGTCACACCAGGTCACAAAATCGTTAAGAATAGTGCTATGCATTCTTCTCTCAAACTAACAATGGCATAGTTATCAACAAACCTAGTAAAATAACTGTTATCATACAGACTGCAGCAATGTAAAGATCTAGGATCTAGTTCAAAATATTATGATTTCACAGCTGCTCACCTTCAGCATGTCTAGGGATAAAACCTTGCCCGTTATTCCAGATGAAACAGAGGATCCAGTTCCATGAAGCCTGTCAAATATCCCCTCTATAACAGGTCTCTCATCCGGACGAAAACGAGCCAGTCGTTTCTGCGCTACA
Organism: Sinocyclocheilus anophthalmus; assembly: GCA_018155175.1. Lineage (NCBI taxonomy): Eukaryota > Metazoa > Chordata > Actinopteri > Cypriniformes > Cyprinidae > Sinocyclocheilus > Sinocyclocheilus anophthalmus. The sequence goes on along the minus strand of JADLZN010009491.1, from coordinate 637,703 downwards.
ACACTCTCGGCGTTCCCCATCACCCTAGGGGTAAACACGAATGATTGAAAAAAATAAAGGAATGCACAACGGAATGCATACAATGTATGCCTAGATTCAGCTGCTGACGGGGGGGGGGGGGGGGGGGGGGGGGGGGGGGGGGGGGGGGGGGGGGGTGAAACTAAAGTGCTCATGGAAAATTACAGTGCACACTTGAATTATGAAAGACTGAAGTGAGATATTGAGACCTGTCAGCGGTTCAGTTTGACATTTCGACGATGTAAACAAAACACACACACAAAACGATTTCCTGGTTCGGCTCTACATCACGCGCAGAGGACCAATGAATGGAGAGAAACTTCAGAACGCGCTGTGATTGGCTGGATCAGACTTGCGTCATCAGCGGAGTGATAGTGGTTTTCCTAGAGGCAACTTATTTGGAAATTCTATTACAAAAGACTATCCCTACATCTACCAGTATTAAAAAACGCCACATGGTTAGATCTCAACGTAGCTACTTTTTCTACGACCACTACTTTATAGTCTTAGTTTTACATTCATATTTTATATTTTCATTAGTATTTATAATAAGGTAATGTAAGTATTTTTGTAATACTTTCTGTTTATGGCAAACGGTGTCTGATTATATAGAAAAGTATCTGCATTAGGGTTTTGAAGAGAGCACACAGTGCACAAAGCATACACTACTGTTAAATTAACTTAATCGTGGGGCTGCAAGGGAGTGCTACGAAAAACATTGCTAACTAAATAATAAATCATGAGTTAAAAAAAATAATATGTATCAGTAATGTGGTGAGTAAAAAAAATAACCCAAATAATATATTTATATAATTATGAATATTCTATAATTATAATACACATTATAGTTTGCTTATAATTCGTTTGATGTTTTTCAGTCACTGGGTGTAATGTAGTACCTCTTGTTGACCAGAAGAGGGCAGACTAACACAGCGATATAAAGCAGCAGCTTTGTCTGTTCCGTGGGGCTTTACAGCTCTTTCTCAGCAGGCGATGAAAAACGCCTTTTAAGGGCATGAGATTCATGTGAGATCTGGGCGTGATGCCCGCTGACGTTCAGCAGTCTTTACCAGAAGTTTTCAAAGAAGCCGTTTAAGGACATTTCCTTAAACTGAAAGTGTTAGTAAAAAAAACAGAAAAGGAAACAGTCAAATCAGTTGGGAAGGATAGCATTCACTTGGGTGCGACGGAGACAGAAAGACAGGCTATCATATGTAATGAATGAATCTCAAAAGCTCACGGCAACGCAAATGAATGTACTGCGCAGTGCGCATGCGCATCAATCAACCGCCCAGCATGGAGGCTTGTTGAGCTCTGTACCAGTGCTCCGAGTCAGAGCTGAGATTCTCTTCTGCTGTGAGGATTCCTTACTTCTCTCAAGCCAGTGGAAGCTGAGCATTAACTGTAAAATGCATATAAACACGTTGGGTTTATTACCATGCATATAGAGTTCTGTTTATACTGAGCTATAAGCTTTTTCAATCCCCTTTCCCTTCTCTAAATCTAACCCTCACAAAGCCTTTCAAATCATTTAAACATCATTTAGTGTGTTTATTAAGCTGTTTTTAAGACTGCTCCCTACAGTGTAGATGATGAAGTTTTAGATGAAGTTTCTGCTGTTCTTTTGAAGCCAAAACTGACCCCCACACAGAAAAACCTGTTAAAATCTAAATGAATGTAGAAGCTATATTAATGAGAGCCTCTCATAGATGCATTGGTTTTCATGCCAAGATATTTATTACACCCCACCCTTAAATCTAACCCTCGTATCTCTTAACTTTAAATTTAAATGTTCAAATGAATCATTTGATTTAAGCGTGATGATTTATGAGCTTTCCTAATTGCGAAGCTTACTTCCAAATGTCCTCACAAGTCATTTTTGTGACAAACATTTGGAGTATTTGTTATAATAAATAAACTAAAATTGGTGAAATCCTTACTTCATGAGAATCTTGAAAAAGCCCAGGTTTGTTGATATTACATGTGTGTATTGTGTAAAGTTCACAGAGCGTGTGGACTACTATGTGAAGTTTACAAGACGGGTTTTTACAGCCTAATTGTACATTGTCAGTGTGTACAGTGCAGTCTCTAATGAGCAGGTGTAAACCACAACAATGCAGCTATTGTGCTGCAAACCAACCTGCTTATGGTTTGTACATGCATAGGCCTGGCCTTTTTCAATTGTATTGTTCCTGTGGAAGTTTGGTGCCTACTGAACAAGTAGAATCAAATGTGACAGCATGTGGAGAGAAGTAAAAATTGTAATTTATTTAATGAAGCATAACTAATGTGCCATTGATGTACTGAGTTATTTATAGACTGCAATATTTGAATATGATGAGGCTGTTTGTGTCAGTGGGTTTCCTAGCTTGCCTGTCACGATTTCTATAACAATCTTGCCTCCTTTCTAGCTTTAGCATGAGTAATTTAACCTGCGGTCACACATCCCGATGTATTTCCATATTATATGTCTTTTTATATTATCAAAAATTGTTTATCTCTTGACATTGATAAACTCATATATTCCCCATAGCCTAATCTTTATCTTGTAATGTAAAAAATGCTTATTATATTGTAAATGTACTTTTACTAGTAGTTAATGAATTGTATTAAATCTATGATCATTTTGGATGCATAATTATATTATAAACGTTAGAAAACGTTGCATAACACAACTATTTGCATAGCTCTGTGTATCTTCGTTAAACTTGTTTCTAACAGGCACAGAATCAACCTGAGAGAAATGTTACCATTTTAAATCGAAAGCTTTCTCTGCCAGTAACCAAAGTCACTTTTTTTTGTGGCAGCTTCAATCTGCAAGTTGAGGCACGAGGTTTCTCTCTTTCTTTTCGAATTTGCTTCTTCATTCTCCTTCCTTTATCTGCCACTGTCTGCCACAGCCCTATATGGTAAAAGTCTGTAGCACACTCAGTATACAGGAAATGATGAAAACCTTAGCACCCACGCTCATGCAAACACGCTGTGTTCTGTGGTGCTCATTTGTGTTTATACTTAACCATACTACTGTTATCAATGAAATGCATTATTTGATAAGAAACTAACAATACTCTCATAAAAAATACCCTTTGCTTATTTCTTTTTTTATCCATCCTGCTTTATGCATATCATCACATGCACATTAAATTATGTCAAGAGTGCAACTATTTCTCAGAGTGCCTTCAAGTGTGACTTATGCTTGGCACCTTTATCTAGTTAAAAATATCAAGGGCTCTGTGTTTAAAAAAAAAAATGTATGCCCCAACTCTTGTACACTCATTTTTGTTCTCATTTTTGTATAGCTATACTGTATGTAATATATTGACAGTTATTTTCCATTATATATATTTTATGATACACTATCTTAAAATTTAAATGAACCCTTCGTGAAATATGAGGTCAAATGGTTTGACAGATATTTTTATTATAGAGGGTGTACTTGAGATTTCTAATCAGATAGTCATAATTAAACAGCTGAACATGTTCAGAACTATAAAAGCTGACCTTTTCTTTTGATCTTTTTGATTGACCTTTCATCGCATTGTGTTTGTCTCTGCACTGGATTGCAAGAAGTGGGCCTGATCAATAAATGAATAAATTCATTATCCAGCTCATTGACCCATATACTAAAGAGCTATAGCCCAATTAAATAGACATTTCTAGTGGGCTGATACTTCAGGGAGATTGGTAGATTTGTTTGGAATAATTAAACTTGAGCCAGATACAGACAGATTTTCTGGTGCTTCCTGTTTCAGTACTGAATTATTCTGTTGGTACCTGGTTAATATTTATAGTTGTATTTATGAAGCCATGCCGGTGCTGCGATCTCATGATACATTCCTTGATCATTACTGTTCAAAAAATTGGAGTCAGTAGATTTTTCTTAAAGATAAAAATGATTTTCTTAAGCAAGCATGCAATAATTTCAGAAGTGACAAGTAGGAATTTTACATTGTTACAAATATATATATATAATATTCAAGTTTAATCCTTTTTCTTTTGAACTCAAAGAATCATGACAAAAAATAAATAATAAACATATTTCAAAAACATTTTTAAAAATCCTACTGACCTTAACCTTTTGAACAGAAGTGTAATTCATTGTTTTGTGAATTTAGATCAATTCAGTTAAACTACACATATTATATGATATTATATTATATATCAAAAAGCATATTGTTTTCCACAGAACGCTTAACGTTTATTGAAAAAAAAATTTCTGACACTATAAAAAATACTTACAAATAAAATTCATAATTGGCTGATCAAGTACAAAGCTGACTAAACTTTTTTTTTTTTTTTTTTTTGATGTTGCAGATTAGATTTCACCCTAATTTGAGGGCATTTTCCAGACAATTTAGCACTTCTGCAAAACCTTCATGACGCTCTGGAACATTCAAGAGGGGGCTGGTTCCCCTCCACAGCTGAACATACGGTCGGTGAATGATGGGAGGCTCTTGTTCTGAAGAAGAGTGTATTATATTATTTTATAAATGTGTAAAAAAAAATATTGCTATTTTCAAATAGCTCCAGAACTTTCAACATCTGTGGTCAACAACATATGAGAACATTGCAGGTTGGATTGCTGGGAACACTGTTGGTGATGGGGACCCTATTGACCAGCAGGTTAGTGACAATTAGAGCACTGAGCCAGGTTTGGATGGTTGGAGTGCATCTTGTTAGCACATGACAATGGCAGCACTGTGCCAGAGCATGAATGGTTCACAGGAACATTGAGAAGTGACCTATTCACTCACTCTCAATGGGTGCCCCTTTCTTGTCCCAGTTAAATCCCATCTTCCTGTTCATCCAAAGCCAGACTTAGCCAAACTAACCAGTCGTCCATCATGTCATTTTCGCTAGATTTCCTGTACTCTTAGGCCCAGATGTAAATAAAGATGCTCTGAAACATCGGAAAACTCTGTAATAAGGCAAAACTGCAGATCATTGTGTAAACCCTGGCCTCCAATTAATACTTTTACTCAGCAATTAATCAAAAGTAACAGTAAAGACTTTTACTTATTTACAAAATGACTTTTCTATTTCAATAAATCCTGTTCTTTTGAACTCTATTTATCCTGAAAAAATAGGCATTACTGTTATATTTGCAACTAGCAACCAAAAAAATTTTAAGCAGCCAACTGTGATATAATAAGAAATGTTTCTTGAGCCGTTCAAATTCATATTGTAAAAGATCTCTGAAGGATCATGTGACACTGAAGACTGGCGTAGTGGTGCTGAAAATTAAGCTTTGCCAGGAATTTTGCAGGAATAAATTGTATTTGTAAATATAGGTTATTTTAAATTGTAACTATTTGACAATTTGACAGTTTTAATGGTATTTTTGATCCAAAAATGCAGCCTTGCTGAGCATGGAGACGTCTTTTATTAACCCTTAACATTTAAACGCTAGTGTACATTTCTCGTTTGTAATATTTATCCCAAAACAATCACCACATGACTTCAGTAATGTGTGTGGGGTATGAAATACGCTTGAACTGGGAGGCCTATGGAATGCAGGAAGGATCCGAGCAGAATAGCTGGCAGTGGCTTCCTTGTGAACTACGCCCAAAGAATCTTCATAACATGTCCACACACACACACACACTGCAACAGCAGTCTGGCTCTCACACACATTTATGTGTGTACCAGCGAATTGACTAGGAAAGAAATCAGCTCAGTTTTCAGAAACAGTAGCCTCCAAATGATTGATGCCGCTTCTTCCTGCTGTTGCCCATACTAGCCTATCTGTCTGACTGTGTGTTTGCGTGGCTTAAGACTTTCTTGATGACAAGATCAATACAAAGGACTTCCCTCTGTGTGAGGAGAGACTAATTAACATTCACATGTAATTTTATCTCATTAAAGTATTCCCCAAAGTTGCTCAGAAAAACCTGACACTCAAGCTATCCCTGCTGTTACAAACACACAGCTAATAGGCGCAATGCTGCTGATGATTAAAATGCTTTTTAGCATGTTGCTTAAGTGTTTGATAGGTGGTTAATTACTGGCCAAACTCAAAAAAGCAAGAAGGGATGCACTGATATATTATAATTCTAGCCAATAACTGATAAATAGATATTAAAATGTATACTATTTTGTCTAAATTCATTAAATATAAAACACTAAAAACTAAAATAAACATTTTAAATGTGAAAAGAAATGTAGGCACCACAAAATTATAATGTATGGTATGAAAATGGATATTAATTGTTAAATTTGATGAAGATTACATTTAACGGTGTTATTCTCTTGCCATTTTAACTTTTAATTATTAACTACGTGTTCATATTAACATATTAATATTGATTAATATAATTTTTTTATGTTTTTTGAAAGATGTCTCTTATTGCTCACCAAAGCTGCATTCATTTGCTCAAAAATACAGAAAAACAGTAAGAATATTGTGAATTATTAGTTGAATTTGAAATAACAGTTTTGTATTTTAATGTATTTAAAAATATACTTTATTCTTGTGAAGACTTATTTTATTATTTCTTGCTATTTATATTTATTATTATTATCAATGTTGAAAACAATTGTGCTGCTTAATATTTTTGTGGAACCTGTGATATTGTGAAAACCACGTTTTTTTTATTAAAAGCAAGTTCAAAAGAAAAGCATTTATTTTTGTTACATTTTAAAATGTATGTCTATGAATTTTAACACTTTTGTAACATTATAAATGTCTTTACTGCCACTTTTGATCCATTTAATGTGTCTTTGCATAATAAAAGTATAAAGAAAAAAAACTTTTGAACGGGCATCAGTGGCTGGCACTGCAATTGAAATGTAAAAATAGGGAAAATGAGCATGTACAATTAAATATAAAATACTGACGTTTTAATATCAATATATAAAAAAATGCCAATTTTATCATTTTGAAAAGTAAAAACCCATCTCTCTTATCGTCTGTAGCATGAACTGTGCAGAACAAGTTACACGCCAAAGTTTAATTCTAGTAAGGCTAAGCTCCACTGACCCAATTTTACCAACTATTAAGACAACACACACACGCAGATCTTCCACAGGCCCCAGTTTCAGCGTCTACATTCCTGCCCCACGTCTATCTGTGCTACCAAAACTCAGCGTCATAAAAGCAGCCTGGAAGAAGCTTATAGATTATGGATTAAGCAATTATGCAGTTGGACACAAATCTGTTGGACTAAACGCAAGGCTGGGAGAGAAGGAAGAGAGATGGAGGGGGGGGGAGAAAAGAGGTTACAACAGAGGGGAAAGGGTGGTGGGCAAGGTTTTTGGGGGCCATTATTGACAGGCTTTGGAGCAGAGCAGTTTGGCGTGAGGCAGCCTGACCACAGCGGTGGCCATGGCAACCCCTGGAACTCCCCCATAAGCCCTCTGGGATTGTTAGCATTCGTGCAGAAGAGTGTCGTACCAAGCAGCTTGCACTACCTAAGCGATGCAGAAGTCAACTCATTGACCGCAAAACAGCATCAAAGTATAAAAGCTCGATTCCACCACAGGTGGTAATTGTGACATTTTATCTCATTATTCAGACTTTTTTTTCCCAATTCTGAGTTTATATCTCACAGTTGCACTTTTTTCCTCACCCAAGTGGATGTAACAATGTTAACTTTGAATTGGATCTAAATTCTAGAAAAAAATCATAATTGTGATATAAACTCTGGAAAAAGATAATAGAAAAAAATTAAAAAGTGTCATACTTTTTTAATCCTGTGTCGTGTCATGTACGAAAAAACTCAGAAATATGCGAAATAATCTACTGAGTGAGTATAATATCAAGTGAGAATTGTTAGATATGGAACTCCTAATTCAGAGGGAAAAAAAGTAGTTGCAAGATATACCTCAAAATCCGAGAAAACTCAGAATTTGCGAGTGCAAACGCAGAACTGCATGAAATGTCAGAATTCGGAGTTTGGTCTTCCAATTATTTACATTTTTTCTTAGAACTCTCCTTTACAATACTGCCATTCTTTTTTGGTACAGAAACTTTAAACTTTTTTTTTTATGTATTGCGATAAAAAAAGATCAAATAAAAATTGGAGAACACAAGTCCAGAACTTTAGATATAAATAAATAAACTCCTGAATTGGAAAAAATTCAATTTGTTTTTTCCCCCCTCTGTGTCGGAAACAGGCTTCCATATCAAAGAGTAATCACAAACAAAGCAAAATATAACACACAAGGACAAAACATCTTGAAAAACCAACAATTTTATTCTGACGTGATTGCTTTTGTGACCATCTTATTTCTTTTCTTGGCTCGGGAGGCATTTTTATTTTAAAGGAAGAACCACAGGTTGTGTTTTTAAAGCAAATCGAACCTACTTTTTAATAAAAAAAGAAAAATGACATTCTCGGGTATTTTAATTTAAACCAAAATGAAGGCTACACTAGAGAAATGGCTGCTCCTAGGTTGGGTGGAGAGAGCGAAACAGCCAATCAGAGCTATGAGATCATTTTAAGACTCCACCCCCTGCATGCAAGTTAGCCAGTCACAGTGCAGTGTCTACAAACACACACACACACAAAAGCACACATTCCATGATGTCTTCCTCTCCATGGGAGATTGAGACAGTAAACACAGTGGTCTGTATTCAGCGGGGAGACGAAGACTCATAATAAACCCCTTGGAAAACAATGCAAGACTCATATGCTCTCCATTGATTATGGAAGCGCAACACAGTGATGACAACTCCGAGCCAAAGGAGCATCATCAGAAACAAAAATGCCCCTGAAGAAAAAGATAACCTCATAGCACTAATAGAGATGACTTTGAGATGATGCACAGTACAGTAGATAGATAAATCAACCATGGCCAGACTGGCAAGAGAGGTGAGGTATGTATATTTATGTTTGTTTGTCTGTGTGGTTGTTTATGTTTTGTGGGGCGTGCGTGTATGAGATGACGTTTTCCTCTTCCTTCTCCACCAACCCTATGGAACCCGCCCCCAAGTTCTATTCGGCCTGGGCGTCGTAGTTGGCCCCGCCGGCCTTTTTCAGCTCATTGCGTAGATATTCTTCCTCCAGTTCTCTGGGATCACTGATCATAAACTCCTTGGCAAAGTTCTGCATGAAAAAATTAGGGAAAACACACTATGAGTGATATGAAGGGAAAGGCACATTTGCATGAACGCACCAATTTGTTTACAGAGAAAAAGAACTTGAAATCTGCTTATCTGGGTGTGTCGAAGTTTTTATAAGTCGGAGAGTCAGAGAGTTTGCATATGGTATAGCGATGGAATTAGAGAACGCAAAACCCACCTGCACGATGTCTTTTACCAATGTCTTGTCAGTGCTAATCTTGGCTCTTTGCAGTCCGCTGACGTTTTCACCAATCCATTTGTTGAGCCCGGGACAAGATTCGGCGGGGGTGCTAAAACAAGCCAAAGAGGGCGGGTGGTGGGGCAGCGGAGGGCAACGAGAAAGAAGGCCACAAGTATTTTGTTGCCTTTTTGCTGGATTGTCTGCGTGGGTGTATTTGGCTTTGTAGCGACTGGTGAATTTTGTGATTTAAAAATTTAACTGTCTTATTATGGTGTGGTCTTAAGTAGTGGCAGTCTAATTTATTGCAAAGGGCTTTTTGCCCTTTGGTAAGGTTTCTGCCCCCAACTAACTGAGAAAAGCGACTTTACCGGGCTGACAAAAATCCTTGAGTACATTTGAAAGGTGGCTTTAGAGTCATTATTTGAATTATTTTTTTCTACATTACATACATACTACATAATAACAAGTGTACAGTGTACTTATTTGCCACAAATTTAAATTCCACAAGATTACTTCCTCAATTAATAAAATCTCAACAAAAAACCCCTGTAACATAAGAGATCAAATAAATAACATTAATAACATACATTTACAAAATAACAAGGGAGAGGGAGTCAATATGGTTTGCTTTACTTCCATATCATTGAAAAAGCCTAATCCTGGCCTCCAGTTCACAACCTGACATCCACGTTTTGCCAATGGTTTGTCCGATCTGTCTAAATACATAAATAAATAAAAAACTCTGTATGCCTTTGTTTGTAATTTTTTTTTTAAGCACTTATTCTTCACTTTCGTAACTTGCCCTTTTCCTAGTGAACAGGATAATTTACGTACATTGAGTGAAAAAGTGAGTGGTGGAGCAATGATTCTGGAGGTGAGGAGTGTCAATTATGTGTAAGCGTGGTTCCGATGCTGCTCAGCTTAAATGGGCGGGTGTGCAATCTATTTGTTTGATTTTGATAGAGGCTCGGTGGGTTTTTTTATGTTGGAATTACCTGCATCAAGTGGGTTTGTGGTGAACACAATAAACATCAGAACGTATGATTTAAAATAGATAAAATCGGGTTTGATTTCATGTTGAAATCACATTAATGTGCTTCATTATTGTCACTCCGGTTTAGCTGAACTTTGTGTGTTTAATAACAAGGAAGGACTTGGATTCGATGGAACACTGTCTCCATTGTAGCGAGTGTTTTGAATCTACACTATTGCATTGTTTTCTTTCCAGAGAAAGACGTCATGATATGAAATGCAATCTGAGAGCATCACGTGCGAGCTGCGGACAAGGCTGAGAAATATAAGCTCTATGATGTCATGCGACATGAAAAACAAGAAATAGAGAAAGTGGGCGACGACAAGAGGTGATCTAGTAAACGGACTCTAATGATAAGGGTGATTTACGGTGTAATATTTGATCTGTAACACTCCCTGTCTCTCTCAGCTTTACAGCTGGCCACTTCCTCCCAAATGTGCTACAACTGCATTGCAGTGGCACTGGGACTAGATTCAAAGATAACCTCAATTGCACTTAAATACGGCGTGCCTCTGTTTAGACACTGACAGTATCACAGGGAGTATTATGTGGAAGAAAGCTCGTTAAACCATTCATGTTAGTGGTGCACACCTTTGCACTTTAATCTTTATTGATCTGTGAAGATAGCTTTAAAACTTCTTATATCCCTAATAATTCTAGCAATAAACTTACACATATATATTAAATCCAAATATATATACACACACACACACACATGCTTATACAATAAAAAAAAATGTGTGTGTGTTTTTTACTTAGTAACATTTTATTATACATAGGACAGTTAAAAAATGCCTGCTAGAAACCAAAGGGCATCACACTCTTGTTCCGTCTTGTACGGTGTATAATTTAGTGGTTAAATGTGATCTTAGTAGGACTTTCCTGGAAAACAACTGCTCAGATGAATTCCCTTGGCTCTACTTGAGACTGATAATATCTGGTTTTCTGTTGTTGATTAACTGGGCTTAAGGTTTAAGAAGCTAAGTCAGGGAACCATGGGTAATACTGTCAGTTGTATTTGGCACATTGGCTGTTAAGGTTTCAAGAGCAAAGTGGATGATGAATGGAAGTCACATTATAGAGGCCTCTGCTGTATTTCAGCAGAACTGAAACCTCAAACAAACCACATTTAGGAAGTGAGCGGTGCTTGTCATGTGTCAACATGTCAAGTGAACAGTGGGAAAGCTTGGACTTGGAAAAATTAGAGAGTTGTGCTGACTTATTTTACGATTGCATGAAAACACGGTGACACATTTACATTTTCGCGATGTGGCAATGCTTCCACACAATTCCTCTTGTGTGTGTGCGGCACATTTCTGAAGAACTCACTTCCACAAAGTCAGCATTTTTGTGCTGACTACATGTGTACTGTACTTCCAGGATGCCAGGCTACGGTGATGCAGCACAAAGAAATATTTCAAATAATACATCATCTAAAACACAAGCTTTAGAGTTTGCAAAAATGTATCTGGAAAAAAATGTGACCCGCTCTATAATTCGGAGTCCCTGACCGAGAAACCCATTTTGAGTTTTATGCAGAAAAGTAAAAAGTTGATGGAGCAGATCACAAATGAAAGCAATATAAAATCATAGTCTTCAGCCAGAGATTTTCTAGCACATAATACAATTTTAATAATTAAGCTACTGACTGACACTTCATGACATCTCTAGTAAAACAGAAATTTTGCTACTGTATTTTCATTTTTAGGGAGATTGCTATGCCCATAGACAATATTCTCCAACTACTCAAAAACCTACCAAAATAATAAATAAATATATTTATTGCTGGATGAATCAGTTTATGGGTGGCTATGGCCCAAATTCCATCTTTTCCGTTTGGATTTCAATCATAAATAAATATTTCACAAGTAAACTTCATGACTAAAGTATTCTCCATCAATAAAAGTGCTTATTGTAACATACTGCTCCATACAGGAAGGCATCCTTGATCATCTGTCAGAGCACAGTGCCGGAAGCCAAGGCATTGCAACACTTGTACAAGTTTACATCTGCTAGTGGCTGCACAATCTACTCATGGAGACTGAACTGAGCACCACGCCCAAATCTATGTTCAATTAGGATGGACAGAATGGGAGGCGAAAAATGACAATTTCATTCTCTCAGTGGAGCCAGACAGTTATTTACAGTTATAAAATATGCTGCACATAGTAAAGCATATTATATTCACTGTAGCTCAACTGATCCCCAAAACCACATATACTGTATATTAAAATAGATATTAAGTTGAATTCAATGACTTCTGGTGGATCACAAATACAAATGTGTTTATATTTACTAAAACCCTCTCATCAAATTTCCCACCAGTTGCTCGCCCTCATGTCATCTATGAAACCATATTTGGTATTGTCTACCTTGGAAAATGAATTATCCTACTTCCTAGTGATGTGGTGTAGAACTTAAAGGGACAGAGCACCCCCCAAAAAAATGAAAGTTCTGTCCTCATTTACTCACAATGTATATGTACTCCAAGTTAGGTTAGAGCCTGTAATGCCTCATTCACCATTTACTTTTGTGAGTCTGTCAGTCTCATTTAAGTCATAAGTTTGTGGTGAATAAATGATATACTTTTAATTTTTGGGGGGTGAATTTTCCCTTTAACACTTGATTTATTTAACTGCTTTACAAAAATACATTCAAGTCAAAAAGAAGGTAACTCGCTGAGAATGGACTCACCTGTACACTGACTCTTGAATTCTTCGTACTCGGACCCGTGACCAGCTGGTACAATGGTAGATCCATCATACTTAAAAGATGCCCTTTAAATAGCAAAATTGACATTTTAAATGTTGCCATAATACCGGAGGTGACTCAAAATCTAGCGAGCAGGCTACATAGCCATTTTTGGCCAAAATGCTGCCTAGGTAAGCGGCCAACTCGATTTTGACACACTTCCCCCGTGTTACAAGACCCATCCCTACATGTTGCACCACACACTGTCAACGAGTCAATTAAAACAGCGTTTAATGTTTCACATTTGAAAGACTCTTAATTGTTGAAACAACGTAGCGAGCTCCGCCAGCACGCGCCAAACAGCGCATCTCTGGATGTGAAGTAAATCAAGGCTTCACTCACCAGGATATATCTGAGCTGTCGTCTCGCACCAGATTGTATGCTTCTCTGCAAGCCTCTTTGTCAATTCGCGTTGCCATTTCGACGATACAAAGGGAGATAACGTATCTAAATTCAGAACAAAGCCGGGGGAATGAGAGAAAATGCGGATAAATCCCAAAGTGCGACAGAGGTCTGCTGGTGTAGCAGGGAGGTCTCTTCTCTCAGTGGGATGGAGAGGCAACTAATTTAAGGACTCGATTCATTTCCTATTGCCTCTTAATGGGCGTTAGTGATATTTGTTTGTCAGGTTGCTGTGCCAGTGAATCGGGGGGCTCGCGCCGGTTTCACCTCCTCCTAATGGCCAACTTGAGTATTGAGCTACATTAAATCCACCCAGTTCTGTTCGGTCATCTAACAGTTGGTCTGAGTTACTCTGCCATCTTGTGGACCTGGGGGGGGGGGTTTTTTTTAGAACAAGTGTCGCTCTTTCTGTAATATTTGTATTGGGGTTTGGGCGGGTGTGGAAAAATTTACAGACGAGAATCAGGCCTACCATTATGGTGGACGAAACCTGCAAAAACAATAAATAAATAAATACACAAATAAATATGCAAATAAATAAATAAATGTCTGTATAAATACACAAATTCTTGTTTAAATACATATAGAAATAATTAAACATGTGATTAAGGTAGGCAAATAAATCAAATAAATTGGTGGGCAAATGGAAAATGTTTAAGGAAATGCTAAACTCATCCTATTTATTTTCCTTTGATCACTCATTTATTTCTGAATGTAGTTCCACATTTATTTTTCCTCTGTGCAACATGTCAACCATGGACTTGGTCGGGGTCATGTCATAGCTGGGTCGGCTTTCTGCTGCATGAAATGCAGGATGTTATCAGATGTATGGCCTACGTATCACTTTTTTCCGTTTAAAACAGACAAGATACATAAAAAAAAAGGAGCGTATTGTCCTTACGTATCTTGACTTTACAACACCCAAGAAATGGCCAGTGTCGTTTCCTGACGTCATTTTTGTAACCCGATTGAGTCTCCAGCTAGAGACAGCTGTAATATCAGTATCCCATGGTCATCATGAGATTGTTTAATCGAGGAACAGACCGTTTTTCCCATTGGTTATCAGAACAGAAAATACAGGCGATAAAAGTATGTTTATTAAGCAAATAACAGTTCAGTATTGCAATTAAGAGCTATTTAAGCATTAATATTTTACATTGGCCACATCAAATCTTTTATGATTTAGCTCTCTCATGATTATAACTACAAAACTAACCCTATGAAAAAGTGTAAGATAATAATCAGCTCCCCTTGACTGATAATTAAAGGGGTCATATGGTGCTTTTTTTAAAGATCATTATTTTGTTTATTTGGTGTAACAGAATATGTTGACATGCTTTAAGGTTCAAAAAACACATTATTTTTCAAATACAGTACATTATTGTAAGTCCTATATGCCCCGCCTCTCTCAAAACGCTTAGTTTTCTACAAAGTCCCACCTTCCGACAAGCGCAGCCTGCTCTGATTGGCCAGCTGACCCAGTGCCTTGTGATTGGCCGAACACCACAAGCAATCGTCGGAAATGTAACGCCCCTTACCATAATCCCGAGCTTCATCTTTCAAAATAAAGAGCCCGAAAGGGGAACAGAGTCTCTTGACAGACACCGTGATGAAGCTGGTATGTGTTTGCATTACACAAGCCAACTGTTAAGATCAGCTGACCCACTGTGATGTTACCCCTGTCCTCTCTCTCTCGTCTCCGTCCGTCGTCTCTCTCATCTCTCTACAACTTCTTCCGTAAAGTGTGAGATGAGCATGGTTCTCTCTCCCATCTCGCTGTCTTCTTCTCTCCTCTCTCTCAAGCACAGCACGCACCAACGCGCGCAACCCACACACACGATGCGGCAAAACTCCGCATTTGAACAGTCCTAGCAAATACTTAAACTCAATAACAAACAGTATCTGATTCATAGCGCACAGATTGTCCCCCATAGCAAAGTCAGAATTACCTTCCTCTCCTAGGTTCACAAACGGTCGCCCTAAAGCTCTGCCTGTTCTGTTATCAGTATCTTAAAAAAAAAATCAAGGCGTGAAAAGAAAAAATTTGTCCTAAACTGCCGTCTTACTGTCGTAAGGCCAATCACGTTCGTTTCTTTCGGCTAGAACACACACAGCGTTCTCCCTGAATGGCTGGCTTCCACCCTACTGCTGAAACCCCGCCTTCCTTCTCTTTTTTTGCCGTGCACATTGGGCGGTGTTATGCAAATTTTCCCACATAGTGATGTAGACATGTGGGTGCTTGTTAGAACGAGCCGTTTTAGGTGGGCTTGGCAGAGTCTTAACTTTTATAAAGAATAATCTCTTTGGATTTGAGACTTTAGTCTTTGCAACTTCAGGGATCTTATCTATACACAATCAGCTTGTAACACTCCAAATAGAAAGAAAAACTTGAAAACGCATCATATGACCCCTTTAAAAAGCATGCGCGGCCAAACGCTCAGCGCCTCACCACAAAACGATCCGCCTACTCTTGCATAATTGACACCCTCTCATTAGCATGTTGTGCAGAGGAAATAAAATGTGGAACTACATTCAGAAATAAATGAGTGATCAAAGGAAAATAGTTAGGATGAGTTTAGCATTTCCTTAAACATTTTCCATTTGCCCACCAATTTATATTATTTATTTGCCTAATTTCATCACGTTTAATTATTTATTTATGTATTTAAACAAGAATACGTGTATTTATGCACACATTTATTTATTTATTTGTGTATTTATTTATTTATTGTTTTTGCAGGTTTCATATGCAAATCACAGCAAGAAATATAAAATTCCACCGTAAAATGAATTAAATCATTTTATTTTGAATAAAGAAGCACATACCTTCCCCTCAAATTCTCATTATTGAAATCTTCAGTGTAGCATAAATGAATTTGAGAACAGTATTATCACATATTAGCATAAAAAGTTAAAATATACTAGATAGATAGATTTAACTTAAGCTTAAATGGGTTAAAATGGCTTCTGTTTGTTTACATTTGAGTTTTTGACAGTTGAAGTTTGAATGGCCAGTCAGAAAAGATATAAATACCTAATCAGAACAGCCGCAAGGTTTGTGTCAAGTTTGGTGGTCATTGCTTTAAAGCTTTGATGAAATTTGGTCTCAGAAAAAGAATCGGAACCAGCTTTAATAGTAGATCTGTATACTGGCTTTGTCAAGCCAACATAATTACAAAGCTAGTACCTTCCTTTTATTATTATTGTCATCATCATCATGCTTATGCTACAGTCTGATTTGTTTTGAGCGAACTTGAGCACAAAAGTGACCTTTATTTTGAAATGAAGCGCAACACGGAAGTGAGAACTCAGCTTCACTGTGCCACGGTCAAAATGACTTGTTAATAGTCACTTACGGGCATTTAATTAGTAATACGGACAAAGAATGGAAAAATGGTAAAATGATATCTGCATTTTACTATGCGGTTGATGTCACAGCTGTATCGATAAATATGTCCAATTATATTGAATATCAATGAAACCTAGTCACGATTGTGTAAATGCCCCTTTCCTTTTGTACTCAGCTTCTGACTTTCTGCTCTGTCTGTTCCTGTTTTGAACGTAATATAAATGTTTATTATATATGGTTACTTTTAATTACTTCCGATTATTAATTATGATTATGATTTTGCAGATAGTCTTATGGCAGACGACACAATGGATAGTGGGAAGCAATATCGTCTTTCACGTCTTCACAGAACAAGTGAATCTTCAAAGGTATGCATAACAGTGTTGTTGTTAAGTGAAATAGTTAACGATTTTCGATCATTGAAATAAAGCTAAAATAAAATACAATATAAATATTAGATAATAAAAAAAACTTTTTAACAACTTAAAAAAAAACTGAAGCTGAAATAAAAATAAATTATAGCTATACAGAAACTTGATCCCCCCCAATCAAAACGAATTACTAAAGGACATGAAAAATTACTAAAACGTAAAATATTAAAATAAAGGCCATTAATACATACTACAATACTATATAAATAATACTAAAGTAGCATTGATGCAAAACTGTATTATTATAAATAATAATATTTTAATTTTCATATAAATATTAACTTTGCTACATACTGATTACTGCATTATTAACAAAACAAAAACAAAAATGTAATTAATTTAAAGGTACAGTCAGTTTTACTAATTAAAAAAAGTTTCATAATAAATAATAAATGAATAGAACTTTTAACAGATTCAAATTGTGCACGCTCACATGAGATGAAGAATCCAGTTATATCGGTCTGCTTAACATTTTATTCTGCATGGAGTGGGTCACGCCACCATGTTGACATCACATGACCAGCTAACAAACCTCATGCACCCTGGCTGATAGGTGTCAGTATAAAGTTCAAAACCACTGGTGCAACTGGATAATTAAAAAAAAAAAAACACTGCACATTTAATATCTATAGTACCTTATAAAAAGTCTGAATCAAGTGTCTTGAAACTATCATGCATTGACTAACTCTCATGTACAACAGGTGTATCGATGGGCAGACCAGGCTAACTACATTCTTCAAGGTTTAAATGAGCAAAGACAGCATGGCCGGCTGTGTGATGTCGTTCTGGTGGCCGATGACCAGCGGATCCCTGCACATCGGGCTTTGCTTGCAGTATCCAGTCCCTACTTCCAGGCGATGTTCACCTTGGGGATGCGAGAGGAGCATGAGGCAGAAGTAGAGCTTGTGGGAGCCTCGTATGTTGGAGTTAAAGCAGTAGTAGACTTCCTGTACAGTGGCGAGTTACCTCTCGATGGTGGAAACATCGACTACGTCCTGGAAACCGCTCACTTGCTGCAGGTGTGGCAAGCTGTGGATTTCTGTTGTCAGTACCTGGAAAAAGAGGTACGTGAGGACAGTTACTTGTACCTGCAGGAGCTTGCCTTCCTCTACAGCCTGGACCGGCTGGACGCCTTCATAGACTGCTTCATTCTGGAGCATTTTGCCACGCTGTCCAACACATCCGAGTTCCTCCAAGATGTGCGGATGCCCAAGCTTTGTGCTTACCTTGCAGATGAGCAGGTGCAGCACGAGAACGAGCAAGCTCTTCTGCAGGTCGCCGTGCAGTGGTTGAGTCAAAGACCCGAACGTCTTGCGTTTGCCCAGCAGCTCCTCTCCAACATTCGTTTTGCTCTCATTCCACCGGATGACCTCATAGGGCGTGTATTGCCGGCCATACGTTCCCTGCTGCCTCCAGACACAGGATGTGAGGCGCTAGTGGAGGAGGCTGTGGGCTACCACACGAGAGTCAGCGCCCAACCTGTACTGCAGACAACACGCACATGCCTTCGAGGAGGTGTGGAGCGTCTGCTGTTGGTGGGAGGGGAGGTGTCTGAACGTGGAGAGGAGTTGAGTGCTGAGGTGTGCTGGCTGGATGAAGAAGAAGGGAAGTGGGTCGTCGAGACTCTGCTGCCAGCTCAGAGGAGTCACCACTGTGTTGCTGTTTTGGGGGGATTTATCTTCACCGCAGGTGGGAGCTCCTCACGGGACAACGGGGGAGATTCTGCAAGCAACTTGCTGTACCGATATGACCCCCGAAGCAACTTGTGGATTAAGGTAATTCACTTCACTCCTGACATAGTTATAATAGTTAACTAAAATTTGAGTTAAAATTTGAACTAAAACTTAAATAAAAACCATAAAAAATGAAATAAAAATGAAATTAAATAAATGTTAACTGAAATAAAATAAAAATTATTTTAAACTTAAACTTATTTTAAGCTACTTACAAAGGCAACATTTCTCATTTTAATTTAGTTTAACTTGGTGTAATAAACTAACACCGAAACCTAAGTATATAAATTAATCAAAACTATAGAAACACACACAGACATGTACATATATACACACACACAAACACACACATACACACGTATTATATAGATATATATAATAATCGTAATGATACAAAATATATAGTTTAATGAGCAGGGCTCCAGACTAAATGGTTGAATCTGATAATTTTTGGTGCAACTAAATATTTTAATTTGGTTTAGTTTATTAGCATTTTATCTGCATCCAAACTCAAGATCATGTGGATAGATTAAATATAAAATTTGTATAATTAAGTCTTAGTTTCAAATTTAGTTTTTTTTAATTATGTTAGTATTCCTAAGCATGAGTGAAGCAGAGAATTGTGCTGGTGTTTGAAAGTGATCTGTTGATATTTAGGGTGCCCCTATGAACCAGCGGCGTGTGGATTTCTATCTGGGAACCATGGGAGACTGTCTTATAGCTGTTGGGGGACGCAATGATAGTGGTGCTTTGTCTTCTGTAGAAGTGTACCATCCTGCTGAGGACTACTGGACCTACGTTGCAGGATTGCCCAGGTTTGTTAATTGTTTTTGATCATGTTTTAGCAAGGTTGCACCAGTTTATGTGAACATTTATTTTGAATCCTCTTTGTACACTACTGTTCATACGTTTTTTTTAAGAAAATTTGTAGTTTTATTCAGCAAGAGTGTGTTAAATGGGTCAAAAGTGACAGTGAAGGCATTTATGTTTCAAAAAATTCTGTTCTTTTGAATTTTCTATTCATCAAAGAGTCCTGATAAAAATGTATCCCGATTTCAAATATATAAACAGCACAACTTTCTATATTTATTATTATATATATTGTTATTTAAACTTATTATAACTAAAATATTTTTTCTTTCATAGATTCACATATGGTCATGCAGGCACTATTCAAAAGGGCATTGTTTACATCTCAGGGGGCCATGATTACCAGATCGGCCCTTACAGACGTGACATGCTAAGTTATGACCCCAAAACTGCGGACATGTGGACAGAGCGACAGGCCATGATCTTGGCTCGAGGCTGGCACTCTATGGCGTCTCTGGATGACAGGATCTATGTCATCGGGGGCAGTGATGACCATGAAGACAGCATGGAGCGTTTTGACATATTGGGGGTGGAAGCCTTTGACCCGCAGACTGATCAGTGGACCAAGATAGCCCCTCTCAGGTACCCTAACAGTGAGGCAGGGGTGGCGGTCTTGGATGGAAAGATCTACGTATTGGGAGGGTACACCTGGGAGGCCATGGACTTTTCTCAGGGCACTCAAGTGTTTGTTCCAGACGAGGGCCAGTGGGTCTTAGGTCCAAATCTACCAAAGCACATTGCTGGAGCCTCAGCGTGTGTGTGCCTTGTCAGACCGCAGCAAACCAATAGTATAGAGGGTCATACATCAGGACACACAGAGAGAGACAAACAGAATTCCAGCCAAGAGCAACACCGATGATTGTCCGGGGATCTGAAGAACACTTCTATGAGAGAATTGACTTTCTGAATATAGGTTGTCATAAGCCTAATGCCATTGGCTGCTTCTCAGATCCTTTTGAAAAGAGGTCAGCAGGAGATACTGTGAGATGTTAGACTATGAATTGAAGGTGAAAAGCACACATTAATATTGTAGTTTTTGTTACAAACGTTTTTGGAGTTTTCGAAGATGTCCTGGTGGCTTAGTGCTTCTTCTGAGTAACAATTAAAACATTCTGAAGTGAACATTTTACATGAGTTTTTGCAGTGTTTTGTGTTTCAGTTTTGATTTTGTAAATTACAATACCATTCACACATTTGGGACCAGTAAGGGTATTATTTAAATAAAATTAATACTTTTATTTAGCATAGACATTAAATTCATCAGAAGTGTCAGTAAAGACATTTACATAGATACATACAAAATAATTCTATTTAAAAATAAATGCAAATTCCACAAAAACATATTAAACGGCACAACTGTTTCCTTTAATATTTGAACAAAAATGTTTCTTGAGCACTAAATCAGCATATTAGATTGATTTCTAAAGGATCATGTGACACTGAAGAGTGCAGTTATGGCTGCTGAAGAATCAGCTTTGCCATCACAAGAATAAATTACATTTCCAAATATATTCTATTAGAAAACAGTTCTTTTAAATTGTAATAATATTTCACAATATTACTGTATTTTTGATCAAATAAATGAAGCCTTGGTGATCATAAGAGACTTCTTTCAAAAAGAAAAAGAAGGTTCCTCAAAACCTTTAAACAGTAGTGTATGCCTTAATGCTTTATTTAAACCAAATGAAGTTACAATAATGACATCTGTTAGCGTTTCTCAAAAAGATTTTTTTTCCAGTGCCTTCAACGGTCTCAGTTTAGCTATACACATATGAATGCCTGAACCTAACAATCGAAAAAGTGTCTTATTTACTCTAGCCTCCAGAAGGGCTTGGTCATTTTTTTACTAGGTGGGTTCTTGGTCATCCAAGGCTAACAGCATTTCACTTGAAGGGGTAGAAGGGATGCGATTCCAATCTGAGGAGCAACAACACCATCCAGTTAACTGCTAGCAGTATGTAGTTAGTATATTGTTCACATTATGAACAAAATACCCTCATTATACACTGCTTTTGCCAAAATGCGGCATGCATGCCATATTGTATACCACAATGCATTTAATAAAAAAACCTTCCATTTCCAAATGGATTGCAAGGACTATCCGCTGCATTTTAATATCTCCTTCTTGATTTCTCATGGTCACAAGTTAAGACATTTATACATAAAGTCAAAATATTAATAATAAACTATAAACATGTAACGCTGTTAATATCATATAACAACAATGTAGCATCTACTGTTTAAAGTGTGTATTGTTGCATATTTCATGCTGTTTTACATACGATTTAAAAATACACTCTTACTGTTTTATGATGCAGGCCTTCCAGCCTCGATTCAGAGACCTGAGAGCATTCATATCCTCTTCATCCAGAGTGAAATCAAAGATCTGCACCCATAATTAAGTAGTTAGTAGTTACAGTATCTAAAAGAAATTCTCATCTTGATCAAAATGTGACAGGAAAATGTGTATTAGGCCTACTGTTTGTCAATTAAAGAGATAGTTCACCCAAAAATGAAGATTCTGTCTTCATTTACTCAAAACATTTGACGGTAACCTCTGACTTCCATATTATGGAAAAAAGTTACAGTGGAAGTCAATGGCTACTGTTTGGTTCCCAACATTCTTCAAATTATATTCTTTTGTGTTCAACAGAAGAAAGAAACTCATACAGCTTTGGAACAAGTGGAGGGTGAGTAAATGATGACAGAATTTTCACTTTTGGGTAAGCTATCCATTTCATATTTTGCTTTTGAATATACCAGGATGAAACCACAAGGATACCAAGCTGAGAATGATTAGGAGAAAAAAACCAGTTCACTCCAAGCGTCAACTTTTCAAAATTGAGATTTATACATCATTGGTTTTTTTCTTAATTTTTTTTTTTTTTGACTAAATAAGCTTTCATTGATGTATGGTTTGTTAGGATAGGACAATGTTTGCCCGAGATACAACTATTTGAAAATCTAGAATCTGAGGGTGCTAAGAAAATCCAAATATTGAGAAAATCGCCTTTAAAGTTGTCCAAATGAAGTTCTTAGCAATGCATTTTACTAATCAAAAATTAAGTTTTGATATATTTACGGTAGGAAATTTGCTAAATATCTTCGTGGAACATGATCTTTACGTAATATCCTAGGTTTTTTTTTGGCATAAAAGAAAAATCTATAATTTTGACCCATACAATGTATTTTTGGCTATTGCTACAAATATACCCCAGCGCCTTAAGACTTAAGTTTTGTGGTCCAGGGTCACATGTAATATTGAAAAATACTGTATATGGAATATTCAGAAGTTTACCTTGGTGTTCTCCAAAATGTGGTGGGCTTTCATGCTTTTCGGAATCACAACAATGTCCTGCTGAACGTGATACCGCAACAGAACCTGCGGACCAATCAAATTAAACATTAAAACCCGAAATGAGCAAAGTAAATGATGCACAATACTGAGAAAAGTGACCTGTGCAGGGGTCCGTCTGTGCTTTTTGGCGATATCCCCAACAACAGCATCCTGCAGTAACACCATGGGATCCGTTTCTCCTCTTTGACTGCAGAGGCAAGGAAATGGAAGTAGAAGAATTGTACAAAATAGCATGTGATGTTTAGGTTATACTCTTTGAGAAATGTTTTGGTGAACTCATCTTTCATTCCCCACCTTCTCATTGCTTTGATAAGATTAAGAGCTGATTCTAGTTGAAAAGGACCTTGAACTTTTGAACTTACTATTCTGAAGGTCTTCCAGGTGAGCCAAATGGACTGTAGGCTGTTAAAGCAATGTTTTTGGACTTACAATACTCAATCAGATCAGACTGAACAAAGTAAGGATGGAGCTCCACCTGCAGATATACAAATAACTATTAATATTTCTCATGCTAATATTATGAGATAAATATTTCTCTCATAGGTTACTCAAACCCAATTTGATCTACACCTTGTCAGATGTAAAATCTAATCATGGTAATATGACATTCCCAGTTTATGCACCTGATTAACTGCAGGTGGGATTTTGGCCACGGATAGCAATCTCTCCAGTTGCTCGATTGTGAAGTTGGACACACCGATACTTTTCACCTTTCCTGTGGCTTTCAGAGCTTCCATTCCCTGAAACAGATGGCAGCACACTCTAAAGACCTTGAAGACATCATTTTGTTATTATTAATAATGTTAGTGGTTAGCATTACCTTCCACACATCGACATAGTCTATGTCAGTTGTAAGGATCTTTCCATCCTTTTCTGGGAAAAGCTCATCACCCATTTTCTGTAAGTTATTGTAAAGTAGAAAACAATTAGTATACTTGAATTTGATCTACGAATCATTTTGCAGATTAAAAATAGTAACTGATGCAGAGACTACATAAAAGCTTTTGATAACGGTGTCAATGCTGAACTCTCCAGCAAACTATGTTTAGGAGACTACTGATAAATATTATGTTGATACTAATATTTATTTATAGTAGAAAAGTATTTGGGCACTTAAATACCCCTTTAAATGACATTTTATACTTTTTATATAACTGGGTTAAAATACTACTACTACTAATAATAATAATAAAGCAAATTCTTATATACTTATAATTATAATTAGAGTATATAGTGAGTATAGTAAGTCTATATAGATATATATAATATACAACACACAGCGTGTGTATATAGAAAAGTCTGACTAGATATATATATATATATTTATATGTGCGTGTGTGTGTGTGTTGTGGGTTGGCGTGTGTGTGTGGTGTTGTGATATGTAATATAATAATAATACTAATAATAATTTATTTTTATAATTTTTGGGGGAATAATATAGTTATAAATACATGTAAATATAAAGTACATTTATAAGTAATTTGTGAAAATCTAATAATTGTATTTATATTTAATAATTTTCATTTAAAATAATTTTAGTTTTTGTTACTTCAGCCTACTGGAAAGTGCACTAAGTATAGGTCCAGATTGTCAAGCTGAAGGTCATTCAGAGATTTATTCAAACAAACAGGAATGTCTTCAGGGGCATGATGGGTACACCACAGCTGAAAAAGAAAAGCATCATTATTGCATGATGTTGTTGGTGGGTTGGATGTGACCTTTAAATGCCCCACTGATTTAATTTTAGAGCGCCAACATAACTTGAACTCCCTTTACTGACTATGAACATGTCTTGGCGTCTGATGATGCTCTGCTGCATCATGGACTGGATGGCCTTCCCCACCTCTTCCTCAACCTGGTAGCTGTAGGCTGTGTCTATATGCCGATATCCAGCAGCGATCGCTGCCTCAACTGCCCTCTGACACATATCTGGGCAAGTGGACTGTTCATCATGTAGTAAAAGATTAAAGCATTGCTAGTTTCTGTTGCATAAGGTTATGACATTATTACACTATTAAAGATGACAAGATCACTGTCCTTGACATGGTCAAGTCTCAGTCAAAAGACATAGGGAAACAAGAGCAATTAAGTTATAATATATCAGAGTGTTATTTTAGTATAATTGAGATGCTATTATAGTTTTTGGTAATATAATTCAATTAGGTTTTCTGTTTTCATTTTAATTTTAGTTAAAGTTTTAGTATGTGTATTGGGGCTACTATGTGGGGCAAGTTTGTCACAATAGAAACCTGTTATCAGATAGCCTATTATTATTACAATCATTGAAACAAACATACAAAATCACCGCTAGCATTTCTGCAATGAAACTTCGGACTTTAGTTCTCCATATAACTTCCCAATGTGACAACTAGCCCCTACAGTTCCCCATACCTCTATTCAAGTAAATCTAAATGTTAAAACTGTCCAGATTTTGTAGTTAGTATGAGGCCATTGTAGAAATGTAATGCTACCTCTGGCTTCCATGTTCCAAGTCCCAGTAGTGGCATGTATGTGCCATCATTTAGTTCAATCTTCCTAGGTTGTTCAGCGCTCTCCTCCATGTAAGAAAGATTTGTGCAATGTAAACTGAGTAGCAGCTAAGTGGATTGACTTGTCTTTCCTGTCGTTTTCCTATGCCTCTATATTTCTAGCTCAAATCTTCCTCTTTGCAGTCTAAGCAGACCTGCCTTCTCTTTATCTTTGCAGTTAATCATTGAACTTGACAAGGAGTGTGTCTGTGCGTATGTGTATGTGGCTGCAGATCATTTACCACTATTGTTCCCGTATGTATGTTTCCTGAAACTACATTTCGATGGCACAGTTGTCAATGTGACCTTGGAGCTCATGTAACCCTGTGTTACTTCCCCAAGAAGTGTGTGTGCAAATCAGGAAGTATCCTCAAAGCTGATTGAGCTAAATTTAAATGTTAAGAATAAATGGGTTACACTTTACTTGAAGGGGTGTATATAAGACTGACATGACACCTTCATAATCATGACATGACACATGTCATGAATATGAAGGTTTTTTATGCATGTTTATGAAACTGTCATTAAGTGTCATTCGCTCAGTTATGTAATTTTTAATGCAAAGATGACATTGTTTGAGATGTCTTTGTTATGGGCTATGGTTGGGGTAAGGGTAGGGGTAGGGTTAGGTTAGGGTTAGGTCAAATAATGTCATATTTGCATTAAAAATGACATAAGTGAGTGAATGACACTTAATGACAGTTGTCATAAACATGCATAAAACCTCCTTCATATTCATGACGTGTCATGTCATGATTATGTAGGGTGTCATGTCATGATTATGAAGGTGCCATGTCAGTCTTATACACACCCCTTCAAGTAAAGTGTTACCAATAAATGTAAGTTTTGAGCTCTGACCTTTAATGATCTTTTAACAAAGTATAGAAAGGTATGAAAAGAGCAAAGATTTGCCTTTGAGGAACCCTCTTTGTATTGTGTAATTTATGCATCAAACACTAGATGGCAGCAGAGTGACAACACAATATTAATAATAATAATACACTTTGGTCACATATTGAGATACAATTTTATTTAAATAATTTTGAGGTGTAACAACTGAAAACAAAAATCTAAAAAACATTAGATGTCATATAGCCTATGTGCCAAGTGGTTGAACATGCAAATTAAACACATGCACTACAAAATATTACATTCCTAAAACGTCACATATAGGAAATATACTTCACATCATGCAGGTTACACATGAAATGGCTTTAAGGTTTGGTAACAAGGCTGCCCAAACTTGCCACAATGTATGTTACAGTGTAGGAAAAAAAAGACTACAATATTTTACAATAATGAAAAAAATTGCATATTCAAAAAAAAAAAAAACACCTACCCTCCCATCCCTTCCCTATATAATACTAGCCATAGTACATATAAAAATATAAATATGATGTTTTCATAGAACTGTGGGTTTCCTGAAAGGGAAAGCATGCCACATGTAAAGCACATAACTGTGTCCTCTCTTATAACGCTTTCATTCATTCTTCAGCTTCATACACCACTTTGCTCTGCCCTTTGACCTTTCATTTCCTCCTTTGAGCTTTCTTTCTCTATCTGTTTCTTTCACTGGTCCAATTCGTGGCTGTCTTGGCTCCGAGGTCGATAGTGACGTGCACAGAATTCTCTGATCCGAATGCATGCCTCAATCATCATCTCCTCCGGGACTGTTACCACAATTCGGAAGAAGTTTGGATATTCAAATGCCTACAGAAAGAAACAACTTAGGAATCAGAATGGATGCAACCAAACTTTGTGACAAATAATAGGTCAAATGCACTGTAACAGAATAAGGTAAGATGAATAATTCACCGTGGCGGGCAAACAGAACACAGATTGCTCAGTGACCAGCCGTTCAGTGAACTCCACATCATTCTGGAAATCTGGGAAGTGTTCCATCTCGATCCCCACCTGAGGATGAGCCAGCATAAAATACATTTACCCTCTGCATAACTTGCAACTTTGCACTTTTTGCAAACATGCTCACTCCTTAATATGGACATCCTGATGTGCAAATGTGCCAAGTATGATTAAGTGTCAATCAGGCCATTTAAAGAGATAGTTCACCCAAACATTCTGACATTATTTGCTCACACTCATGTCCTTTCAAAAAGCACCATTTAAGTATAAATAAAAATGCAGAAAAATAAATAATTTTGAGTCTGATCTTTTCATTGAATCATTTGATCCAGTTCAAAAAACGAGTCTGAATGATTTGTTTATGAATCAAACTGCACCAGTCAACAGGTTCAACTCAATCTAGCATGAAATGAAAATTCATCCTATTTAATTTCTAAATGTATATTATTGATCTTATTGGGAATAATTTATTCATGCATATGTTCCTTTTGTTTTTTTTTGAACTATACTTTTTTAATAAAAAAAAAACATTATGGTGATGGATGGCCTATTCCAATATTTAGTGCACTTAGCCCTGCCCCTTTCCTAACAGTTGACTGCAAGCTCAGATCTGCCTCAATCCAATCAAAAACTGATGGCTAGAAGAAGGGAAGATATATATATATAAGATATATATAATATAGATATAATATATATATACTCTCTAATATCTATTATATTTGTCATTTTGGGTTGGAGAACAATCAAAGGAGAGTAAATGATGACAAAATTGTAACTTTTGGTTAAACTACCCCTTTAGGTGAATTAAGTTTATAAACAATGATGCTTCATTTTCAACCACTCTTATCTTATAATACTCAAAATTCCACTTACCATAATGTACATGGCTCCTGTTGGCATAACTGGATTCAGCCCAGGAACAGTTGACAACTCGGAGAAACATATCTCTGAGTTTGACTGAAGAGGAACATAAAAATTGTGTCATTGTCAGAGTCAGATGTTGAATCTAAAAGCTTTTCTCTCTAAAGTTCCTCTCCTCTTACCTTTAGGAAACTGATGGTGCCTTGATAGAACTCGGGTGGCGTGTCATTCAAAATGCTTTCTAATGCACCCTGAACCACAGTACAGGGTCCCAAAATGCGCTGGCTTAGTTTTACAAGACCCTCTCGAATCTAGAGTGAATATTAGCGTTATTGATATGTACTGTGTGTGTGTGTGTTATTCATTTTCTTCTACAGGTGAGAGGCTAATACTTACTCCGGTTCCAAATATGTCGTTACGATCATGGATGAGGATCCAGCCCATTCTCCAGCCAGGAACCAACCAGCGCTTGGCAAGACCACCACAGGACAGGATGGGCACGTCACTGCTGAGAGGTGCCAAAGGCTGAAAATCACAGCCCGGGAATACCTGCAGAACAACAGATACACTCAGCCCACTCATTACAACACTGTAAATAGCAATATTGTTCTTGAAACATACTTGAAATATAATATAATAAAATATCAAGAAATAATCTTTAAAATAAAGATTAAATGCAAAACTAAAGATAAAATGCAAGAGGGATGATATTTTATCAAAAGTTTGGAGTTTTTGATGTTTTTCAAAAAAAGCTCACCAAGGCTGCCTTTATGATTGTAAAGATAACAGTATATTAATTACATTCTAGAATTTTCTGATTTATTGAGTTACAAACACCATCACCAGACCATCAACCGTATTAAGTTGAAAAACCACCATTTTCCACAATACAAAAGTTCTCTCTTGGCCACTACTGTCCAGAGTTGTGGACCCATTGCCCCCTCCTCTATCTTCACTGTCCTTCATGACCTAAAGCCCAGAATGCTGTCACCACACACAACTCTAATCCCTCCAGTGCTGATGTAGTTTCCACTGCTAAACGAGGCTGAGCTGAGCCAGGGAAACGCACACCACCCAACAGGAGGATGCTCCCTACAACTGCAGTACACTTTAATGCAATTCCAATGGGGTTTTTTCGCAAGCTATGCCATAGAAGAACCATTTTGGGTTCCTCAAAGAACCTTTGAGTGAACAGTTCTTAAAAGAACCAATTTTTCTAAGTGTGAAGTACATTGTAATAATCTGAAGAACCTTATTTCCACTATAAAGACCCAAATGTTCCATGGATGTTAACAGTTCTTCATAGAACCATAGATGCCAATAAAGAGCCTCTAATTTTTGGAGTGTAAAAAAAGTTGCTATGGTCGAAAATTGTCTTACAAATAAGCTAGACTCAATCAAGTCCTTTAACCGGGGTTATGTAGGTGAGCGTAGAGTGTGAACTCTGTAAAAGACCACTGTGAGAAGACCTGTGGTCTCCTTGACCTTTGAGTACCTCATTAAAGTTGGTTGAAAGTAAACAGAGCTTGGAAGATAAACAGTTCTTAAGTGTTCCCGCATTCATAGTGTGCGCTCACCATGTCTCCGTAGATCTCATCAGCAAGGATTGGGATACAGTTTCTTGATGCCACTAGATCACATAGAATATTATCAGATTAATATCCTGGAATTTCCAGGGATAAACATTCCTCATATATTATTTGACTAAACATTCACCTGCAAGAATCTTATGCTGGTGATCCTTGGTGAACACAGAACCGCACGGATTGGATGGGTTGTTGACAATCAGACAGGCTGTTTTGTCATCGATCAGACTTTCCAGGTGCTGAAGATCAATCTCCCAGGACTTCTCCGGCTAAAGGATCAAAAGATCAACTGAAGTTAGAAAGAAACTCATCTTAGGCACAACACAGTCAAGAGTTATTGTAGAACTGGAAAAAGGGATTATATAAGTGCTAAAGAAGATTAAAACGATATTAAATTCAGTTGAAAGGCATCCTTATATTGTTTAATGTCTGCAAATAAAATTATTCCTATCTCAGTTGTGTTTGGAGCTATACCACTTATCATTTATTTATACTGTATATATTAAAGCCTACAGAAAAACAATGGTATTATTGAGCTATATATTTCTGTGTTATTTGCATGTGCGTGTATATGGTTGTTTTTATTTATCGGTCCCAGATGTGGACCATATAGGAATGACACAGCAATTTTCCCCATCCACTCCACAAACCGTTCCCACATTTTGCACTTATATTGTATTCTACTTGTATTTTTTATTCTGACCCCAAGCTAAGCTGATGTGATGGACTTTGTTTGACTTACACACTCATGCTATCAGTGTGATTTACTCACCAGCAGATTGTAATGCTTGACTTGGATGCCCAAAGACACTGCAAGTGTCTTATAGAGGGAGAATCCAGGACGTGGAACTAAGATATTGTCTCCTGGGTTACACAACACACTGATGGCCAGCTCTATAGCCTGGCTACAGCCACTGGTTAAGATCACATCCTACAGATTAAAAAAATAATAATAATAAAACTTAATCAGCTTACAAAAGCATTATATGAAAAATGACAAATGATGGATTTGACATACTTTGCCTTCCAGTGGAGCTTCGGGACAGCTGTAAAAGTTTGAAACAGCTTCTCTGCTCTTTTGGTAGCCTAATGTTATTAAAATGCTGATTATTTTCACGAAGAGCAAATCATACACAGTTTATCAGAATGCAAAAGCAAGGTGGGACTATTTAATCATCGTCTACCTAATGCCACAATTAATTTTTTTCATACAATTTCAGCATTACATTTTTAATTAAGCAGAAAGTGAATGTGTAAGTCTTACCTACTGAGGGAGCATAGCCATTGTATTTGTGTGAGTCTATGGCCTCCTTCATTGCCTGTAAAACGGTGTCATCTGTTGGCAAGTTCCCAAACACTGTAGGGTCACCTAGTGGAAAATGAAGCCCAAAACAGACATTTACATTTAACCGTTTAGCAAAAAGAATATTCACTACACTTAAGTTGAATGAGACAAAAATAAAAAATTGTAATGACAAACTAATAACACCTGGTTACAGCTATGATACACAAAACAGTTTTTCAATTGCTGTCTCTATAACTAAATATCTTACATTTGACAAATATATAAAACTAAATATATAACTAAACACCTACATATAACAAAAAAAAAAGGTTGTAAGGTTTAAGTGTTTAGTTATAGCCCAGCTGATTATAGAACTAAATTACAAATATTTGATCATCACATTTTATGGAGTTATTTGCATATAAGTATTTGATCTACACTGTAAAAAAAATTCCGTAAAATTTACGGTAAAAAACCGGCAGCTGTGGTTACCGGAATTTTACCGTAAAAAATATGGTAGCAACGTTTTAGGTTTTACGGTTTTAACTTAAATTTACAGTTAAATACCGTAATTTCATTAACTGATATAATGTTAATATACAAACCTACTGAAGGTAAGAAATATGTTTTGTACCTTTGTAATACACTGATAACCACCAAATGCAGGTGGTGATGAGAAAGTCATATGATGAACCAAAGCCCATCACAAGTGGCTTTTAAATATTAACATATATAAAAGGTGCACAGTTTCATTCACACAAACGCTAAACACCATCATGGAAACACACATGAAACTTAAATAATGCAATAAACATACATTTAACAACATTAGCCGGTTTAACGGACACGAAGAATCGAGATAATATACAAACGGATACGAAAAAACTAAGGAAATAGTTATTTCAACAAAACAACACAAATTGAAGAGTAACGCATGGGCGAATTCTAAGGGAATGTCAAACTTAAGGTTATTCACTGTAAATTAACAGGTATTTCAACTTCCAAAACCGCTTGTATATACCGTAATAATTAAGTCCAATACATTAATGTCCAATGCAGTTTTTCACTGTATATAGTTGGGGAATTTGCCGTTAACCATTAACAGGTTTTTACTGTAGCATTTTTACAGTCTTTTACCGTTAAATTCACGGTAATTTTTAACAGTGTATAACTTACCAATGGTAGAGCAATAATGGGTTCTCGGAGTTGGGAGTGAGTTCATTCCGGCCACATATGGCCCTCGGATGGGGTTGAGTGTTTTTTGGACATCTCTGAGGGTCTGACGTTCCATCTCTGCCTGTGGCTCTTCAGTTTGGCCGGGTTCACACTCACATGAGCCCGCACACTCACATGATGCACACCGTTCCCGTTCATGCCATTGTTCTGCGCTCCGTTCATTTTCACCACAAAAGACATTTTTTTTGGTCTGTGCACTTTTGAAAGAGATGATGTCTAAGGAATGAAAAAGTTGACATTGGTAGAGTAAAATATGTTGACGAATACATAACGCAGATGAACGTTTTGGCTATGGGTTTTAGACCGACGTCAAAAACGGAGTTGGATTTTATATTTTATTTATTGACAAATAAGAAAACATTTTAATAGTGTTTACATACAGTATTGTGTACATTTTCAAACATTGTTTCTATAGACACAAAAGTTAAATTAGGCCTACATTGCGGTAAATTATACTGACTAAATAAAACAAACACCACAATGCAATGCATATATAAAAAAGTGCAGGCAAATAAATTACATCACATACAAAAAATAGTAGCCTAAATAATCAGATTAATATATGACTGTAGAATTTTAATATGGTCTAACCTTCGCCAAATAGACAATATTCTGATATCTATTCTTATATCTATTCTAAAATATGAATATTTATGTTGTCTAAAAAATATGCAAAACATATATGCCACAATAAAGATTTTTATTTTAGACACTAAATGAATAAAACCCCTTGCTTTATAAGCAACATGCAGAACTTATAATGTAACATAAATACCTTATTAAGTTGCTTATTATAAAAATCACGCTCCAATGGCTGGGGATGAGATAAATAGTTAAATTTGTGCATAGAATGATTAAGTCGGTTCATAGACAGGCTTTATACAGAACCCCGCAAAATGGGTGTTGAACCCTGCCCATATTTCCATTGGTGGAGACCGAGGGCAGTCCAAAACTCCCCCGTTACATCATAAGTCTAAAATTCTATAGTTTTGGGGTTGAACCTCATCCTCCTCTTTCTAGAACCTGCGGCGCACAGAATCTAAGCACGCGATCTGTGCGTAAAAGCGCGAGGAGCGCAAAAGCTATCCTTCACAAAACACGAGTTAGAGATATGCACATGGCGCTCATTTGTTTTTAGAGACACTTTCTTTCTTTCAGATATATTGCTGTCTCATTTTCTCACCTCAGTCTATTTTTAATTACCTTTTACTATTACTATTAGTCGCACCTGTTTCCAGTGCACATTTATAAAGAGAGAAGCAGTTTAACACTGTATTTCAGACTTTCGATACTGCTCTTAGATATCATAAAGCAGTGGTTCCCAACCCTGGTCCTGGAGGCACCCCAACACTGCATGTTTTGCATGTCTCCTTAATCAGACACATCTGATTCAGATCATCAGCTCATTAGTAGGGACTCCAAGACCTGAAATTGGTGTGTCAGAGAAAGGAGACATGCAAAATGTGCAGTGTTGGGGTGCCTCAAGGACCAGGGTTTGGAACCACTGTCATAAAGCATCATTTGGAGAGTATCCTCCACATCTGTAATGAGAATGAAAAGGGCTGGTCTCCACATCTGTCTTACATAAGTTAAGCTCACGTTTTTGGGGGGCTGGAGATGTTTTATTGGCTGTGGCCCTCCAGGAACTGAGTTTGAATCCTCTGGGCTAGCACATGTTAGTGTTGTTTATGCCTTGATTTCTAATCAACTGCAGAGTTTAGCTCCAACCCTAATTAAACACCTGAACCAGTTAATCAAGGTCTTCAGGATTACTAGAAACTTCCAGGCAGGTGTTTAGGAGCTGGTTGGAGCTAAGCTCCGCAGGAGAGTGGCCATTCAAGACCAGAGTCTGACACGTGGTGTCACTGCATTAAAAAAAGAGTGACATGCACATTTCCCATTCATGCTTCACAGAAAGAAAAGGGAACAAAATGATGTAAATAATTACAAAATATTGACTTTTTTTATTTTGTGAAATACTGCTTTAATAAAATGTCATATGGCTTAAAATTAAATAAGAAAAAATGCTGTCATTTGGATGATTTACGTAACACTTTCAAACTCAAACAATCATCATTATTCAAAACACTCTTTTTATTTTTTCTACCTGAAATAATAAATTAGACTGCATGTTCTGCATATCTGATGCAATAATGACAAAGTAGTTTGCAATAGCATCAAGTCAAATTTACACTGAAGTCCGGTAAATAAACGTCAGAATGGACAGTTTTACACGGCAAAAACCTTGAACTTTAAACTCACAACTCTCATGTTTTTTTTGTACTTGTCATAATCACCTATTTAAGAAACCAACACGTAACACTGAATCACTGAGGCTAAGACTAACCTTAAAACACTTCTGCCCTGATGTGCTATTTAAACTGAAAGTAGTGTCAACGCAACCTTTTAGGCAAATGAAGGTTGCACTTAAATCTAAGTCAAAAAACACACAACCTAATCCAAAATGTCTGTCATTACATAAACTTTCCAGGTCAATCAAAGGAAGCATGTCAACATGTTTCCACTAAAGCACCCCATCCAGAGACCCAGCAATAACCCTGACCCACCATATGCGTCACTAAACCAACAGCACACAGTGTTCAACATCAGAAACCATGTCATTTTAGAGTTATAGTCACGCTTTATAGGGCCTTCAGGGCAACAGGAGACTAAAATAATTGATTACAAAAAACATACAGGACACAAATATTTTGGTATTGACCATCAAGAGCTTTAGGGCAAGCATTTTGACCTCCGTGAGGTAAACGATGAGGTTAAAAAGCTGTATAGTTTCCCAACCCTAATGTGAGTTTATTCAAATATCCGATGTAAACTGTTAATGCATCTATAAACATGATGAAGACCACGTTAACTGGCACTTTCTTTTTGGTGTCTTCTGATTTACTCTCCGATAGGCTTGTAATCAGGGTCATCAGTCTCAATCTTCTGAGCATCAATCAGAATACAGTGCATTTACACCAAATGACGTATTTATAATCGGGCTCTTCTTCTTCTAAATTGTCACAGGTTCTGTATGAATCCATGGCACTGGAACACTCCTTCCACTTAAGGTTGGAGCCACTTGGATTGCATGAGGAAGCTTTGACTCTCTAAGGACAGTTTCTGTGAAGACAACGATAGCTAAAATCTGTCCTGCATTGTTTCTACGCTGCTTTGAGGCTGTGGACTGAGATGATGAGGAGGACTGTTGGAGAACTGAAGATGAAGGAGTAACTGGATTCTTTGAGGACACTGGTGAAAGACTGACCTGCTGACCATCAAGAGCTTTAAGCATTTTGGCCACCATGAGGTAAACCGATAAGGTAAAAATAAAGTTAAAAAGCTGCATATTTTCCCAACCCTAATTGATTTTATTCAAACATTCAATGTAAAATGCTAAAATAGGTGTCCGAGTACCTATGCATCAGAAAAAAACGGATGAAGAGCACATTTGCTTGCAGTATTTCTTTGATGTCCTCTGATTTAGTCTTAGTTGGGCTTGTAATCAGGGTCATCAGAGTCTGAATCTTCTGAGTATGAATCAGAATACAATGTATTTACATCAAATAACATGTACTGATCACCTTCATGCTCTTGTTCTCCTTCTACAATGTCACAGGCTCTGTATGAATACATGGCTCTGGCACACTCTTCCCTGCTCAGTCTATTAAGACACACTTGAGGTTGAAGCCACTTGGACTGCATGAGGGAGCTTTGACTCTCTAAGGACAGTTTCAGATTGTGTTCATTGGTTCTGCTTGGTTCGGTGAAGACAACAGTAGCTAAAATCTGTCCTGCATTGACTCCACATTGCTTTGAGGCTGTGGACTGCGATGATGAGGACACCTGGAAGACTGAAGGTGAAGGAGCAACTGGATTCTTTGAGGACACTGGTGAAAGACTGACCTGCTGGATGTAGGACAGTGAAATGTTCGTAGAGGATGAATCTGGGTTTGAGGACAATGAGTGCTTGTTTGGAGATGCTTGAGGTTGTGGTGTGTACAGGAGAAGATGTGGAGTGCTCTGGGTTGATGTGGGAGTGCATTCTGCCTGTACGACTTCTCCATCAAGCTCTTCAGAACATTCCTGAAGGATGCTCCTCATTTTTTTGCCATGTCTGGAGCACATCTGCTCTTTAAAATCCCTCTCACTTTCCTTCTGTTCAGAGTGAGTCTTCGCCTGTCTCTCCCTCCCAACCAGGTCCTTCTCCACCAGAAGAGACTGGCTGAAGTCAATCTGATCTATTTCAGAACCTGGCAACTGAGTAGATGTAACGATTACTCCATCCCCACAAATCTTCTCCTGATGTAAAATGGTTTCTGTGTTTCTATTTTGCCACAAGCCCTGAGAACCAAAGAGCTCGTTTGTGCTGATTTGTGAGAGTCCATCCTCTTTTGTGCTGTTCTGAGATGACCTCAAAAATACACCGAGGGTACCATGGGATGGTTTAACAACTTCAGCGTCCCTTTGTTCCTCACAAGTGTTTGCAAGTGATGGTGTGAGACTGTCGTCAAGGCTTAGATTTGTTGTTACAGCTGTAAAATAGAGGAAATGAAGATGAAAATAAAGTTATCTGAAATTCCAAAGCTGTTATGGCAAATTCTGAGACAGACAAAATCATGTTTCTTACCGCAACGTAGGAGTCTCTTCAGAGCTGAGGCTAGAGAGGCACTTTTAATTGAAAGTAATTTTTTTAGGATCTTCTCTCCCCTCCCATATGAATAGGACTGCTTCAGTAACTGGACAGAACAGAATAATATACCAGTAATAATATGAATATTTTGATTATATGATAATAATGTGTTTAAAGAACGCCTTATTTTTGATCAAACTGAATGTAAAACATTTTAAGGACCTGCAGGAACTCTGACTAGATATTTAGCCAATATATTTATGTGTATTTAGTTGCTGGAATATTTTCACCTGTTTTATCACCTGTCAGCAAAAACTGTGCTATTTTTTTAGTCTTTTTTTAAACAGTCTTTTTGTTTAGAAAAATAAAAGCACAAAGAAATAAGTACAAAAGAAATAAAAAAGCTTCTTAAAAAGCATGACTAAACAGAAAATGCAGCTACTTTAGATACAAAAGCACATAAACAGTTACCTGTTCAATACACGTAGGTTGTGGCAGGACTTGATCTAGCTCTCCCAAAT